>CM040426.1:70094840-70612501 GCA_022702705.1 Papilionanthe hookeriana x Papilionanthe teres | reverse complement strand
CATATCCTCATCTCTTTCTTCTCTTCGACTCTCCAGATCTTGGTCGAAGATAACTTCTTCCTGTGTTAATTCTCTTCAATCTCTACAAATCTTTGTTGAAGGCGATGGAGCTTCCGCGTTCTCTCTTTTCGGTTTGGTTTGGGCATGTATTTCCTTGGTGGCATGATTAGGGATTAAGGAGAAAGAAAAGTTTTGGCGGGGTTTGGTTATGGGTTGTGGAAATGATATTTGGTGGTATGAATTAAAGTTTTAGTTTATTGCGGATGCTAGGAAACCCTAGGATGGGATTAGGATTGACCTAGCTCTGATACAAAATGGCATCGGAACCAAATAGGGACACACAAAGCATACTTTTATTGATATAGGGATAATGTTACAATACAACACAACAAAAAAATAACAACACAAAACATAAATGTAACAAGCAAAAACCTCTAAGGTGTATTTCAAGGGCGGTGGAGGTCGGCTAGGTGGATCGGGATGGTTGGCAGGGGGGTGGTAGCAAAGTAATGCTAGAGAAAGTGAGGGTAAGGTGTGAACTGTAGGGACAACAATGATGGAGGGTTGGGCAATAGGTTTTGCTGCAGAAAAATGGCGACCGAGGTTGGATGAAGGCTGGGGAGGGAGGACAACAATGATGGACTGTAGGGACAGTGCGGTTGAAGGCTGGGGTGACGTCCGAGGAGTTGGACAACAAGAGTAACACTTTGGGGAAGGGTGGCTAGGTGCTAGGATGAAGGATGGGGTGGCCGGCTGCTGGTGGAAAGGGGAGGAGTAGAGATGGTAAAAAGAAGGATACACACCACCTTGAAGTAGGATACAACCGGAGCACCACCACCTCCGCGGATACAACCCTAGAAAGGGAAAACTCTCCTCACAAGAAATCTAAAAGTAGAACAAGGCGAAAAACTCCCCATAAACTCAGAAAACAAGCATATAAATAGGCCTAACTAGGTGGGAAACAAGTAGAGGAGGCGTCGAGAAAGGAAGGAGGAGAAAAGGGCAGGCGGCAATGTTGCTCTCTCTAGAAGCTGCTCAATAAAGGCGGGAGACACGAAAGGAAAGCCGCAAGTGCCGCCCTCCTTTAATGCCTCTCGATTCTTTTGGAATCTTGAGCCGGGCTCCCCTGTACTGGCCCCTGTGCCAGTCGATTTAGCCGGCTAACCTGTTTCACACACCTCCTGCACCCACGTCAAGGCCTGAGATATGTAAATACATAATTAGAAATGTGTACTTCGTATGTAAATTTAACCCTTTTTTTTTACTCTGTTTCATTTTCTTTTTGAAGTGGAGGGGATGCTTATTCTGCTGAGCTTTATTTTATTTTATTTTATTCTGCTGAATTTTTTGTTGTAGTAATTACTTTATTACTTTATGAAATTGCAGCTAGCACAGCAGCTGTATGAGGGGATAAAGCTATCAGATAAGGAGGCTACTGGATTGATAACTTACATGCGAACTGATGGAATGCATGTAGGTTTCAGTTTGATCTTACACTGTTGGAAGATGGAAGGCAACACAATTTATATTTTTTTTCTCTGTTATTGTCTGCTTCTTTATCGATATATCTTTTGGTCTGCTTTTATATATATATTTGTGATGCTTGATTGTCGTTATTTTCATGATTTTACTGGATTTTTAACCTGTAGATCTTCTCTTTGTTTTTTTTTTCACTTTGCATTAAATTCCTGAATAGAAGAAAAAAATTTTCTGAAGTATCTGAAGTTGCTTATTATTGTTCAAGTGGTTGACCCCTCTTTGGAGATTTTTGCTGTTTTGTTAGGAGGAATCCAATGTCTTTGGCTTCAATTCATCAGCAATTTATCATAGTTATCCATATTTTTGTATTTATTTTCATGGATTATTTACGTTTCATAAAAAACCTGACACATTTTCTAGTATTTTATGCTGCTATTTCTATATGCATATCATAATACACATGCATCTCAGCTTCTTGGAGAATTATGAGGTTGTGTGTAACTTGTATTTTATAATATTCGATGTACAATGTTTGGGCTATCAAATAATTTTCCTTTAAAACATTTTAACTTTTCTATGTTCCTTCAATTGTACGGAGATATTTTGATATGATCAATATTATAATGGGTAGATTAAGACTATGTTAATGAATACTTGAGAGTCATAGGTAAGTAATATATAATAGGTAGTTTATGTGCTGTGTATTATCTATAAATAGTCTCCATTGGGAGCCTACTAGGGAATGTTAAATGAAGTATACTGAACCTCTTGTTGTGATATTCTTCTTCTTTCTTCTCCCCCTTCCCTCAATTCTTTGTTTTCTTGGAGTTGCAATGAACTACAATTGCTGTTTCTCCTCTTCCTTAACATATTTACATAAATTGATATAAGTTTCCTTTTGCAGTGAGCTCTTCTTCTTCTTACTCTCCCTTCTCTCTATCTTGTGTTTTGTTGGAGTTGCCTGCGACAAATAAATCCTAAAATAGTTTTCTAACTATTCATATGTCCAGTTTTCTGTAGTGTATCATATTTCTTCAATTCAACCTTTCAACTATACATAAGTGATCACAAATGATCCCTCACTTAGAATTTTACAAAAATTGCGTTAGAAAATTGATCCAGATCAATTTTGGACCTTGATTATACAAAATTGATATCTGTTTAGTTCCCATGGGACCATTTATGATTAAATTTGTATAATAGAGAGTTTAAATTGGAGAAATGTGTTATCCTAGTTCTAAATTGACAACATATAAACAGTCAGGATACTTTGGAACTTAACCCTTGCTAGCGAACTATGATTGACATTTATACCCGTTGATCCAATAGGTTTGTATCATTTAGTGCTCTCGTTGAGCCTCTTGTTGTGCATCGCCGTTGGTTATGCTAACTTTGCATTAAATATGCAACGATTCGATCAGGTTCTCGGTGATCATAGTTCACCGACAACTCTAGAAAATGCAGGATTGAGTAGGGGAAGGAGAAGAGAAAAGCTCAAAACAAGGAAAAATTTGATTCAATTAATGTGAATCTGTCGAGGAAGTGGATGCTTTCTACTATAAGAAAATGCAAGATTGCAAGAAGGGAGAGGAAGAAGAAGAATAAGAAAATCACGGCTGGAGTTTTTATTGATTTAGTGTGCCATAATAGTTCTCAATAGAGACTATAAACAATACATGACTCATAGACTACCTAGGAGTTTTTCATACCTATTACTTACCTAATGACTCATAAATATTCATTAATTTAATCATGATATGCCCATTACATCATTGATGATATAACATTTATAGCATATTCATTGCTTTAACTTACCAGTCAAAAGGCACATTAGTATTAATATATAGAATTCACATGTTTTAAAATGGAGATCATTTTCACAATGATTTGTTTTTGAACTAGTTTGATTGTTATTATAACTGGATCTGCTGGTCTAGTGGTCTGTTCAGCTACAGTTGCATTATATATATATATATATATATATATATATATATATATATATATATATATATATGGTACAAATCCTTCTTTCCAATATTGCATTTAGATCTTTTTGTTTGTCAATTCATTGAATATTTGTTTTTAGAGAAATACTCTCTATTGTATTACTAAATGCAGGGAAGTTGCATCATATTTCTTATGCACATGCCTTACCATGTCATTTTTTTCTTTCTTTGTTTTAATACTGTCAAGCGGTTATTAGATATCAAATGAAGCTGCGGTGGACATCAATTCCTTCATCGGAGAAAGGTGAGTTTATCTGGAGGAGAGCTGTTGATAGCGAGGAAGAAATTAAATATATTTTTTCGTGCTATTAATATATCACTAACAAATCATCATCTTATTTTTAGCTAAATCACAATGCTTTTCTAAATAGGTATGGTGGAAAATTTGCCTCAAAGGGTATACGGAAGTACTTCAAGAAAGTGAAGAATGCACAAGAAGCCCATGAAGCTATCAGACCTACTGATATAAGGAGGTTACCATGTAATATGTTGCGCAAATTTACGAATATTAAAATGCGTTTGTAAGAAGTTTTAGATCAAGCTTTGAAATATGTCATTTATTGGACGCGGCCGCATTTTCTTTTGTATTTCATTTTGTATGTGCTTAATTTGATTAGAAAATACTCTTTATAATTACTATAATATGTAAAATTGGTGCAGGAGAAGAAAAAGGTTATGAACATTGTAAAATAATCAGAAAATGTGATCTTCCAAAGTCCTATTTAACTTTGTCTCTGGTAATTGGCTAGAAGATGGATAGGGCATGAAATTAAAGGAGCGATAAAAGTTGTATGACCTAACTAATCATTCAAATGTTAACTTTCCATTTAGGGGAACTTTGCGTGACTCACAAAGGGAGTACTTTTGGATGAGAATTATAGAGGCAACAAAGTTATTTTAACTCTTCAAAAATAAGTTTCAAATATCGTAATGGATTATTTTTAATAATTGCTTTGTATCTCTTATGACACTTCAACATGAATAAATTCTAGATTTTTCATTTTTTTTATTTTTTTAATTTTTAAGAATTTAAGTGCTCAATCAATAAACCTAGGACCAAGTGTGAAGGATATGAGGCTCTCAACCAACTAGAAATTGGTTTGATAGTGCTAGAAGTTCTCAATATTAAGTTTTATTTGTGTCCATACACGTTTGTTTAGGATTCAGTTAGCTTTTTAATTTTTTCAATGTTTTTTATAATTTGGTCTTAGGCGTTATTTCTATTTAACATCACATCATATCTAGTAAGAAAGTTGAAATTCAATAATAAAAAAAAGTACCTTCTACAACTCCATAGTTCTTTCTCCTTTTACATTGTATTAGTTTATTGCCATTACTCTCCTATATGTCTCATATTATTTTTTTGTTTATTATTTATTGTTGACTGATCTTTCCATGTGAATAACTTGGAAATTCATGCTCTATTTTTTGTTAGATTGAAAGATATTGAAAATTGTGTCAATAATTTTCCCTAAACGAGACTTATTATTTAAAAAAAATGCAATATAAAGGGAAAAAATTTTATACCTATACTTTTTGTTTATTCCATGCCCATGCTACTCAAGGTTTCCATTTCTAGTGCTAGACGTCCGAACCCCTTTATTTAAAAAATATATAAAGCACCTAAATCTATTATATGAGCCAGTCCCACTCTCTCACTCTCTTCTGTCTCATGCCCCTCAAACTCGCACACACAAATTCTCAAAAACCTTAGCAAGGAAGAATCGAGGATGGTGCGTCAGTAGTTCCACAAAGAAAGCATTGATGTGTCTAGTGGCATGTGAAGAGACGTAGGTCTGCTAGAAGCTCAAGGGAGAAGCCATTGACAGTGCTAGCAGCAAGTTAAGGAGCAAGTTATGGCAAGATCTTGTTGGAGAAGATTCGATGGGCCAAGCAATGCGCAGAGAAGAGGAGTTAGTGAGAGTCAGTACAAACTTAAGATAAAGCTGCCTAAAGCTTAAATTTAGTAAATTTGGGATTAAGGTAAATGGAGGAAAATAAAATTTTAATTGTTGATTTAAAGCTGTAATTTTAAATGTTTATAGGACTTAGGTTAACTCTTGATTAAAACCTATCCAAATTCTTCTACCTTTCCCACCCTCTCTACATCTCTCTTTCCCTATATTTTTTCCATTCTCTTTCCCTCCCTTTCTTCCTATGAGAAAAAAAAAAGAAAAAAAAAAAGAAACAAACAGAAGAAAAAAATCCAAAAAATAAAACTTTTGGTGTTGTTCCACATAACAAAATAAAATAACGAGTTCAATTTATGAACCCAATCATTTAAAAGTAAGCAGAGCCAATAAGGTTTGAAGTGATTCGTTGAAGTCATTTATTAAAAATACACCCGAATCTTAAAAGTAAATACTATTGGGCTTAAATCCCCGTAAAACATAGTTTTAAATGAAATTGTAAAAATGCAAAAAAAAAAAGAAAAAAAAGAAGAGAAGTTGATCATTAGCTTGAAGCAATAATTCATCCACCATTCATAATAATTTTTTGAGTGCGAAAAATTTAAACTTAACTTGGGGTCTATTTGGCGCAGCTGCAGCTTATTCATCTTATCCAAATAAGCAGTTTATCCTGATAAGCTGCTGATCAACAGCCTATCCTGATAAATTGGTTGGCATTTGGTTTGTACATTTGGAAAACAGCTGATTTGCAGTTGTTTCTGGATAAATGACCATTCTGCCCCTTATTTGCTTGCCACCGCTCACACAAAAATATTTCGTTAGAAGCGGGGAAAGCAAGCCAAAGAAATCAAATTATGGCAATCCTTCGATTTTCTTGAAAGAATGCTTGCTACTACTCACACAAAACCAATTCATCAAGAGTTTACCGCAATATTAGAGTTACAGAGAACCACATCTTACCGGATCGCAGAGAGGAAAAGAGAAGGGCAATCCCAGCAGAGAGATCTAGGGGATGAGAGCATAGAAGATAAACCTAGGGAATGGGATGAGGATCGTAGAGAGGAAATGTGAAAGAAGGAGAATTGCAGCAGAGAGATCGAGGAGAATCACAGAAGAGTAGCCCTAGGGCACGAGATTTGGAGAGGGGTATTAAAGTGAAGCTGAACAGGATACACGGGCTGCGGGGTTCGACTTGCGGCCGGTGTGTAGTATAAGAGGATATGCGCGGATCCTCGAATGCTCGCTAAAGGCACAAAACAAACAGCCTTTGTGCGTTTTGAAAATGCATAAGCAGCAAATAAGCTACCCCAAACGGACCCTTAAGCTCATGAATATCTAATATTATATCAAATGTATTGCTATAAAATCATTATAAAATTTTATACTACTATGGATTTGGCACTGGCACATATCGGATTGGGTGATTTTACTGCCAAATGACACTGCAATATGCTTAAGATCATGGCCATCTTTATTGCCAGTGCCCATAAGTTTCATAACGACTCAAATACTTTGACTGGCGAATGATGGAATGCACTTGATACGGCACAGAGTCCTCTATTAGCTAAGGTCAAGCGAAAATTATTCTCTTAGATGAGTGTTCACCCATGTTTACAATGTCCTTTTAGATAATGCAACCCATATTTGCTAACAAGAATCTTCCGATTGAGCTGAGTTGAGTAGCTCCTCTGACCAAATAGACTATAGTTTATGATAATTTGAGGTGATGAAACTATGAGATCTTGATCCGTTTCATCACCATTCACCCTCACCTCCGACTCAGCACGCTTTAAGCTAAAGATGATAATTTTTTTTAATCTAAAAGTAAATTCGCTGGTAATGTATGATAAGCTCTTAGTGCCTAAGAACTTATTTTAACTGAAAGTTCTCTCTCTACATCAACCGGGATGATTAATTTTAGGAGTTTGCAAAACCCAAAATAAGATCTTAAAGTTCATGTAAAGTGAGAGCAAAGTCTCTGGGTATTGTATTACCTAAAAAATTGATCCGCTTTCTTAAAATCTGACCTGAAATCACAAACTTTTTCAGAAGAGCTGGGCATGAATTTTGGAGCCCACAATGAGATTTGAGAATAGATCTATAAGCTTTGATCCAATATAGGTGTGCAAAAAAGAAAAAAATATTGAAAGATGGTGATACACTTTGGTGTAATCATGCGGCAGCCATTTGAGAGTAATCTCATTGATGTTTTGCGTGAATGTCCCCTACAAATCCAGATGCTTTTATCTACCATTAAGAAATATACCATGCTCCATGCCGTATACGTTTTTGTCTGGACTTATATTCTAGCTAGACTTTTTACCTCTCTCTGTGATATGCATTGAGCTTAAAGAGCTATTTTTGTGTTTGAAGGTGTACTGGCAAATAATCTTGCAGCTTCTGCTTAATGTATAATGCTGACCTCTACTGCACTTACAAGGGAAGCTGATCATCTTAACTATTTATCTTGAAATATTGGCCAAATAAAGCATTACTTCCTACATTTAATCTTTTGTTTTAGTTATTGCAGAAATAAATTGTATTCTTTTTAACTATTTATTAGCTTTAAGCTTTTATCAATATCGTATTTTTATTTATTTCAGAATGCGCACACTATTTTTTATTTGGATAAAATGTTTACAGATGCATGTATCTTTGGCCACTAAAGTGCTACTTTTTAATTTTTTTTTGCCGCATCATTATAGCAGTCAATTGATTTTCTTAGATCTCATTCTTAATCTTCCTTGCAGCTAGTCTAGCAGGAATACTTGATGGTGATTCCTTGAAGTTGTACAGTCTTATATGGTCTAGAACTATGGCATGCCAAATGGAACCTGCCTCAATTGATATGGTGTGATTTTATTGCTTTTAGCTGCCTATTTCCTGTTAATCTTCCATTGCTTTTATTCATTAGATGATTATAGAGGTTTATTTGATATTAATTTTTATCTGATGGAATAACCGATTGCATGCACCTTTTTCATTAAATTGAATAAAAATGTTACATAAAGGTTAATTTATAATAATGAAATGAAATAAGTTTTACTGAACAAAATACAGCTACAAAACAAGCAAATGTGGAATCCCGAAAAATAGCTTCTTCTAGAAGACAACAAGAATTCATGAACTCCAATAGAACCTTGTCGAAAGAAGTTCTCCGAGGACTTTTGCTATTAAATTTCACTATTTTATGGGAAGTATGGCTTTTAAGATGGATGGTGTATGATATACCTTTGAAAAATTCTACCTTTTTCTCAACTCATCAGCTGTGGTGCTTTGACCGACCTTTTGTAATATCTTTCACATGTCTATAACTTTTGTGGGATATTGCACATTTTTCCTTCATTTATTTATTTATTTTTTATTTAACATATCAAACTTAATTCTTCTTTTGATCTTGTCCATCCTTCTGGCATGATGTAGATTCAAGCTGATATCGGAAACAAGGCTGGAGATGTAATTCTTAGATCAGTTGGTTCGAGAACTGGTTTTCTTGGATTTGAAGCAGTTTATAAGGTAAGGAGGCTCATTTTTTTAACAGACGTGACCATTTGTTTTTGACTGTCACCTAAATTCTTTTTTCTTTTTCTATTGTTATTGCTTTCTTTTTTTATTGCAGCTGAGATTTTAGTTTTTGGAGATTTTTTTCTGTTTTCAATTATGCCTATAGTATGACAACTTTTACTTGCATTTTTATCCTTATCTGTGCTCTCCACTACCCACCTTTTCTATTCTCTTGATTAACCTCCTTGTATATGTTAGTTTTGGCTTTTAAGTAAACGAGGTAAACATTCATCAATGCATGCTTCTTAATTCATTAAGATTAATATGTAATTTAGCAAGTTGTCGATGTTGGTAATCATGCGAGATTTGCATTTGCTGAAAATTCTTTTTGATTATTTAAAAGTGTACGTAGAAAGAATTTTGTGGTAGTTTTCTGCAATAGCTTCTGTTGCCTCAAACTTGTCTTCTATATTATTGCTCTAAGATAGAGGACTTAGTTTCTCAACGATGTAAAGCAGTTTTGGGTCATATATGTCACAAGAGAAATAGTGGTGCGAAGTCATTATTCAATCGGAAAGTTCACCGAAAAAATTGGCTGTCTTGTGTATAAAGAAGCTTTAACTGTCAGTCTTTTTCTTGGTATCAGCAATGATAATTTATGGGAATGTTATGTTGATGGATTGTGTCTTTGATGCCCTTGTTTAGTTAAATTTCTTTCCGAAGTAACCTTCATGGATCTGTTAGAAGTGGTTGAGTAATTTTACTTTTATCTGATTACTTCAGGATAAGGATGCTGGACTCGCAAGCTATTACAAGGAAGATGACTCTGATGAGGCTGCTTTTATGGTTCTACAAGAACTTAAGGTAAATCATTCTCATCATGGATCAACTTTTTAATCATAGATATTCAAAGAATGAATGAATGCAAGGTTCCAGTTCTGTCAATTGAAACTGTTGACCCCCTTTTGTATGAGCTTAAAAATTTTTAAAAAATCCTTCATGTTCATCTTTACTGTTGGAACTAGAAGGGAACAAAATTTATTGAATTTTATTACTTTTAATCCTTGTTCATGGATTCTTTTTCTTCATTAATTGGAGACATAATTACTAAAGATATCATTTTTTTTACACTTAAGTCACTTAATATGAATTTAGTTTACATCTGTGCCAATTTTTTCTATATGCAAGCATGTCTATTGTGTACTTCCATTGCTTCAAGTTCAATTACATGCATATATATAGATAATAATCTTCAAACATTGCTTCATACAATCATAAATGCACATCTACATACATTCCCAACTACATTTATAAATATCTATGCATCACAACCACCGTGCATATGGATTAATTATAAAAAAATGAATTTCCATTTAAACACACATATTTAAACATATATGATTGTATGTGCATTTGCTCTTTTTGGCATATGTAATTATGCATTTTTGCATACCTTTTTTATTAGAGTATTTATGTTTGGATACACGACTCTAGTAAGTATTTTTTACCTACAATTGGTGCGGAAAGTTCATCCATATAAATGCCTATAATATTTGTAGCGTTTAATCTGATGCTTATCACATCAACATCTTATTCTTTGTTTTTTATTGGTAGGTTAAGGATTCGTTATCATTGGTTAAGGTGGATCTTAGTCAGCATCATACTAAACCGCCTTCACGATACTCTGAGGGAGCCTTGGTGATTTCTCCTAGCAGCTTTTGTCTTTGTTTTCGTGTTTATAAGTTTTACTGCTGCATGTTGTGCCTCTAGTGTGTTCTGCTACATTGTTCAAACTAGAAATTGTGTTGTATAAAATACTGTTTTTTGATTTCTTATGTTTAAACATCATATAATTAGGTTAAAAAATTAGAAGAACTTGGAATTGGGAGACCATCAACTTATGCATCCATAATGAAAGTCCTGCAGGTAATATTTTCTTATGGACAACTGTGCTTATAATATCCATACTTGTAAATATCATGTTAATTTAATTTTTACATTGATATAATTTCAGTGTTGTTGAAGCATTCTAATAAGAAATGCATAATATCTTCTTTGACTAAGACATGTAATTTTCTCTTGGTAGCCCGTATCATATATATTGTTCTGTTCATCTCTTATGTGGTGGCTAAAAACCAAGCTCAGAGTCAATTTCTGATTGTATCTTTGGCTCTCATCCCGATCACTAAAAATTTATTCATTGGATCAATTTAGCTTGTTTATTGAGGACATGAAATACAGTTTGCCAAGTCATAGTGGGCTCTGCAATTTTATATAATAATGCATATATCTTCCTGTGTTTGGTTTTCTCATTTCATTTATTCTTTCAAGTTATGTTTAATATTTTGAATGAAAACATATCCTCTATAATATTTTGTTTTCCAAGCGTTTAAATCTGTCATTCTAATTATATTTCTTTGGCTTTTTTGAATCTATTAGATTGACACTATGCTTTATACCATATTTTGCTTGAATTGGCTGTTATCCAGGATAGAAGCTATGTGACAATGAAAAATCGAGTTCTCCATCCCGAATTTCGCGGTAGAATGGTAACTACTTCATCCTTGGCCTCTTATTTTTTCCAAAAAAAAAAAAAAAAAAAAAAAGGAACTGCACTTCTATTTCAGTGGAGTAAATATGCTTTTAAGTTTGTCCTTTGAATGCTTAAAACATTTCTTTTTTCTGTCATATATTCTTTAAGTTTGGTTAATAATTAATTCAACATAGAATTTTGGCACGTTTCACTTTAGGTTAGGTGTTACTTTTCTTATTTATGCCTTTCTAAGTGGTTTCTTGTATTATTGGCAGGTCTCAGAATTCCTTTCCCATCATTTTTCAGAAGTTAGTAATTACAGCTTTACTGCTGATATGGAGACTGAGGTATGAACTTACGAATAAGACTTTTGATTTGCTAAAACTCAGTGCAAAATTCTTATTTATATTCGAAATGCTGAATATTATCTCCATGAAATAATTGAATTATTTATTGTTATGTCTTATTTTGATTTTTTTTTTTTCATTTTCTTCATCAGCTTGATAATGTTTCTGCTGGTACAACTGAATGGAAGGGACTTTTGAGAGATTATTGGACACGGTTTATTGAATATTGCAACCTAGCAAGCAATGCTCACATTCATCAAGTAATTATTATTTGTTGGTTATATGCATCTCTACCTATTCCTTCTCTCGTCCGATATATTAGTAGATTTCTAAGAAATTTAGAATTGTTTTGGTTGCTCTATAGGTTGAGAAAATGTTGGAGGAAAAATTTGGCCACATATTATTCGCTTCGATTCCTAATGATAGCAGATTATGCCCAAGGTATTTATGAGTTAGGCATTTCTTTTTGGAAGATTTACATACATACCACTCAATTCCTATGTATTTACGTATCCAACACTTAAAATTTAATTTTTACATACATGCCACATTACCTATGCATGAAGAAGCGTGTTTTACTTTTTAGAAGTTAAAATGGTGGTATTTTAGATGTGACATGAAAGCTTTTGGTGGTATAAATGCAAAATGTAAAGTTTAGGTGATAGATATGAAAATACATATGTACTGGGTGGTATGCATGTCTATAATTATGCTTATCTTGTAGCCGTTCATGGAGCATTTTGAACAAAAATGCGGTTTTTTTTTTAAAGTTATAAGAGGGTTACATCTTGCGTCAAGTCACTATGTTTGGCAGGTCATGGATATGATTATAAAGTGAATTCTAAAAAAAACCTTTCCATTCTTAAAATATTTTACATTTGTGGATATAATTAATAGATATTAAAAGAAGTACCTAGATTTATGAAATTTGGCTGTGTTCTGAATGAGAAGTTAGAATAACTGAGAATAACCATGAGCCAAACAAGTGTAAAACAGCCACAACAAGGATGTAATATATGAAACGCTCACAGGAACATTTTGGAGATGTCGAGTATTATTGGTGGAATGCCTTGGAAGGATCCATTATCTTATATGGTTGATCAAGATTTATAAACAAATGACGGAGACATAAAGAAAACTAGGATATATAATGAAGATAAGTATGTTATATGAACCAAACATTGGATATGAAATAAATCTATAAATAAGGCTGTTGCCAATTTTATCATAGGAGCAAGTTACTCTCAATGAGACATGGCTGACTAAACCTAATGCATTAGGCTCCATCTGATATGCTTGCCCCATTGAAGAAACTGAAATTTTTTTTTTTTTTTTTTTGGTTTTTGTGGTGAATAATGTTAACTCGTATGAAGTGATAATCATAACATTAAATTAACTGAGGAAAGATCTTAAATTTTCTTATTTTCAGAACTTTCAATATATAAATTATTTTAAAAAAATACAGTAATCTTCATAAGGCCTCCTTTGATACCGCGGCTCACCTCCTTTCCCTCTCAAAGAAAACCAAGAAAATGTTTGTTGTTTGTTTGGGCAATCAACTTCTCCAACAAGTGCTTCTACCCAAACGAAGATATTCGCCATTTTGGGATCACAAGATCGGCCCTCTGTTCCGTTTTTAGGGTCACTGTTCCAATGTTTAAGAAAGCCAAAGGTCCAAATTACCCTCAAAATGACTGGATCGTAGATACAAAATTGTCCTTGGTCTCACAAGCGCCATCCTATATCTCTATGAAGAATGGGATGTCTGTGTCATCCATTGTGATATCAAACCCAACAATGGAGGCCTCCGACGAGTGTTTGAGGGTATAGTTTGATGAGGAGATGGGCAGGTTGATCGCAGTGGGGCTATGGTGCGCCCATCCTGATAGTGCAATGAGCTCGACGGTGAGACAGTTGATGGCAATGTTGAAGGAGGCGATAGTGCCGCAGTTGCCGAGGATGCTGGCACTGATAAACTGTCCACCTCCGCTGACGCTGCAGATGGGTAGTTATACTTATATGGGTCAGCTTATTGTGGGTATTCTAACACTAATAGTTCCGATGGCGTCAGTTTAGTGGGGAAGATAGACGAACGAGGCAGAGGCGAGATGATGAAAAGGGTCTATGATGCAAATTTTTGGCACAAATGTACGGCTCCGAATATTTTGATTTATTTTTGTGTCAGAATTTATATCAAAATTATTAACAGAATGTACATCCAAATTACCCAAAGAGATACCTTCGAAATTTCCAACACTTCGGCTGATGCCACCTCAGCACGCTGAACAATCTTTCCTACTTCTGCTTCCTCTTTTTTTATTTAGCAGACCAATGCTACAAACTTCTCCCTCATTGACGTCAAAATGGGGAGAAAAAATGGGGAAGAGCGCGGCGAGTTGTTTTTTGTATTTCAGCCGCTTCATGATGGATATTTGTGTTTTTTTTATTTAAAAGTTATACTAGCCAACAGTAATTAGCAAAGTTTTGATATTAAAAAGCTTGCCCAATTTTTTTTCAAACACTAGTATCCATTCTATTAATCCCAACCTTATACCACCGTTTATTTTTTGAAGTTCCTTTTTAAGGAACTTTTATGAAGGGCGAAGTCCTCCCAAACAAAGCCTAATTCGTAGCATGTATATCTTAGAGAATTTCTAATCTTCGCTACATTTCATTCCATCTTTATCATCTCAATGATGCTCTCTTTTCCATGTAAGTATTGCTCTCCATCTCTCCACCAATCTTGTCATACTCATATTCTACATCTTCAAGATTTACTACTCTTAAACTTAAAAGTTATTGTACCTATATTTTGTCAAATTTATTTTGTAGAGTACCTTCTTATTGCTCTAAATTTCATTGCTCTTTTAGCATAACTAATATTGGATTAACTTTATGAAAAATTAACTCATATTTTGAGTTTGAGGTATTTGCACTAATCTCTTCAATTAAGGCTATACGTATTCATCTTACTACTTGGGCTCCATAACAATTTGCTCCCCTATGAATACATTAACAATCCTACACATTTCGGACTTTAGAGGTGTGCTAAGTACCATGACCTTGCCTTGCCTCAACACTTGATTTGTTTTTTATAATACTGAGAATTACGTTGACATCTATAATTTATTGTTCAACACATTGGTAAATTTTATTAAGGTTTATCAGAAATGATTTGTTATTAAATGAGTCTTTCTGCCTTATTGGCATCGGAGTAGTTTTTGCCTTTTACTTCTTAAGCATGAAGGTAACATTTTTATTCTTGTAATTTATGCAGCTGTGAAGAAGGAACATTGAGATTTAAAGTTAGCAGATTTGGGTCTGGTTATTTTATTGGCTGCGATCAGCACCCCAGATGCAAGTAAGTCATGAAAATAATTTTTAATATGATTGGTTGTTTAAAATTCTTGCAAGTTTGTTGAGAAAATTGTGACTTTATTGCATTTTTTTTCCTAACTGTATCAGTTTGATGATTAAATCGTGTAATTGCAAGCTACTTGATATCTTTCATCTTTATGCTGATCACCAGGAACTATAATCTTTATAGGAAGATTTGCATATATACCACTCAATTCTTATGTATTTACATATTTAACACCTAAACTTTAATTTCTACATAAATGCCTCCTTATCTATGATAAAAAGGGGTATTTCACTTTTATAAGTCAAAATGATGATATTCTTGACGTGATATAAGAGATTTGGGCTGTATGAATGAAAAATAAAGTTTACGTGTAAGATATGTAAATACTTAGGCATTGGGTGGTATGTATGTAAATGCTTCATTTTTATAAAATTGTTGCATGTGTGAATTATTGTCGAAATAATTTAGTGTAGCATCCATTATGCAGTCATCATTTTAAAAGACTAGTTTAGCATTCCCTTTCGAACCATTCTATAGATTATTGAATTTAAGCTTTTGATAATTTTGTTTGCTAATGAAATTTGTAAAATTATATGTTTTTTTAGCTATTTGATATTTGAAGAATAGCTCTTTAGCTGGAATTATGAAATGGATGCCATAGGAGTATTTAAAAAATATCTCAAGAATAAAATGATTATATAGAGTTAATATTAGCATATAATCTTGCAATAATGGACACATAATTTTGGATTCAAAATGCACACTTGGTTACTCAGAAGGATGTAAAAAGATTTATTTTAATTAGAAGAATGAAAAGATATTCTGGGAAAATACTAAGCTGATTTGTATTTAAAATTGACTACAATATATGGGGGTATATATAGTTATAGAGATGTATTTTAAGGAATATAAAAGAAATAATTAAATGAATTAATTGCCCTTGTATAAGGTATTTTAATTGTAGAACTTTAAAGAGTTTTTAGGTTGTTAAAAGAGGTTAGGCTGTTAAAAGAGGTCGATTGGGATTCTATATCTAAGTCAAACTTGTTGTAGGATGAGTGGCTTATTCCATTAAAGAAATTGAGTATCTTTCCATAAACTTGATTCATCTAAGATAACTATCTAATATTGTCTGTCACTGGAGCTACACCAACCCCTTCACTACAGGTGACGAGCTTTAAATTAATTCTGTCACTATAGAATTATGAATCCTTTATTTTTTTTACTTGAAAATATCCTATTTATTATATTAGTGCACTAGGAGATGTAACTCTTTGTTATCCTACTCCAGCTTCTAGAGTAAAGGTTGGGTGTGGCATTAATATTGAGTATGTTGCCATAAATTTGATTTAACTTGAAGTATCCATTTTTTTTATTATTACAACTCGACTTGAACATGCCTCCAAAATCAAGTATTTCAATTCTAGCAGACTTGATTCATAATTATTTGAATTTTTTTTATTAAATTATATAAATATAAGCACCATGTTATGTATTGCATATGTTATGTTACACTATATATGTTATATAAATACTCTTTTTAGATCAAATTTCTAGACATTTCAAAGCATATTTAAGCAACTCGAACTAACCAAAAATCAATTTCTAGTCGGTAGCTGTGTTTGAAGTTAGTCAAGTAGATTTGAAGGGAAATTAAAATTTGTCTTTGACTTTTCATCATGCAAATGCCCAAAGAACCTGATTTATTTTCCATCATCTTACTTTTGGTAGATTCTATTTCTGCCATTCTTGTAATCTTTTATCAATCTATCCTTGTATCATTTATCGGTTTTGGCATTCTCATTTCTATCACTCTTCTTTTCTATTGATGACTTATTCACTGCCAACCCTCAGACCCATACAAGATAACTAGCATAATTGCTATTTTATAAAATTTGACTTCAAATATCCCTAGTAGGCTCTTATTGCAATATCTCATAGAACTCCAAAGTAGCTTTTTAATTCAAACTATAGAAATTATTCACTTAATATTTCTTATTTTGGTGGAACGTTTAAATATCTCTCAGATTTAGGTTCAGCATTAAATCTGAAAATTAGTCTTTCCATTTATTTTCCAAAATTGATTGAGATCTGTCTCAACCTGACATCAAATTCATACTTAGCCTTCATAAACTTATATTTCTATGCACTTTCATTGTGCCGAATGTTGGGTAATAGTTTTCCCATCCGCATTTAAGTTAATATTTAAGTTCAAACTTCGTATTCATCTCACTCTTTTTTTGGATGATAAATCTATTACCTGTTTCTTATCCATATATAGAAGAGTTAATCATAAACGATGTCTTTACTTTATATTGTCTGTTGTTTATTTTTCACTTTTATTTATGGTTCGGTTTTGACAGTTTTTCAGATAAACCTGTAGATCTTAACTACTTTTTTATTTTTCTTTTTATATTATTCTTCTTTGTTTATTTTTGGAAGATTTACATATGTATTACTCGAGTCCTATGTATTTCCTTATCTGACATCTGAACTTCAATTTCTACATACACACCACTTACCTATGCATGAAAAGGTGTATTTCACTTTTTAGAAGTTAAAATGGTGGTTTGATGTGATATGAAAGATTTGGGTGGTATAAATATAAAATAGCATAGTTTAGGTGCTAGATATGTCAACACATAGGAATTGGGTTGCATGTAAACGCCCCTTTATTTTTTGTTCATATAACCTACTTTTGTTCATTTCTTCCACTTGATGAGAAGTGGTTTTCATCAGCTCTTCAATAAAAAAAGCGGCATTGACATACACAAAATTCTATTATCTTTACATATCTCACACCAAAATTTTCATATGTACACCATAGCAGTCAAATCTTTAATATCACATCAAAAAATTGCCAATCACCTCTGTTTAAATTTGAAAACACCTTTTCAGGCATAGGGTTAAAGCACCAACGTTCTATTTATGTAAATATGGAAGTTTATGTGTGAGGTGTAAATGCAAAAGAATTATGTGCTAGGTATGTAACTTACCCTAAAAGAATTGTCTATTGATCAGGTTTAAAAAGAATCTTATGGCATATTACTTGTGCTGTTTTCTGCAAACACAATTTTATGTTCTGTAATAGAACTTACAAATTCTTGATTGCAGGTTTATTGCTGGTGCCCTATTCAATGATGATGAAGACAATGTTGATACTGAAAAACCGGAGTCATTCCCTCCGAAATTGTTAGGTTACAGTCCCATTTCTAATGAAAAGGTTGTATTTCTAAATTCCTCTTTCTCACAATTCTCTTAAAAAATCTTTTTTTTTTTCTTTCCGCTGTTATTATTTCTTCATCATTCTTTCTGGTTTGATAGATTTATTTAAAAAATGGTCCTTATGGACACTATGTTCAACGGGGGGAGGACAGAACTGGTTGTTCGCCAAAACGGTCTTCAATTACTGAGGTGTGGTGGTACTTTATTCTTTATTGATAAGCTATTTTTTGTGATCTAAATAATTCATATTGTTCTTTGATGCATGTTCCCTTTTATATTATTGTGTGCTACTTCTTATTATAAATATTACTGTATGGAGCCAGTCTCGGATGCAATGGACTAAAACATTGTAGATCTTTAAAACTGCACGAGAGATGAAAATTGGAAAGTTGATAGGATTGCAAGAAGAAAATTTTATTCTCATTTAAACAGGAATGTTTTGAATGTTTTTTTTTAGCTTTTTAAAATTAAAATTTTTTTTTTTTTTTAAATGGTTTGTCTGGGATTTTTATTGTGTAAAATCTTAAATGATTAAAAATATTAAAAAAAAATGAAGATCAATTCTTATTTATGCAAAAAATTATTTCTTTTAATGTAAATTTATAACTATACATAAATTTCTCCAAAGGATAATTGAAAGAGCTTCTAAATATAAAAAGCTTTCAAGAAAGTTATAATGTGAAATAAAGCAATTTAATTATTTGATTCGCTCCACAAAAGAAAAATTAGATTGTAGTTGACTTAACCAACATATTCTCAATCTCATAGGGCCCCATCATTATAAGCATAATTACATACATTGCACCAATAAGGTAATTAATAGAGAACCAAGAAGAAAAGCAACTAAAGCAATATGAATACATAGAACATCAATTCTCAACGCTCTCATCTTACATTTACAACAAGCATAATCCCTTAAATTTTTTATTATATTTGTTTTGCTTGAAAAGTTTTGTTCTCTAAATCTAACCTTTGATATGTTAAGCAAATGTGGTCATAATTTTTATGCTTCATTTAAAGTAATCCATAAATCACCACAAATCATTCCAATCTACAAATTGTCTGAATGGTCCACTAGGGAAGTCTTCATGGTATGGGTATTTGCAAACAAAGCTGGTTAGAAATCTTAAGCATAAAATTTGGAGGGGATATGTGATATTTTATCTCCTATTGCATCTCATATCTTCACAAATTTTTGGAAAATTGCTAGAACCTTTAATCCAATAGGAAGTGGTTATGTGATGATTGTAGTAGAATGTGCATCTCATGTACGACAAAAAACAATGGATTCTCCTTCAAATCAACCCAGAACAGAACTGAAGTTGATACTGAGATTTAAAAAACGTTTGACTTTATTATTTGCTGCTTTGAGTTTATTATTGGCTTTGAATAAAGAAACTGATTCTTGATAGTTTTTATCAGGGAACTGACATTGACTCTATTACATTAGAGGATGCTCTTGATCTGCTTCAGTATCCCATAAATTTGGTAAGCATGTATTACTTTTATTATTATTATTATTTTATTATTTTGTATTTTTTTTAACTCTGATTTACTTGTGGAAATAAATCTTTATTATTATTATTATTTTCTTTTTGGGGCAAAAACAGGGAAACCACCCAGATGATGGACATCCTGTTTTCCTTAAACACTCGAGGGTTGGCTTCTCAATCAAGCACCGGCGGACAGTTTGTCAAGTGCCCAAGGTTTACTCTTTTTTTTTTTCTCTCTCTCTCCAAGGAAGATTTACTCACATACCAATTAATTCCTACATATTTACATATCTTACACCTTAACTTACAATTTTTACATATATGCCACCTTACCTATACATGAAATAATATATTTCACTTTGGAGAAGTTAAAATAGTGCTATTTTTTTTTATGTGTTCTGAATGATTTGGGTGATATAAATATAAGAAGTATAGTTTAAGTATTAGATATGTAAATATATAAGAATTGGGTAGTTGATAATGATGGGGGAAGTGTTCTTTGATGTTAATTGTTAAACCAGTGGTTTTGACTCAAATGGTTTTGAGAACACTATCAGCCAGCACAAATCCTATAATTCATGCTCTCTATTTGAGCCATGGTGTTAATTCATGGTTCTATTATTACTGTATTTTGTAGGAACTCATTTCAATATGAAGTTTATTCTTAATTTTAATTTTAATTCATACAAAGCTCTTGCAAAAATGTTATATAAAAGAATATTTGACCAAAAATGCATGACAACATTTTTTTTTTCTTGTGATGAATAATGAATATGAATGATATTTTATAGTTTGTGTTATGTACATATCTTGTATTCTATTTAAATATTCTTCTCTTGATCATTATGCAATAGAAGTGTTTGCAATTAAACTAGTTTCATAAGGTAGATATTAGGATGTACAATTTAGCAATGAGCCCCCTAATATTTTACTTATTTAGTTTTACTTAATTTTTGTTAATTGCTCTCTTTGGATCATAATTGCAGAGTATGAAACCGAAATCAATAACATTGGCTGCTGCGGTGAAGCTCCTAAATAGTAAGAATGCTAAGCAATGTGGTCGGCCAAAAGGTAAACCAAAATCTGAAGAATTTGAAGAAGCAGAAGCCTTATTTGGATGACTTACAATTCTCAGCCATTTTCGGTCATTTTGACTCCATCATAGGGGAAATTATTGCATACGGAGCACGTAGGCAGTCGCTGGGTATTGGGAGGATATGAAGGGGGTATTGGTTATTAAGGTATTTACAGGGTTTTGGTTATTGGATATTGATAGGTTATTACAAGAGTACTGGATGAGTATCGAGGAGCTGCGTGCAGACTGTTTACGTGCTCTGTATGCAATAATTTCCCATATCATAGAGCGGAGAAAGCTCTTATTTTTATTCTTTTTTCGGTTATATACAGATCATTTATGTATCACTCAAAATTTTGTTGTATCATTTTTATTTAAAAATAAAATATTTGTTTTATTTATTCAAGTTTGTAGGTCATTTCATTCATATTTTTTGATTTTGAAGCTGTAATGTATTTTTTGACTTGTAATGATAATGTATGAAGAGATTTGTTTTTCATATTTTAACTGGTGATTTTGTATGGTTTAACCATATATGAGGATTTACATCATAAAATCAAGAAAATAATTAATTTTCGAGTAACCGTTTAAATTTCAAAATTTATAGAAGTATTAAAATAATTCTCGATTATTTTGAACTTGAACACTTATAGTAGTCATTCACACATTGAAAATTGAAAACAAAATTTCGTCCAGACATTTGGACGGCCAATCGCCAAGCGTCACGTTGCCCGCCATTAACGTGTATGGCTTCGTGGCGCCCGACAAT
Organism: Papilionanthe hookeriana x Papilionanthe teres; assembly: GCA_022702705.1. NCBI lineage: Eukaryota > Viridiplantae > Streptophyta > Magnoliopsida > Asparagales > Orchidaceae > Papilionanthe > Papilionanthe hookeriana x Papilionanthe teres. Next base: position 70,590,796 of record CM040426.1, on the reverse strand, counting down.
TAGTCGTGTCCAGACGAATTATTTTCTCAAAAAATCAGAAGATTATTTTAACATTATTATAAACTCAGAACTGAAATGAACATAAACTACTATTAATTTTCTTTAATATATATATATATATATATATCTAAAATTAATTAATTAATATGACTTTATTTTAAAGTAATAATAATAATAATAACTCTTACTCGGAACTTGAGCACCGGATTATCGTGTTCCCAACCTCCCTCCAAATCCCTAAACCCTAACAAGTTAAAATAGCATTTATCCCCCTAATAACTTGTAATTCAGCGCTAATGGTGAAATATTAGCCTTAATATTAGAAAAATTAAATTTTTTTTATTTCTAAATTTGTAATTTCTCTAAATAGTGTAAACTTTAATATATATATTTTTTATTTAGTTTAGAAAATTTAATAATTTTGCCCCATCTCCCCTCCCCCTAGAGACATACTATTGTATCATATTAAGAAAATTAGATATTTAGTGATTTGTCCATCCTCAAAATTAATGACGGTTCTGCCCCTAGGGATATATATGTAAATAAAATAGTTAACCAAGATATATATATGTGTGTTAATTTATTTATTTAATGGCAAGAGGCTATTATATGTGCCCCAACCACCCTCATGTGCCTAACTATTCGATGACCATTCTCACTACCGGTAAATGGCCAGAGAGGGATTCGAACCCATGACCTGAGGAGACTTATGATCTTCAAAGAGATCGCTCTACCAATGAGTTACGACATCACATATATATATATATATATATATATATATATATATATATATATATATATATATATATATATATATATATATATATATATATATATAAGTATATAAGAATTATGTGGTGTGTATGTAAGCCACATCTATATTTTTAATATTTAGTTACTTGGTGATCAAGTAAAAAAAAAAAAGGTAAATAAATATAATTTAAGAGGAATTGTTGAGTTAAGCGCATGTGCTTATGAGTATAGTAATTCTTCAATTCTTTTGATGCATGAAAGCTTAATTAAATAGTACTGATTCTCCAAACCTCTGTACGGTTTTGTTCTCATCCTCTTAATATGCTTTTGTACCTATAAATTTAATTATGATATTTTCATAAAATTGGATTTAAAATATTTATTTATTTCTAAAATGATTCACATACATATTTATATAATATTTTTTATTTTATTTAGTTTTATTTCTTATAATGTTGATTGTTTAGAGGATATAGGGTCCCGTATAGTTCACTCAGTCCATACAGTCCAAAAGAAATCTTACGAGGTGAGTGAAGGAGGTGGAAATGAGCAGATAATTTGGAGCTACTCCGACAAGTTTTTCTGAACGACTCTTGGAGTGTGTCTGCACGTCAGAACAAAGCAAACTTTGACGTATCACTGCCCATAAAGATTTATGAGTCGCCTGACACCCATGATAATATTTATATCTCATCAACGACAAATCTAAAAGTAAACGACAAATCTTATGATATAAATAAGGGAGGAGAGAAAAATGGGAGATCATTAGAGTATAACACCCCTTCCTCCTCTTTACTCATCTCACGAAATCTAACCCAAATTGTATGGATTCACGAAACATAACGACCCTACGTTCTAAAATGAGTCAACATACATATTTATATAACATCTAACACCACAATTTTTTTACATATATAAAATAAAATTATTATAAACATTTAAAAAGTGAGATAAATTTCTCATGAATAGATTTATCATATCAAAATATTATAGATTTAAATATTAAATTTAAGTGTAAAATATGTATAGATACATTATGAATTGTATGATGTTTAAATTTCTTTCCCTAAAATATTTGGGATAGCGTGCAAGCAGGTTTTGCTTCCTTTCAAGAGAATGGCCCCTGCTTTCGTTTGTCTTATTCATAAAGTGTCCCCTACAACTCTTAAATTCAATTACTTTTTATCTCATTAAACTTGTTTAACTTGGATATATATATATATATTTTTAATGAGGCATTTACATAAATCCCATCCAATTCTTAGTTATTTACATATCTAACACCTAAATTTTAATATTTACATTTATACCACCCATATCTTTCATATCTAACACCTAAATTTCTCTTATAGAATAAATAACTCTTGATCACGAGCCAACTCAAACTTGTAGACTTAACTTGAGCTCGAGCTCAAACTCAAGAAAAATTATTTATTTTTTAATTCACATTTAGCTTCAAATATACTTCTAATTTCTTACAAAATACTGACAAGTTTAGAAGTTGGAAGTACATAAAAATTAGAAAACATTTGATGCAGGACAGTTGTGGGGCAAGAGCTCCCTTGATGCATTAAAAGATGTCGGCATTGGAAGACCAGCTTTGACTTCAGCTAAACTTTGAATTCCATCACTTAATTTCATATAAACCCCTCTTCTTCCACCTAACTCTCCCTCTCCCTCTGGTTTTAAACACTACAGAATTAGCTTAAGAAGAGCTGATAAAAGGTTACTTACTCATGGTGAGCGCCCTGTTCACAAGCTTCCTCCTCCTTTGGCTGCTCTTGTCTTCTTTACCTCTCAGAGACTCCATAGGTTCAGCTCAAGATGGTAAACTAAGCTCTAATTAGCTTCTTCTCACTCCCTAATCAGTCAGACATAATGACTTTGTTTTATTTTCTACATTTCAGAATCAGCAGCCATTAATGTTGACACTGAAGCCTTTCATTGGGATAAGGTTTATTATTTGTTTTTTTCTGCATCATTAACCTTCTTTTGGTTGCATATTTTAGAGTTATAATTAGAGTTTAAATATTTTATCTTAAAAAATTTGCAGAGGTTTTATGTTGAGGCTAAGTACAGAGGTGGAGAGAGGAACAGAGGAAGGAGGATGGGGGCGATATGGAAAGGGGAAGAGGAGAAGAGCAGAATCAGGAAAACAGGTGCAAATCCTTCTGTTGGAAAATGTGTTCAAGTTCATGAAGGGAAGGGGAAGTTGAGGATTGAGTGTAAAAGTAGTGGTTTTAGAATTGTAAAATTGTTTGGTAAAATGCCATTCAATGCGGATTACTATTCACCAAAAACTCACCCACCAAAGCACAACTGAGGTAATCTCAACCGCTCTTTTCTAAGCGCTTTCTGGCATTAGTTTTTCCCCCTTATAAATATGTGTGTGAAGGAGAGGTTACTAAAGTATGCACCCAATGTGCTTCTAGTTTGGGTTCTGATAGTATAAGACAGAAAGCGATCTAGAAAGGATATAACTAGTTTTTTTTTCCTTTTTTCTGGTAAAATGTTATTTTTTTTAGTTTTCAATGATTAATATTGGGATGAAATTTACAAAATATGAGGATTGATGAGGGGAATGATGCAGGGAATGCTAAAAAATCTCAGAACAAGCAACCAAGGCCATCAAACAACAATAAAGAGGTGCAGTCTTCTTAGAACCTACAGTTTTGTTCATCATCAAGTATAAATATGAAAAACTTTCAAACAATTCTTGTAATCTATTTCTCTATCAGGATAGCGAATCTCAACTTAAAACTGAAGCAAGAGGTCCTAAGCCTGTAAACTACTTTAGTTTTCCTCACAGTGGTGGGAGCTTTGGACCAAAAGAGGCACAATCAGTTTCCCATAGAGCTACTGATCAGTTTCAGAAAATGAACGCAGAGAAAGATATGGATGCTGTTGCTGAGGTTTACAACATGATGGCTAAGGATTACCATACAAAAGCCAAAAGCAAGCCTCCCATTAACAACAATGAACAGTTTGAGGAGGAGCCTTAGCTGCTTTTTGGATGCTCGAACTGAGTAGTTTGTTCTATATTTCTAACAAAATAACCTATAAAAATCGCCTTCGTTAATTTTGGTTGGATAAACGGGGCTATATATGTAATATTAATATTTAGTTTAGTAATACAGTTCAATAGTTCATCCCAAATATTCTAGTTTGATGCCACTCTGTAATATGTAGTCCTTAATCGCACTATGGAGAACAAGATCACAGGACAATTTTGATGATGTAAAGATGGACTTTTAAGTTTTTCAAATCATTTGTTTTGTTTAAATTTTGAGCTTATGCAAAATTAGTTCAGAAGTAACTATTAAAATCTCTGTAAACATTTTTGTTTGTCTAAAGGTAAGGCAGCTAAATGGTTTCTAGGTTTTTCCAAGGACCTGATTTGGATTGAGATGAGTGCATGAACGTTGGGAATCACATGCGAATAAAATATAAAAAAGATAAACAAAGATGACACATCAAGAGCGTTATAAATATTTGCTCAAGTTATAATGGCTATATCCTATTGTTGCTGATATACTTGTGAGGGGAAAAGAGCATGGGAGTTTTGATATTATTAAGATTTCGAATGTGAGATTTTTGCAGCATAATGTCTCCAATAGCATAAACAAAGATCACATTCTAAACCCTATAAAAAAATAGTAGGGGCATTTACATAAACAGCACACAATTGTACCAAAAAAATAGCACCATGACCATATTTTAAAAGATAGATCCACCTTTTCATGCATAGATTTAAAGCACTAAAGTGCTGTGTATGTACATATGAAAGTTCAGGTGTGCGATATGTAAACCTACAGGATTATGTGATACATAAATTTCCCAAAACATTAACAGCTAAATATCCAATGAAAGGTTCTAAAAATGCTAAATAAAATAAGAAAATCAGCAAAAGGTGTTTGTTCCTAGAAGAAAATTGGTCTCTACAGAAAAATAAGAATGAATGTATGATTCTCTGTTTCTGGACAAATGACGGGAATAGTTATAAAAGACAAATTTTGGGGTCCAAACAGGATTAAAATAACATGAATATGAATCAACAAAAATTGCTCTCAGCAGCGGACAGAAGAAAACATCAGAATACGATGAGGGAAGATAATATCGTGATTTGATTCTACTGCAAGAAAACAAGGTCTGGCACATGTAGATAATAATGACAGATAATTACAGCAATTTGAGGTTAAATACAACTTTTTTTTTCTTTCTTTCTATTCCCTAGGAAACTGGTCAACATAAAAAAAAAGAGCAATTTCGGTGAATACATTTCTCTTCAGTTGATTTGTGCAGTACATTTGCAGTTAGTATTTTGTAATATCTATGTAGTCATTGAAAGTTTAAACCTATAAAATGGCATTTCACAACAAACCTTCATGTGGGTGCTCGAGCCCCAACCACACATTCACCGAAGAATCACTTCAGGAATGACATTAATCAAGAAATGAGTTCTAATCTCCAAATTATACACTGAATCTCCAGAAAAGCAGAAAGCATAAAGAAGTGCAAAGTCCTAATCTTATATAATCATAATATCAAGTCATTATATACTTTACACCGAATTATATATCATTGACTAATCAAATAGTGCCTTATACTTTAGATAAATGCTACTTCTAATAAGAGTATAAATATGGTTAATAGAGTTCATTCAAATAAAATATTTAATGCAAACATAAATAATAATAAAAAGATAACACTAATCATCATAAATGGTACTGGAACTAGTCAGAAACAAGCAAAAACAGAAAAAAATTTATTAAGCAACTGAATTAGGGTTACAAATCAGGCGGTTCACCAGTTTTGGTACCTCTCACAATCAACAGGTTCTCCTGCCTCTGCACTCAGCTTAACCTTCTGATCAATTGGAGAGTATAGACTTGCATTCCCGCATACCTGTTTTTGTAAGGAGATCTAGAACAAGCTTTCTCTTGGATAAGACCATCCCCTCAAGTCCACAAACCACGTCAATCCCAAGAAAATATCTGAGCTGTCCCAAATCATTTACCTCGAATTGATTCCCCAATCTTCCCTTCAAATGATCAATCTTCGTCTTATCATCACTGGTGATATATATATTATATATATATATATATATATATATATATATATATATATATATATATATATATATATATATAATGAGTATGGTAGTATGACCTTCATCTCGTTGAAAGAACATTATGTGATATGCATTTATTTGTTGATAACTCATGCCAGTTATCATCATTCTAAATTTATCAAAGCAAGCTCAAGAAGATTGCTTCAAGTCATACAGTGACTTCCTGAGTCTACATATCTTGTTAGTGATAACTCTATATATACCACCCATGAAGAAAAATATTCTTCATATCAAGTTGGTGTAACCTCCATCAACCATTAACTGTCAGAGAAACCAATGTCCTTACCGTGCTCATATTTGCTACTGGTGCAAAGGTTTCGTTGTAGTCAATGTCATACGTCTGACTGTACCCTTTTATCACTAGTCGAGCTTTATACCTCTCCACCTTCTCTTCTGGAGTTTGCTTCACAATGAAGATCCAATTGCACCTAACTTCTTTTCTCCCCGCTAGTAGCGCTTCAATCTCTCATGTTTGGTATTTATCAAGAGCCCCAAGCTCTTCATGCATTGTCGCTTTCCACTTGGGATCCTCCTTAGCAACCTACCAACACTTGGGTATAGAAACAGAGTCCAATGATGCAATGAATGCTCCATGCAAATATGAGATGTTAAAATAAGAGACATTGATATCAAGTTCTCACCCAATACAATCAAAAGGATGCCCTGCATTACTGCGAGAGGTCCTCCTTAACGTGGGGAGGTTAGGAGTAGACGGAGTAGGAACAATATCACCTAAGAGTTTTGAATCAAAGATTGATGGTGTAGGTGTCTCAAGAGTTGGGGAAGATCGGGACAAGGAACTTGTTGGCAGTGCAGACTCCGTTCTCTTAGTATGCTTCTTCCTCAATGTATACACCCTTAGCTCACCTTCATCCAGAATCCCACCACCTCTGGGTTCAATCTCCTCGATTTCCATCTCCTCAGTTGATTCATCCCACATCTTGGGACATGACATTGCTCGAACTTGCACCTCTCCATCACCACTATTACTGACTCTCTCTTGCCTCATATCTCCAGTGTTTGTTGAGTCACCATTCAGCTTTGGGATTAAACTTCCACATAGATGGCTTGTTGTCTTTCACAAAGCATACACATCCAAATATCTTCAATGGAAGGATCCCACTATTGTCTCCTTTCAACATCTGACAAGGAGACTTCTACTCCAACACTCTTGAGAGCATCATGTTAATCAATTGGGTGGTTGTCAATATTGCTTGCCCCCATAAGTGTTGTGGGACATTCATGGCCATCATCATGCTTTGGACAACCTCTAAAAGATGTCAATTCTTCCTCTCCACTACTCAATTCTATGCTGGTATGTATGGGCATGCGATTGGTCGTTGCATCCCTTGACCTGACAGGTAGTCCCCAAATGCTTTGTTGACATATTCAGTCCCATTATTAGATCTCAACGTCTTCACAACTGCAACATATTGGGTCTGGATTGCCTTGTAAAAATCTTTAAAGAAAGCAACCACCTCACTCTGTTGTATCATTAAGTATGTCCAGGTAACACGAGAAAAACAATCAATAGATGAAAAAAAATACCGATAACAATTCATAGAACTAGTAGGACAAGGTCTCATATATAAAAAAGTATCAAATCAAAAGCACCAGAGCTCCTACCCAGAACCAACATAGGAACTCCTAGTGAACTTAACAAACACACAAGCATCACACACGAATTTTTCCTTATTTGTCATTTCATACATGAATGGATACAACCAACTTAATAAACTGAGACTATAATGTCTCATACGTCTGTGATGTAGCAGTAAAACATCCTCGACGTTCCTCCCAAATTCTCCTACTGCAGCAATTTTCACCATGGATGTCAAAGCTGAGTCCATGCCCTCTCGGTCCAAGTACCAGAACGCTACGCCACTCCAGTCCTAAGTGTATGTACGGCCTGTACCTTTCTCTCGGAAGATCACCTGAGGAATATCCAAAGAAATAATGCATTTTAATGAGAGAATAACACCACTAATGGACAAGAGTTTTACTGAAAAAAGAGCATACAAAACATTGAACAAAGTCATATGATTGTTACATCTCACTTTACCCTTAACAACTACAGCCTGTATGTACTGTACCACTAGCAGTTTGTATATTCTCAGGTACTGCTAGATGAGTATATGAAAAGAACTCTCCAGCAGTACCTGTCACGTAACGAGAAAGACCAAAATCTAAGATCTATTCTGATGTTTTTGTGGTGAAAATAGAAGCAAGAACAAGTGTTCCACCAATACCTTTCTAAAGTGAGCATAAGTGGCAATGTTACACCTTGATGTCGATTGATTTGAAACATCCTCAACTTCATCTTTTGTTGCTTTCTACTTCATCTTCAACAGCTCCAAAGACTGATGATCCTCACTAGTAAAGATCACACCTGTCTCTCACTCGTCCTCTGCTATCATCAGATTTGCCTGGTAGCCATCTCTGGCACATTTTCGACCCTCATTACCATGGCCATGACCTCCACCTTGTCCACATCCACCTGCCTCTCGTTATGTGGCTTACGACACGCCCTGCTCAGATGACCAACTTCACTACAATTGTACCTCAGCTCACAACAAGCAATGTTGATCGTGCACCAACAAGAACACTCGACTCAGAGTGTAGCTTTATGCAACTCTCCTCCCGTATCATCGCAGCAATGACCTCTTCTAGTATAGGAATAGTCGCATGGGCTAGGAGAACCAATCTCCTCTGATCAAAGGTCTGGTTTAGATGAGCCAGAAACTGCATAGTCATCAGTTGTGCAAAGATCTCTCTTCTTGCACCCCGAATCGCCACAACTTGAAATAGGTGAGAAGCGATCAAAATCTTGACACAGTCGCTCCAGTTCTATAGAGTACTCCTAAACCAATCTATCACCCTAAACCACTTCCTCTATCTCACGCTGAATCTGAAACACTGATGTGGTTCAAGCTCAAGCAAAGATCTTCAACTTCTCCCAAATGTTGATCCCCTTTTGAATGCCATCCACTGATGAAACAATCGAAGAAACCATCAAGTTAAGTAATCAAGTGTAAAGCAAGGCATGTGTAGTCCTCCACTCATCCCTCAGCATTGACACTCTTTAACTCGACTTCCGTCAGGTATCTTTCTGATCTCTTCCCTACCAGAGCAGCCTCGATCCGATGCGACTAACTCAGATATGTGATCGGTCCATTGAGCTTAAGATCCACAGGAGGGAGATCTAGCTTTACCTGCATCAGAGGATGAGCTGAGGTAGTGCCTCTAGTCGAGACACTAACTCCCTGCATGAGCCCAACCAAGACCTTTAGAACTTCGGGATCCATCTTCCCTAAAAGTTCCAATCCTTTACCTCCCCCGCACTCTTCGTCTCCAAACATTTTCAATCACAAGTATCAAGTTCGCTCCGAGCCTTAAGCAAGACTAAACCAGGCCTCGCGATGACAGGACTACTCTCCTACCTTGTTGTTTGAAGTTGAAGCCTACTCAGTTAGTTTTAACCAAGATTGATTAGCCAGGAAACCAATCTCGACCCTATTCTTCGTGACGGCTTTGCGCTCCCTGGTCGTTGCAACTACTTCGTGATCCCATCCTTAATCGCGACTGCATCACAATCCTTCGATGCCTTTCCAATTAGCTCCAGTTGTCGATCGCGTCCTTACCTTCCCAGGATCTCGGCCTCGCATTGACGCGCTCTCTTCGATGCCTTCCCGATTCCCGTCACAGCCTCCCTGCGTAGCTCATATAGTCTTCTCACTCGATTCAGTGGAGGTCAGCTGCGACTGTGGTGGCATTGAGTGCAAAGAGAAGCCGGAAAAAGAAGAGGAACTAGTCGCCAACGGAGAGGCTGACGGTGAGTTGGTGGCTCTGTTAGAGTCGTTGATTGTGTCGAGGATCCGAGTGGGAGCTTCAGAGGGGAGCAGCGGCTCTGATACCAAATAGAAAAGAATTGTACACAAAACCTAATTATTTCATTCATAACCTGGACTTAAATAGGTTATAACATTTTACAAATAAACCCACAAATAATTATTTTCACAAATAACTCTCAACACATACAAACCTAAAAAATCTAATAATTTTTGTGTATAATGGAGCTTTCTCCCTCATAAATAAATAAGCCGGAATAATATTATAAAATTCAAATAATTCAAATTCAAATTGAACTCCATTAAAAAATAACGAGGCAATTACATGCATAGCACTCAAAACATTGCACTTTACAAAGTTAGCACCCTCTTTCATCCATTTTTAAAGCTCTTTTTCGAATATCAATATTCATGATAAAACCCCAACGCACGATTTTTTATTTTTATCAATTTCTCAATAGGCACACATAAAAGCATCGGTTAAATAGTTGAAAAAAATAACCTGAGTGCTAGTTTTGTAAATATCAATGTTTCAAATGCTATGTATGAAATTATCAAAAAAATAAATAAAAGATTGAGTTTGAACATATTCGTATTTGGCTCAATTTGGTTCATGTACAACATCAAGACAACCTTTTTGACTCTTTATGCTAAATCAACAAAATGTGACAAAATATAAAGAAAATGAACATACCAAGAAAATCAAACAGATTTTTCCTTGTTACTATGTGCACATGATACATAAATAAGTTCAATAACATCTGAAAATGATCATTCAACAAACAAATTGACGAAATGTGTGGAAACAAGAAGGACAAGGTCTTAAATCACGGGTAAAAAAGGACTAGCGGCCATTTTTTATACCTCAGTGGCAACATATTTACAGTACAACTTGATAAGCCGCTTTGTAAGATTTAATGTTGATGTTCTCTCAATGTCAAGTAATCTTACTAGATAATCTCATTGTTCAGCAACTACCCAATGATCTGCAGTGCCCATTAGCAAGATGACGGACTTCCACAGGATTATTATAGTTACAAAATAATAGCAGCTGTCTCTAAGAACTAACAATACGACTGTGAATTAGTAGCCAAGACGATCATTCAGTGAAGTTCGTCCGTCTCCAGTTTGCCCTGTTGAATTAGTGTCATTAGATTTGGATACATGAAATAAACAAAATCGGGAAGATAAGAAACATAGAAAAAGGTTCAAATAGTTACCCTTGGGTGGAACCCAGGACTCATAATCTGGACTCCCATCTAGATAATCAGGTCTTACAGGTCCAAAAATTCGCCTCACATGTGAATGCTCTTTACCAGATTGACCTTCAACTTGTACATTCTGTTTCTCATCATTTGTAAATTCGTCAATTACATGAATTCCTCGCTTATGCTTCAAAAGCAAGGCAATAGCATCGGCTGCAATAGTTTCAGCCTTAGGCGACTCAGGAGCATCAACTTTTGGAGTTTTTTCAGCACTATGATCAGCTCTTTCTGAAGACTTCCTCTTCCTTATGATGAGACCAGAACCTGCAGTTTCTAAGTTGTTTTCATTATCAGCTGCAGCAAGAAATTTCTTCCTATCGTTGTAGTCAACAAAATCATCTGATATGTCTACATCCAAATTAGCTGGAGAACTGTGATTATCTTCTGATTCTATCTTCCTTGTGGCACCGAGCCACTGAGGTTTGGCAATGGCGTAAACAGTCTTTTTGTCTTCATTATCCACAAAAGCATCTTCAACCTTTTCAGACGGTTTCTCAGCTGGAATCAAATTATTGGTTTCCTGAAGAGATGGCCTTGATTTGAGTGTCTCTAAAATGGTGTTAGGCTGTTCATTAGATTGGCAAAAACTTGAGATGCTGGGCACAGATTTAGTAGACTTGGGTGCTTGAGTTTCTGCAGAGTTTGACGTTCTTTTTCGAGTAGCTTCTCCACTTGGGTCAGCAATATTTAATAGATATTTTATCCTTTTCAGCTCTGCTTGTAAATCAGACAAGTTCTTCTCCATTTGTAAAGTCCTATCAATTACTGTTTCATAAACAGTGACCATAAGAAGATTAGATATGACTGAAAAAAATAATAGAGCTAAGAATCACAATATTGGCAAAAAAACATTGAGTTACAAGAAGAACAATATAACAGTAAACAAGAAAAAAATGAACAAAGGTTTCCCAGGAATATACCCTAATGCCATAATGTTGACAACCCTATCAAATTTAAAATCTGAGAATGCTTTCTCCTTAGAAATGTTCAACAAAGACTACCCCATGGAGAGAGCACCACAAGAGAATGTATGCTAAATGCGGCACTGTAATCAAAAGTTAATAAAGTTAAGGACTATGTACTGGCAGAGAAGAGAATTATCCACAAAGAAAAGCTTTGTCAGTTTGGAAAATGTTAGTATTCATATTTGAGTGATGTTGGGTCAATTCATAAGATGGATTAGATATTTAGATAAGATCTATGTAGTACCGACAATTCAAAATATGTCCTACTAGTATCAGACACATATCAGACACTGATATTTGTCCGATATGTCCTGACACTTCTTCGAAGCTACAAAATATGTCTAAGTTTTTTTCAGGTCTGAACAAGTCCAAGACATATCTCAACACCGCATTAGACGCGAGCTTAACACAATTTCTAGAAAACAGGACACCAGAATTAAAAAATTGTAAATATACGTATAGCCTTAATTATACTTTATAGTAGAAACCGCTCAATCTATCGACATGTTGAAGCTTCTTCTAACATTCGTCAAAATATAGCATCGATGGTGCATCCAATATATATCAAATCTGAGCATTAGCAATTCATCCAACTTTATAAGTTGGATGAATTCTTTTGACACGTCTATCTAATATTAAAGATCAATTTTTATAAGTATATAATTTTATAATATAAATTAAATTTATGAAGTTCAATTTTATTTTTTGCATAATTTGTGTTGTAATATTTTTAATGCAGAATAATGAGAAAATATATACTTTATCTTAATAATTAATTAAATAATAACGTGTCCATGACGTGTTGTGTCCTATTTTTTTCAATTATGTTGTGTCACCATATTGTGTAATATCGTGTCGGTCCGTGTCTCCGTGACTATCCGTGTCCGTGATGGTGATGGTGACCGTGACCGTGACCGTGACCGTGACCGTGACCGTGACCAAGACTGTGCTTCATAGGATAAAAACCATAAAAAGCCTCCTTTCAAAAATTTTATAATCTAGTTCAAGGTGTCCCACCAATGGTTAATTATCCCTTCTAATTATGAGAGAGAACTATCAATTAAGAATAATTTCTGAGGTGCTTTTCTTTAGATCAGCAATCTGTATTAAAGAAAGAAGGATATACCAGCTCAAAATGAATAGTGAGTAACAACAAAGAAGACCAAGAATCCATGATTTTATCATCCCACGTTATCATCAACCCTACTTTAATTAGTCAATGGATTTAGCTGGCCCAACCTGACCGAAGTACCCCCATTCATTCAAGGATATTGGGAGAACAAAGTGAAATCTTGCCAAATAAACAAAAGTTAAGCCAACTTTAGCAAAGCGCATTATAACTTATTGAGTGTGCCTTATGGTTCACAACTCATAAATTTAGCCACAAGCAAACAGCCAAGTTTGGTCCATAACCACAACATAATATGATGCAACCAAAATCAGGCTAATCACCAAATTAGGAGGCATGTGCCATAGCCTTACTGGCATAAAATTTGAGGGTCACCATATGGATACACTTAGCATACATGGGTTTTTTCTGAGCTTTAAGCAAAAATAAATTTGACTTCACAAATTGATGCAAAGGATAATGGGGCAGCTATAAGCACAAAGTGGACGGTTATTGCTTAATAATCATTTTGTAGGGAGTGAAATTGAGATAAAGTTCTCTCCAACTATAATTTCACATTAATTTATGCAATCAACCTGGAAGGAGCCCAAAATGTATTTTTCTTAAGATTTAAAAGAGAATTTTATGAGAAGGATCCCTTGTGCTTATGATTAATGATAATCATGCCTATCATATGAAAAGTTGCTTGAATTTGTCATTATGATCGAAATCTTGACAATAAACCATTCCAAAATAATGTTTAGATGACCAAATACATCAGCATTGAAGTATTATATCTTTATGATTGGGAATTTAAATTCAATAAAAAAATCTCTGATTATAATTATTTGATAATTAAACCCATCATTAGGACAAGCTTGATGAAATTCATTTGATTCATTGTGAAGATTATACACTTTATCGGGAGGTAACCTTGCCTAAATGGGTAAAGATGCTCAAAATGTGTGTAGCATTCCTATGCTCAGGACATTATTTTCTTTTGCAACATAGGATATTCATATTTCTAGTTTGCAAATTCATGCCAACATGCGTAGTCCCTTCTTTCTTATACATTAAGCTTTTTATGCTAGAAGAGTTTCAAACATGGTAAACAATAAAGAATTAAGCTTCTCACTGGAGCTTGCAAATTTAAAGATTGGGGAAAGCCCAATTGTTGGGACTTACGACCCGACCATATGGGTGAGGTGATTCACTTGCATGTTTAATTTTTCTTATGATGGTGATCGTGATTGGATCTTGGAGACTTTCATTGCTAACTTGCAAAGGATTGAGCTGAGAATAATTAATATATGTTAGAATTTTAATTTAATATCCCAATATTAATGTGTGATATTTATTGAATAAGGGATTTGGGATTACAAACTAAAGAATTGAAGAAGGCCCAAAAATTGGGATTCATAACATTGCTCAATAGACGAGGTGACTAGATAAGCTTCTTATTTTACCGAATATTTGTTATAAAAAGCCTAAAAAATAGTTCGATGCCGCCTACACTAAATTATCAATCCCTAGCCTGCCATAGAAAAGATTGGTTTGACCAAGAGAGAAACTAGTGATTATCATTTTGTCACTTCAAAATCATCAGGAAACAAGACAAGATAATTGCACGTATAGAAAACATTGGTTTGACCAAGAGAAAGAATTGGACCAAAGCAATTATGTTTCTCAATCCATTTTTTTTAAATAATACATAAATAAATAAAAATATAAGAAATCTTTTATGGGTGAAAGATTAATAGTTGAATACCTTGAATAGCACGAGTATACTCAAATGTAAAAAATTTTTCTTGAAAACTTTATGCTTTTTTTTTTTTAATTTTCCCTAGTTTTTAAAAATTTACTTTGATTTCTTCTTTTATTATTTTCTTTTATTTTCATTTACCCAAAAATATATCAAACTATCAAGAAAATGTCTCGGCCGCTTGGTAGGTGTGTGTGCGTGTGTAAACCACAACTTGTCGGCCTGCAATCATAGGCTCTTTAGAGATGGAAGATCAAGCCAATCAGAAAAAAATTGTAGCATATATATTTAGGCCAATCGATCAATGGTTCAAAAGAAACTTATGGATTCCTCAACCATATCAATTGCTTAAAAGAACTCAAGCAAGATGCACGTTATCACCTAACTGTGAAGAAAGACCAATCATGTATGCGTCCAGGTCATCCTTTCCGTTCCCATCTTGTTTATTAGAAGCAATTTTCTCTTTCTCTTCTGCAAGCAGCTTTCTCTTCTCTTCTATTTCACTGGATATAACTTCAATTTTGTCAAGGAGAGTATCAGTTGTTTCAACTGACTGCTGTTCAAGAGACTTTTTAACTGAAGGCTTCTTCGTGCGATCATAAAACTCATCATCATCACTGCAAAAAGAGAAGACTCAATGAAAGGGAATATACAAACAAAAAGCCTTTCTAAAAAGATCTGATTGTATTTGTACAAATTGGATTCACTAATTAATAATTGTTTTGGAATGATTTGCAAAAAAAGATAATTTAGTTTAAAGAGAAGGCTGTGCCAATTTGTGCAGCATCCATCATTATTACACTCATCCCTTGACAGTCATCTACGTAGAAGCTATTCCATGAGAAGCGATGCATACTAGTATTAATTTATTTTTTTTTTCCTTCTTAGTGAATCCAAAACACGCATGATTACACATTTTGAATGCTGCCAAGAAGGTCCACAGCTCCAAATTGGTGTGTTGACGGGCCATGAGTGAAAAATGCAGCTTGCAGAATACAGCTTGGGCACATAGTAATGGCGATTTCTCACAAAAATAATTTAGAACCTGGTGGGTACTGCGGGTCGTGCACCTCCACTACCACAGTTCAGTATGATAACCAGGAGGGCTTGCATAAACCTACCAACGTAAATAAACTATAGATTATCTATAGTAAAAGATCGAATATTCACCTAAGGTCACAATTGCTTGTTTGTTGAATTACTGTATTTGAGAGGATTTTTAAAGTACTTGTGAAGTTCAAAGAGCATTCAGAAAATGTATCATTTTTGATAAATGTGTTTTGAAACTTGAGCAACCAAATGGGACCTAAGAAATATGAATGCTTCGGTAATAATGTTACCATATGATTTGGATGCGATTTTATTCTTTTTTTTTTAAATCTCTTTGAAGTTCTTCAAAGCTAAGCTCTCCTAAAATGTTTAAAAGTTACTAGTTTAAACTTAATGTTTTGAAACTTACCCTCCACATTTCTCACATGGCTTTGGGCATCAAAAAACTTATTTTTGGGCATCTCTACATATAATGAAAACATCAAAACAGAAAAACTTGTGTGCATGTTTCAATCATCATTGGACAAAATATTCATCTTGTTATTTTGCTTCTCATTGAAATGTATTTCTTCAAAGCACATGTCTGCTTTTAAAATAAAGAGTTCAATAATTTATTACCAACACCTACTTTCAAGAAACTATTTCACTGATTGTTATCAAAAATTAAATGTAAATCTTAAGTTATCTTAGAATAAAGATAATATGTTTAGCAATTTATTTTTAAATATTTATTTTAATTTTTCATATATATCCGGAGACTTTTCATTTTTTTCTGATGAGTTTCTTAATTCAATTTATTTAAATCTCTGTTTTATACATAAATTGAAATTACATATTTTAAAGTGGAAATTGGGGCTCCAGCATATAGATAAAGAAGTCAAAGCTAGTATATTTTCAAATTAATTTATTCTTTTAATGATAAATTATTCCTAAATCTTTGGAATATTTTGAGCACTAACTAGATTTTGACTTGATTTTACAATCCACGCTTAATACTTGTACATTCCTTGCTGTAAAAGTTAAGAGCAATGTGTTAAATCTTTGCTTTATAAAAAATTGGATTCAGTGGAATATAAATCTTGAAAAAATGAGGCATGAAAACAAGTAATAGGATAAGTAACATAAATTATAAACCATACACTTCAAAGTTTTAACCTTATTAGGCTTAAGGGCTGAAACGTTTTGCTTCGCATCTTCATCTTTTTAAAAAATTGGGCTCAGTCAAATCCTTATCTTGAAAATATAAGTAATGAATGTGATTAGGATATGTATTCATATGATAATGCATGCACACTTTCACATATCAGCGCATTACATCTCAGTGTATCACCTTCAACTAACCCATTAAGCTGTGCAGTTTGCTGACAAAAGTATGAGGTGTAAAAGTAATGTTGTTGAATTTGAAATACTTTGTACTTGTTTGGTTCAAGGTAAAATAAATGCAAGATTTACATTTTCCTTTTTGATTTAAAGAAAAATAGTTCAATATAAAATAAGTCCAACAGCAGCGACAGCAGAAAAACATGACAGGCAGGAAACCTCAGCCACTAGGAGAGTGGAGGGCAAAAGGCTGTTTTCCTGAGATCAGTGGTGGCTGGTGGCGTCAATACCTACCGGTGAGAAGGGGAAACAAGCAACACTTTACACAAAACGGTGTATTTAAAATTTATCCAAATATAGCGAAATCTAAATATATTGAAATTGACTAGAATGAATTTCAAATACATTGAAGTTTTATATTATATATTTTTTCCAAACAAACACCAGGATTTCCAAAACTCCTGCAAAAGAATGCAATATACTCATTTTATTGGCCATCCAAACAACCCCTAAGTATAAAAGAGGCACTAATCATTAGCCATAATCACATAGAAATAGAGATTTGATCATGCATGCTCTCCATAAGAGGTTCGAGGGACTTCCATGAAGGAGTAAGAAAAGTTAGCCGTACATCTCCATCAGATGATATATAATAAAAGGCCTTCAGAATGTCTGATTTAATTCATTATGGAATAAAATTCATAGCATCTCTGCAACAAACTTGTCACAACCGTCCATTACACTCCTCTCTCTTCCCTTTTTCACTCTTTGCCAATGTTTCATTCTTAAACACAAAAAAAAAGTAAGGTAGGCTTTAAAAACAAGAAACCATCAGTGAATATTAAGTAAAATATAACGAAATGACAGAGGCTGTTTGGTTTGCTGAAAAAGAAATTCTAAGGTAAAAAGAACACAGGACTATTGAATTCTTTAAGGAAATAGATGACCCTAGGGCCAGCCAACCGGTCAAGAAGGCTTCCCTGCACAAGAGAAAGGATCGCCCTTTTCCAATTCTGCTGCCCACTTATATAAATAAATAAATAAATAAATAACTATATAACTATATATATATATATATATATATATATATATATATATATATATATATATATATATATATATTTTAAAAGGCAATTTCATTGATCAAAAAGAAAGGTTACATCTAAAATGGGGTATGTCTAAACAATCCCCATTCAGCAAAAAAGACAAAAATGGGATGATATATTATGACAAGTAATTGAGAGGAAGAAGCTTCATATGCAAGGTGGTGAGCCGGTTTGTTGCCTTCCCTGGGAACATAGGACCATATGATTTGAGTAGAAATCGCCAGATGCTGAATTTTTTTCATCCAATATATCAGATACCAAGGTGGGGGGGTCTTCAGTTGAAGGATGTGTAAGAGTTGTAAGCAATCCAATTCCACGTATATATTGTTCAGCTTTAGAGACAAAGCCAATTTCAGCCCCCAAAAGACAGCTACAGTTTCAGCTTCAAGGGCATTTAGAGCCTCAATAGGAGCAGCAAAGTACCATAAACAATGCCCTTTAAAGTTCCCGCAAAGGCCACCAATGCCGGCCACGCTACTAGAGTAACTTCCATCGGTGTTTAGTTTCACCCAATGCGGTGAGGGGCCCTCCAAACAACTAACCGGACGACGAGGAGGGGTTGCTCTCCCGGGTGAATTAGAAGATGAACCATTCAACTTTCCGATAAAGGAGCGCGCAGTGTAAGCTTATCTTATGAGAGGCGACGGGAAGGGCTTAGATTTGGCAACGATTCCCGCCAACCGGATAAACCGGAAGATAATGAAAGGAATATGTTTTTTGAATGATGTTTCAAAGAATCCCAATGATCTTTAAGATTGGACCGATTGGTAATAAGATCCAAGAATGTTGTTCTCCTGTAAGTACAGAAGCCCAAACACTTCTGGAGACTTCACAATGCAACATCAGGTGAATAAGGCTTTCCTCAGCAGAGTGGCATAGATGGCATCTGGAAGGTCCTCTGATACCTTTAAGTTTTAAAATGTCATCAGTAGGAAGAAATTTTCTAAACAACCTCCAGCCGAAGAATGCCATGGATGGGGTTATGTTAACTTTCCAAACACTTTTTTCCCAATCAGTAGATTGCCATTGGTAGTGGGAGTGATAAATAAACTTGGATAAACTTTGATGGGAGCCATTTTTGGTAATAAGTCTATCAGGAGCAGAAGGATTGATAGGGAGATCTGAAATACTTTTAACAATGTGGAGGGAATTAACCTCACTAACCCTGGAGAGGTTCCACTTACCATGCACCCAGCAGTCAGATATATTAATTATACTAGAGTTAATAGGTTGATATTCCTTCAAAGAATGATTCCCCAACCAGTTGTCAAGCCAGAAATTGATTTGACCTTCACCCACATCCCAAATGAAGAGAGCTTCAGCAGCATCTTTAACCTGGAGAAGAGCTTTCCAGTTTCTAGAGTCCCCCAATTTAGGATTCACCAGCGATGGATGAGAAATAGGACAATATTTACCTTTCATAAATCTTGCCCATAGAGAACATTGTTGTCGGAATCTAACCCATTGCTTACAGTAGAAGATATGGCTCATGTGTGCTAAATTTTTAAAGCCCAGTCCACCAGAGGCAGTAGGATGGCAGATCTTGTTCCAAGAAGTCCAGTGATGTTGTTTATGTTGACCAGCCCATAAGAACTTGTTGAACGACACTTCCAACATTCTTTGAGTGCTCTTTTTTAACTTGATCATTTGAAGGATGTACGGGGGTAAGTAGTAAGAACCGATTTGAGGAGCGTCAATCTTCCCCATTAGACGTGAAATGAGGTGGTCCAGACATTGGATCTTGGAGGTCACCTTTTCACCACCTCATCATAGTGGGATTGCTTCCTTCGCCTTGATCAAAGGGAATCCTAAATATTTGAGGGGATAAGTAGTAGTGGAGAAACTCGTGAGATCTTTAATCCAGGTTAACCTGGTTAGGTGGCGACTTGTTGTTAGGAAGGAGTTGGCATTTTGATTTATTGAAAGAAAGTCCGAAGCATTCAGGAAATAGTCCAACAATTTCATAACCTTCCTAATAGCAGCTTTGCTCCCATTGGTGAACAAAATGACATCATCTGCATATGCAAGATGCGAGACGATACGGTTTGATCTGTGCGAGTATCTCAGATAGGGTGATCGCTGCTGTGAATGGTTAATCAACCTTGACAGATAATCAAAAGCTAGTATGAAGATGTAAGGGGACAAAGGATCCCCTTGCTTAATGCCCACGGAAGCAATAAAGAAGCCATGACACTCTCCATCGATTAATATGCTATAGTGAGAATTATGAAGCCACCTTTTGATAAGTAAACAGAAATCCTCAGGGAAGTTCCTAGCTTTAAGAGTCTGTAGAACAAAATCCCAGTTTATTGTATCATAAGCTTTAGCAATGTCCAATTTAATGATAAGATTGGATCCTCTACAAGGGCCATCAATCTCCAACATTAATTCCTGTGCCAATAGAACATTGTCGGTAATGCTTCTCCTTGGACAAATGCGGATTGGTTGGGTGAGATTAACTCATCCAGCAAAGGTTGCATTCTGGAAACAATAATTCTACTGATGACCTTAGAGAAAACTGTGGTTAGACTGATTGGCCTAAAGTCCTTCCAAGTAGATTTGTTATTTTCCTTAGGAATGAGAATAATTGTGGTAGCAGTGAAATACTTGGGTAATTCTGTACCACGGAAGAAACACTGAATAGCCAGAGTAAGATCTAACTTGATAGTCTCCCAAGCCTTCCGATAGAAACCAGCAGTATATCCATCAGGTCCAGTCGTTTTTGATGGATCCGAGGAGAAAAGAGCCTCTTTGATTTCATCTTCCTCGGGTGGAACGGATAGAGCGATACCATCAAAGCTCGGTTTTCGGTTTGGGTAAGATCTCGGGTTGAAGTAGAGGACCGATTGGAGAGCCAAGATTAAACAACTCGATGAAAAAATTGTACAACGAGACTTAGTGATAGCTTAGGTACTGATCAACCAATCACCCCCGTTCCTTTAATTTTAGTTATTGCATTTAAGCTTTCTCTTATAATTTATAACGACATGATAATATTTAGAGTTTTTGTCCCCCGTGCAAACCATCGAGATGCAACTTTCGTTTCGAAATTGTTCTTCAATATCTATAGCTTCCAAGAGTTGTCGATTAGCCACCATTAAATCATTGTCATTAACACTACCTTCCAGGTTAGCCTGCTCTAACTGATTCACAGTTTCCTCAGCAGCAGAAACTTGTGAGTGAATGTTTCCAAACACCTTCCAATTCCAATCCTTCAGCTTCTTAGCTAATCTTTTTTGTAGCACCTTCAATTTAACAATAGGATTGTTAAATGTATAGGGGAAGGGTTCCAGCCAAGATGATTGAACAACATTATGGAAAATAGAGTGAGAAGCCCATACATTCAGATATCTAAATTGGGCTTTACTAAGAAAGCTCTGGAACGACAACTTAACCAGTAGGGGGGAGTGATCCGATGCGACTACGGGGAGATGTTTCACACTGGTTGAGGTAAAGAAGTTAATCTACTATTGATTAGCCAAGAATCTATCCAGCCTTTCCCAAATCCTGCCTCTCTTCTAAGTAAAATCTGATCCTTCATAACCCAAATCAAAAAGTCTAGCATCTGAAATATTATTGGAAAAATCTGTCATTTTCCTAATATCAGGTGTCCTTCCTCCTTTCTTTTCACTGGGATTAGCTATACAGTTGAAATCCCCACCAACTATCCACATATCAGACATGTTGTTACTGATCTGATGTAATGAGTTCCAGAGATCATCTCTATCGACTTAGTTGCACCCAACATAAATAAAAGTTGCCAATCCAGGTCACTCGCTCGATTTGAAAATGGATGTGAAGGAACCGAGGGTGGTCTAATAAAACGAGTCATCGTCATTTCTTTTCTGATTGAAAAACCGAACTTTGTTGGAGCGATTGGCAACAAAGTTAAATTGAGGAAATTTATTGGTAATTCTTGTGGTGTTATATTGAACCATAGATTCCAAGAGAGCAAAGGCCCAGAATTTATGAATCCTTTCAAGATTCACCAATCTATTAAGGGAGCCCTGGGCAGCAGCCCCCCAATATTCCAACACAACATGTTAATCATTGGGAGTCATTCCACTCCTAGTGAGTCTAGGAATGGAAGATACATGTTCTTCAGAATTAGCTTGGGGTTGAATTATGTTCTCCGAAGATAGGTTCCTCAATTCTAGCGGTAGCTTTTTCTTTTTGGAATGGTAAACGATCCACCCTTCAACAAAGTCGAAGCAACATTATCAAAACACACCTGGTTCAGAGCTAGGAGAGGAAGGCAACAGAATGGGATCTGGATATGAGGTACTTGGTGGAAGAATTATTTGTGTAGGTAGAGGTGCTGACTCTGAGCAAGCATGTTGTCCTGGGTCCAAAGGAGACATAGGTAAGGGTTCACTAGAACCATCTGCTGGAGGGTTACCAGGAAGAGGTTCAGCAATAGAAGAATAGGGTTCAGCAGAGGGAAGGCAAGAGGGGGTGTCCGGCAACTCAATATCAGCAGGATCTGTACCAAGATTACCAACTTTCTCAGCATTCCCATTAACAATAAATCCTTCCTTTTCAGCTGGTGCCAAATGGGCAGGGTCCAACTGGAGGCCAGGCTTAATGGAGATAGGAGGAATAGGCAGGCGAAACAACAACTAAGTCGGAGGGGCCACCACAGGTGGAGGTTTTTCCTTAGTTCGAGCTTCAACCCGTAACACTCGTCCATAGAGTGACCAAACATTTTGCGAGTGTGAACAATAGTAAGGCCTCTTCTCCATCACAATTGGTTGCTAATAACTATTGTGTGCGATCCCAAGCCACAATTCTTTCACTTCCGGTAGAGTGACATCTCTTTCAATTAACATTCTAAGCACTCGAAGGCTCAGTAACTTCGGTGGTTGGGTCATCGACAAGTAGAGGTTTGCCCGAGGCTAGCCCAATATTATAAAGTGTATGTTTCTCATAAAAGTGCAGTTGTAGTTCAGGCAAATTAAACCAGATGGGGGCAATAGGAGGTTCAAGAGAATGGTCAAAATCAGGTGACCATTTCAATATCTTCATCAATTTCCATTCAATTGTAAGAGCTTTCATGGAGAAAACCCTAGCATAATCATCTTCCAAACTTAATTGGATAATCACATGCCTGCCATCAAACAGTCCCACTTTCCACGAGCCAAAAAGTTTCAAATTTTCAAACACCTTTCTGATAAGCTCCATTTTAGGATGACCAAACTGAAACTTTCCAACCAAAGTAAATTTGAACTCGTCGACCAAAGTATTTATCTCCTCCTCGTTGAAAAAAATTGCGGGCTTCCCATTCTTCTTATCGATTGGCTTAATAAACGCGACTATCAGCGTTAGGTATCCCATGAGCAGCATCATGAAAGCTCTGTGGAAAAACTCCCTTACCACAAGATGAAGAAGAAGCCACAACAGAGGCATAAGAAACTTTCCCCCCCAATGGAGGGTTACATTCCATTGTATAGGATCAGAGAGGGCGCAGAGAGGGCAGAGAACGGAGCAGAGAGGAGATGCTGAAAAAAAGCGAGCGCGGCAGGGAGCGACTGGCGCGACTCGATGGCGAGCCCAGCCACGAAGACGCTGCGACTGGACGAGGCGAGGAGCCGAGCGGCCTTACCTAGCAAGACCGGAAGCCGCAGCGACGAAGACGAGGCGAGGAGGCGAGCGGCCTTACCTGAGGAAGAAGCCAACCCAAAACGACGTCGTCCCGGATCGAAGCGAAGACGACGGAAGCGTGTGGTCCTCGTGCGAAGCGGAGAGGACGGAGGAAGTCGCCGCCGAGCAGATTGGACAGCCGGAAAATTACCGCCGGGAATCGCCATCGCGAAACCCAGGCAGAGCCCTCATCACGCTATAATATATATATATATATATATATATTTGTGTGTGTATGCTAAGTTGTTTGCTTAGAGGGTAGTTCTTGATTGTCTCTGATTTCAAATATCTGCCTCCAGCGTTTCTCCCTTCTGAGAGTTGTATCTGACGGTGAGAATGCGCTCCGACTGTAGCTTGTCTGAGATGCTGATTATCTCTGCTTGTTCCTACCCCTTCTTGCTGCCACCAACCATTCATGTACCAGTCCTATTGCCGCCAGCCACCCCTACACCTTCCCAGCTGCCATTAGCCACCCCTGCACCCTCCTGCTATGGCCTAGGCTCTTACGGCCCCTTCCCTATTGCCGTCCAATCTATCCGGCACCCCACCTATGGCTGCCAGCCTCTCGAGTCCCCTCTCCAAAAGTTCTACCGCAGCTCCCAACCTTTCCACAACTGTAATCACCTCCCTTCTCTTCAGTAAGCTTACTGGTTACCGCTTCCACAAGCATTGTTGTCTACCTGCTAAATAACCTACAACCATTCCACACCTTCCATATCAGCCGCCACCGTTCCTCCTCGCATTAGCAGGGATCTTTGTTTGTGTGTTGTTAGTGTGGTCGATTGTAACCCTATTTGCTTGGCATAATAAAATTATGCTCTTTATATAAAGTTTTGGGTTGACTTCGTTATCATTTGGTATCAGAGCTAGCCTAACCGTAGTCCCAACCTAGGGTTTCCAGCATCCGCTCCCACCCAATGACTCAGGTGTTGAATGCGTCCCAAATATTTGGGGCTCTTCGATCTCGAGGGATAGAGGACCCGCAATGCTTCGCGGAACAACGAGGTGTGATAGGATCGCAATCCCACGTGAAGAAGGAAGTGGATCGTAAACCCTCGCGACCCAGCGGCTGATTCACGTATCTTTCACACCCGTCTTCTTTTGAAAAAGTTTTTGTCTTATGGATTCTTCTTACTTTCCCACTCCCCTTTCTTTTTTATAGAAGTAGGAGGCTATAAATAGATGTCCCTTATGTGTAGGAGGCAATTGGAGTTTAGTTGTCTTCTAATCTTCTGTGTGGAGTGTCTTCCCTATTTTTAGGGTTGTATCCGACTACATGTAATGCTTCGACCGTATCCTGCTCTAAGGTGGTGTTGTAAACTTCTAATCTCCTTCGACTGTATCCTGCTCTAAGGTGGTGTTGTAAACTTCTAATCTCCTTCGCTTGTTTTCCTACTTATCCCCTAGCTGCCTACCACCCTCATATGCCTCCACCACTCTAACACCACTCCTACTACCTCCACAACTTTGATGTCCTACCAACCATCCCCGCCACGGCCTTCCGTCATCTTCCTACATCTGTAATCGGGGGATTACATATTATTGTATTTCCTTTCTATTTGAGTCGGGTTGTAATCATGTTTCTATATTAATAAAAGTTTGTTTTTGTTCCACTATTCTTCTTACTAGTTTTGACATCATTGGTATCTCAGCTAGCTCAACCTCAGTCTCATCTTAGGTCTTCTAGCATCTGCTCCTACCCAAGCCACATCCACCAATTTTTTTTCATGCCGATTCCCAATCCTAACCATGCCATCGCGAAGTACACCGAACTTGACCCGAGAAGAGATTCAACGAGAAATTTGTCGTCTAAAATGGAGACTAGCATAGTTGGATGATGGAAACAAGAAGTGGTTACCTTTGACCATGATCAAGAGAGTCAGAGAAAAGACGAGAAGATGAATCCATTCCACAAGGAATGTCACAGTGGCGAGGAATATCAACCATGTCGTTCAGGTATTCCATATCAAAGAAGTTATGGAGGTTAGTTTGACTTTGGCATCAAGATGGACCTCCCAGAGTTCGAGGGAGGCATGGATCCCGATGAGTTTATCGACTGGCCGTAATTTGTTGAACAAATCTTCGAGTATAGAAAAGTATTAGAGGACAAGTGAGTCTAAGTAGCTTCAATTAATTTAGAAAAGAATGCCTCTTTATGGGGGGAAAATCTATAAAGGCAGAGGAGAGAAGTGAGAAGATAAGTGGGAGAAGATGAAGGCAATGCAGAAAAAAATACCTCCTACCATAGTATCGCAAGGCATTTTCCTAAAATTCCACAACTTGCAGCAACGAGATCTATCCATTGAGGAGTTTACGACCCAGTTTGATCACCTCCAGTTAAAGTGCTAACTGAAGAAGCCAGAAGAGCACATGTTGCCAGATATCTCAGTGGTTTAAAGCCCGCCATTAGCAATACAGTACAACTACAACCATACTGGACATTGGGAGATGTTCAAATACCCCTGAAGGTGGAAAGACAGTAGAAGCAAAATAGGCAACAATAGTCCTTCAGACCACCATCTTCAGCCAAGCAGTCACCTGCAACTTCTACAGCCGACAAGGATGCCTTAGAAGGAAATAACAGAATTGGACAAGAGATTGATAGGGCAGATCAGAGCGAGAAGAAGCCAAAGAAAGGTAGTTCCTCCAATACAAGTCAAGCCAGGAAGTATTTCCGATGCACGGCTACATTCACAAAATCTCCAACTGCTCAACAAGCTGAGTCGTCACACTCACAGATCAAGGCGCCATCGAGGATGTCGATGAGGAATCAGAAGACAATCCAAAAGAAGAGCTTTAGCTCCACAGAGACGAAAAAGAAGCACTAGTCGTTCGACGAATATTACAGTGTGAGCCCAAGCGGGACAAATCTTGGCAAAGGCATAATATTTTTCGTACCAAGTGCACGTCAAAGGGAATGTCTACAGCCTAATCATTAATAATGGAAGTTGCGAGAACTTAGTGTCCACACTCATGGTAAAAAAGTTAGGATTGGACACCAGAAGCAGCCCAGTCGTATTGTCTTACATGACAGAAAAATATGGCAATGAGATATGTGTTGATCAGCAGTGCCTAGGTGACTTCTCCATCGGTGAGCAACTCCATGAAAAGTATGGTACGACGTGGTCCCTATGGACGCTTACCACATTTTGTTAGGTAGGCCTTAATAGTTTGATCACAAGTTTAACACGACGGGTTGAAAAACACATATTCTTTCAAAAAGAATGAGAATTGTATAGTTTTACAACCTCCTAAAAATGCAAAGGAAAGAGCGAAACAAATGCAACATTAGTTCCTTGTACCACTTTCCTGCAGTCAGTTAAAGATGTCTTTGTAACACAAGATCAGTCCTTCTGGAAGGAAGCGGGGAAGAAATAGAGGTACCAACGCTACTACAACCATTGATACATAACTTTCAGAATGTTATGACCGACAACTTACCACATGGATTACCACCACTAAGGGACATTAAGCATGCCATCAACCTTATACCAGGATCCATTTTGCCAAACCGACCAGCATACAGATCAAGACCTGCAGAGTATGAAGAACTACAACGACAACTGCAGGACCTCATTGCGAGAGGATTAGTCATAGAAAACACCCATGTGCAGTACCCGACATGATGGTACCTAAGAAGGATGGATTGCGGCGAATATGCATTGATAGCCAAGTCATCAAAAAGATTACCAACAAATACCGATTTCCCAAACCTCGCTTGGATGATCTCTTAGACCAACTATATGAAGCCACTATCTTCACTAAGAACAACTTGTGCAACAGATATCACCAGATACGCATGAGGCCATGAGACGATTGGAAAACCGCCTCCAAGATGCAGGATGACCTTTATGAGTGGACTATTATGCCTTTCGGTATGTCGAACGCGCCTAACACCTTCATGAGATTAGTGAACCAAATATTCCGACCTCACATTGAAAAAGTTTGTCATTGTCTTCTTTGACGACATTCTAGCATACAAACAATTAGAGGAGGATCACTTCCATTACCTGAAGGCAGTATTCGAGGAAATGTGAGCTGAGCAAATATATGCTCATCCGAAGATGTCACTTCATGACAGACCAGGTATGTTTTCTGAGTTACATTGAATCCCATAAAAATGGAGGCCATTATCAGCTGGGATATACCACAATCATTTACCGAGCTGAGGCAATTTTTGAGGCTGGCATACATCTATCGAAGATTCATCAGAAACTTCAGCAGTATCACCTCCCCTCAAATTGAACTTCGAAAAGGGAAGGAGTTTTCTTAGACAACAGCAAGCTAGGAGAATTTTGATATACTGAAAGAAAAAGTGACATAGGCACCTGTGCTAGCATTACTGACTTCAACCAACTTTTCGAGATAAAATGTGATGCCTCCAGTGCGGGGAACGGAGCAGTACCAAAACAAGGAGGAACCCTTATTGCTTTCTTTAGTGACAAGTTGAACGAATCTAGTAGGAAATACTTAACTTACGACAAAGAATTCTATGTCGTTGTACAAGCTCTGGAACACTAGTCATTACCTATTGACAAACAAGTTTACACTATTTACAGATCACAAGACCCTAAAACTCCTCAATTGCTAAAACAAACTAAAGGGATGACATGCCACCTAGTGCTAAAACTAGGTGGCATCATTTAACTAAAACTAAAGACGAGAAACCAAAGTCATGTAGCAAATGCACTGAGTCGTTGACACCTATCGATCACATCCAAGAAGGCTCGAGTTGTGGGCTTTGAGGTCATAAAGAATCTATATGAAATAGACGAAGATTTCAAAAACATATGGGAACAATGTCAAGAGAAGCCAGCAAAAAATAATACCGCACAGATGGATAACTGTTCCACCAGAGTTACTTGTGCATTCCATGGTGTTCACTAAGGGAGGCCATTGTCCAGGAAGGTCACAACGGAGAACTAGTAGGTCATTTCAGCAAGGAGAAGACCCTTATCCTCATAAGAGAGCATTTTTTTTGCCAAAACTAATAAGAGATGTAGAACAACATGTAAAACAATGCAGGATGTCATATGGCAAAGATAATAGCTCATAACGCCTCTAGTACCAGAGACACCGTGGGTGGATGTCAGCATGGATTTCATGCTAGGACTTCCAATGATCCAAAAGAACAAGGACTTTGTTATGGTTATAGTATACAGATTCTCAGTGATGACCCACTTTGTACCCTGTCAACGGAAACGAAACGTCTCTCACATCACTAATCCAAAATTCAGAGAGATTGCAACGTTGCATGAAATTCCTAAGACCATCACCTCTGGAAATAATGTGGGAAAAGCTTGGTATAAAACACCAATTCAGCTCGGCAGCTTATCCACATAGAGAGGTAGTATCGGAGCCTCGACAATCTCCTGAGATGTTTCATGGGAAAAAAACATAAGACGAGATCTTATCCTAACATAAGCTGACTTCGCCTATAACCAATCCATCAGCCAAAATACTAGATGAACTCCCTTCGAGACTTTTTACGGGCACAATCCACACATGCCACTGGAATTAATGTCGAACAATCTTTTGAAACCAACAAGGATGCCACAGAATAAGAGCAGATGGACCTTTAAGAGTACTTCAGAAGCTAAACTACAACGCTACAAGATCGACCCGACTGGGACTACAACATTTCAGCCACGTTCATCATCGCCGACTTAATGCGAAGAACCTAGAGCTTCACAACAAAACTCAAAGCTTCCCTAACCCCAGTAGACTGACGCAGGTGTTGAAGTCGCCCCCAAGCTTCGAGTTGCTTCGATCCTGCGATACAGAGGACCAGGCCCAACGAGATTGAATCACAATCCAACGTGCAGGAAAAGGAAGCAAATCGAGAATCCTCGCGATGCAAGGGCTGGTTCATGTATCTTCCACACCCATCTTCTGGATCTTCTTACCTTCCAACTCTCCTTCCTTTTTTGCAAAAGTAAAAGGCTATAAATAGCTCTCCTGTGTGCAGGAGATAGTTCGAGTGGAGTTGTCTTGTAATCTTCTATGTGGATTCTCATCCTACTTGTTAGGGCTGTATCCAATGACAAATAGTGCTTTGGTTGTATCCTGCTCCGAGGTGGTGTTAAACTTCCAATCTCCTTCACTTCTTTTCACAGATCCCTTTTCCTACCAATCCCCTAGCTACCAACCACACTCATACGCCTGCACCACTCAACCGCCACTCCTACTTCCTCCACAACCTTGTTGTCGTACCTATCATACAACCAACCAAACACAATCACAACTTACCCAAAAAATCACCCAACTTTTCCCATTCTGCCCTACCACCCCGCCAACGCCACCACATCCTTCGATCATCTTCGCCTATTATCATATTTCCTTCCTATTTGAGTAAGGTTGTAAACTTATTTCTATATTAATAAATGTTTATTTTTGTTCCACTGTTCTCCCTACTAGTTTCGGTATTACCCAATCCACCTCCACAAAACAATTTTCTTTCCTATTCTCAAACCATAAACAAATTTTGATATAACCTTAATTTCTAAAAATCAACAGCCCTAAATCATTTTTCTTTGCCTCCTTCCACCTACGCACACCCAAAACCTAGCCATGTCGCCAAGAAGATAATCGTCGGAAGCCTAATCGATGGGAAAGGACACGAGGTCGTTTATGAGAAATCCATACAAAAGTGTCTAGGAAATTTCTATGGAGGACATGCAGTGGGAAACTCACCAAATACAACCGAGCCATCCCACCATCAAGAGGAGGCAATCTAGATGGGTCACCCGTAGCTGCAACAGTGACTTAATAGATCAAAGAGATGGAGTGAACCTTCTTCCATCATGTGGATTCCACGGATGAAGAAACTCTAAATAAGAGGTAACTTGAAATATTTGAGAAGTCAAAATTTTGAAATAAAGGTGGATTTACCATATTTCGACGGCCACATGGATTTGGATGAGGTCATCGAGTGGCTCTGGACTTTGAAATGTAGCTTCGAGTGTCAGGACGTCCCATCGGACGGAATGGTTAAACTAACCGCCAGCAAGCTGAAGAATGGTGCATTATTTGGCAGCAAAATCTAAAGTACATATGCCAGTGAAAAGGAAAGGGTAAAATTACAACCTAGTCCAAAATGAAAAGGGAGATCCAACGTCAGTTCCTACCCGCTGGCTACAGACCAGATGTTTAGACCCCAGCTTCAAAGATGGAGAAACCACATTGTAAGGCGACCATCATAACTTACAAGTAAAATTAAACCTCAAAATCTTACAGCCAAAGTACACCTAGGGGAAAATCCAAGCTGACCACGCCTGAGGAGACATTAGTTCATAGTGGAGAACAAAGGGCACCAATCCGCATTCCCAAATCCATTTTAGCCAAGAAGTGTTTCAAGTGCCACAAATTCGATCATATTGAAGCAGATTACACAGCTAGGGTTGATATATTTCACTAAGCATGGAGCTATTGAAGAAAGAGATAACTACACAGTAGATACTGAAAAAGATAAGGACACAAATAAAGAGTACTAGCTTCCAACTAATGAAAAACAGATGCACATAGTGCTAACTGAGCCCATGAGAGAGATACCAGCTGAATTAACAATGATTTTCTAAGACAGTCTTTAGTTCAAGGAACCAACACCAAAGGTATGGCAACCCCAGATATAAGAAATTTGGACTTCTCAGATCTATAGACTCCTTCCTGAGTTGCCCCAACTGAGAGAAGCCAATCATATTAGGAATGAGGCCATTTTTGTGTCACGTGTGGAAGATTATATGAAGTTATTCGGATATTTGATTTTGTTCAACATTATACCCACCATCAAATGTCCGAACAAGAAGGGATGAACCACAACTTTGAAAATCATCTTTGGAGCATTGCGAGGAAGAAAATTTTCCAACGGGATCCAAGACTTTTCAGCGAAGAAGGAGAAGAGGCATCTTCAAGGTGGTTATACTTTAGTGTGGTCTAACCTGACAAAGATTTCTTCTCAGAGTTGATTTCTCCTTACATACATGTTTATCTGAAACACTCAAACGAGTACGAAGAGTGGAAAAGGACAATTACAAATTCGATGGCTCGAGACTTAGTTCGTGAGGATACCCATCCATATACAGTTCCTTTTATGATTTTGCTAAAAAAATGATGGATACTTATTCTATTAAGAAGTGTTTTGAAATGTAAACACTAACATAATTGACTTACTGAGAGATTACAGTGTTTCTGCCACCTTCAACGTGGCCAAGTTGATGCTGTATTTCAAAAATGCAAAAGCTTCTATGTTTGAATTCGAAGCTCCCCCAATCCTACGAGACTCACACAAGGCTACCTTATCATAGCCCAGTTGTGGGCTAGCCCAGCCAAGGAGTCTCTAGAGCTAGTTGACTGGTCAAGGAGGCTTTACTGCACAAGGAAGAGGATCCCCTTTTCCAATTTTGTTGCCCACGAGGCTACCATTTTCTATTACATTCTATTTCTATCCACTATCATTTATATGTGTGTGTGTGTGTGTGTTGATCTGCTTGCTTAAAGGATAGTTCTTGATTGCCTATGATTTTTTATTTTTACCTATAACATTTCTCCCTTCTAAGGGTTATATCCGATGGCGAGAAAGTGCTCTGGCTGTAACTCGTCAGAGGTGATGATTAACTTTGATTGTTCCTGTCCCAGTCTTATTGCTGCCAGCCACCCCTGCACCTTCCCTGCTAACATTAGCCATTTGTGCACCTTCCTGCTGTCGCCAGGCCCTTCCGGCTCCTTCCCCATAGTCGTCAGTCTGCTCGGCGCCCCACCTGTGACCGCCAGCCTCTCGAGTCCCCTCTCCAGAAGTGCCACAACTCCCAACCTTTCCAAAATTGTTGCCGCCTCCCACCTCTCCACTAACTTGTGGCTACCGCTTCCTCATGCATTGTAGTCTACCTGCTAACCAAATGACAACCATCGCATACCTTCCATATCAGTCGCCACCGTGCCTTCTCGTCGTAGCGAGGTTTTTTATGTGTTTTTGTTTTCATATTGCAAGTGTTGCCGATTGTAACCCTATTTGCTTGGCATAATAAAATTTTACCCTTCCTGTTAGGCAAACTCAAGACAAATGTGTGGACGCTTGTCATAGGGATGCTCCATCTAGTCAGGTGAAACAATCTTGTACTAATTTAAGAAAATAATTTTTTATATGTTTTTATAAGATTTCTATTTTGACATAGATGCATTTAAAATATTCTACATATTGTGAATGACTACCAATAATTGAATGTATGAATGTATGTTTACTTCTCTTACAATACATATGACGCTATGATATAAATGATTAAGCATATGATATGAATTGCTTGCATGAATTCATTTGTTATTCATACCAATGATACATGTAATGTCTTACAAAATGCTTGATACAGGAATGATGATTTAAATGTCACAAAAAATGCTAGTGGTAGACTATTACATGAGTGCTTACAAGTACACTGTGTAGTGATGTAACATTACTGAATCATGATATTTATACGGGGATGAAACTCTAGGAACCATTGAGATTAGAAGGTGATAGAACGTTAGGAAATTGTGGGTATCACGAGGCTCTCGATAACTACTATGTTGGGGGAAACCCAACCTTTATCGATAGTTTATATGGCATTTGAGGTAGGATGACGACCCATAATGAAAGGACATGAAAATAGTTAACCCTATCTATTAATTTACTATGAAATAACATTGTGATAATAATTACAAACAATAAACAACCTATGAATATGCTTATGAACATGTTTTTTATTATATTTATTTTTCTCTGCTTACGACCTACATGTTATAATACAACTTTGATTTTTGTAACATCTAGAAATGCTCATTTTTCATATTTTTTATTATGCAAACATGTTATGATTTGAGAGTAGACGTGTATAATTTCATACCAGCAAACATGTTTCCTTTTTATGTATAAAATCTTATGTTAGCTCTAATTATTTCTCTAACTTCGTTGTTGCTCATTCTTCATTGTTGTCTTCCAGGTAGGGGCAACAAGCACCAGAGTGAGTAGTCAAGTGGGTCTTTATACAACTTTTGCACGATAGTTTTAGGAGCTTATACATATGCTTTGGATACGTATTTTTATTATATTGGATTTAACGGCTCTGTATAGATTTCACATTTAAGATAATATAATTTTCATGCTTCCAAGTATGTAAATGAAATGCAATATATCACGTATGTTGCAGCGAACTAGTTAGACTAATTCATTATATAACTCAGGACGAGTGCTGGTGACAGTTAATCTGATTATACAAATATGTTGCCAGCAGTTGTCACACTACGATTGACCCTTCCAAAGGGGTTACTTGCGATCGGTGTTGATTATCATACAAATTCAAACATTCGATTTTATTTTAAATCATTTTGCTACAATTGAATGTTCGAAAAATGGGTGAAACTCAAATCGCCTAGTGAAAAACCATTTCATATCCCATGGGATCAAAATGCACAATTTTCCTTGAATAGTGCATGAAAGTTGGAAAGTATTTACCAAGTGACGAACTAATATTTTTTGTAAAATTAGACGTGCTAAACAAAAATGTACATGAACTGAAGAAATTTCAGTGGTTTCAGAATTTTCTAATGTATTTCCTGAAGAACCACCAAGGCAACTGTCAAAAGTTGAATTTTGTATTGATGTGCAACCAGGAAGGTCTGCAATATTAAAATCTCCATACAAGATGGCTCTAAAGGAAATGCAGAAATTGAAATTTCAATTACATAAACTGATAGATAAGGGTTTTATCATGCTAAATAATTCTCCGTGGAGTGCTTTAGTATTGTCCATCAAGAAAAAGAATGGATCCATACAATCATGTATTGATTACAAAGAATTGAATAAGATAACAATCAAGAGCAAATATTCTCTGCCCAGGATTGATGATCTATTTGATCAATGAGAGAGTTCAACTGTAAGTTCTTGAACTAATTTGAGATAGAGATATCATCAGATCAAACTCAATGATGCAGGTATAACTAAAACAACTTTTGGGACCAGATATGATAATTACGAATTCTTAGTTATATATTTCGGCTTAACCAATGCTTCTGTAATTTTCATGGATCCGATGAATCGAAATTTCAAGCCATATGTGTATCCGTTTGTTATTATTAACATGGACAATATTCTGATTTATTCATAAACTGATGAAAATCATGTCAAGAATTTGAGAATGATATTTAAGCTACTCAGACGAAGTCAGTTATACGTGAAATTTTTTAAATGAAAATTTTAGCTGAGAAACATTACATTTGTTTGACTTTTTTGACACATTATCACTGGTCAGAGAATTCTAATAGTGAAGGCAATTAAGGAATGACCTACTACAAAGAAGTTTTCTTGGTTTGATAAGATATTATAGGAGGTTAGTCAAATGTTTTTGACAAATAGCTATGTCACTACATAAGCTGATGAGAAAATATGTCAAGTTTGAGTGGACTGTAGAATGTGAGCATAGTATTCAAGAGTTACGAAACATTTGACCACTACACCAATGTTAACTCTTCCATCACGCACAAAAGGATTTTAGATTTACAGTGACACATCATTAAGAGCCTTGGGATACGTTCTAATGCAAAATCAAAAGGTGATAGTCTATGCATCCAGACAGTTGAACCCGCATGAAAGCAATTATCTGATGCATGAAGTTAGTTGTTGTGATCTTTGCTCTCTCAAGATTTGATGACATTATTTGTATGACGTGAAATGTGAAGCATTTACTGATCATCCAGACTGAGCAAATGTAGTTGTCAATGCATTGAACAGCAAATCAACAGGCAGTAAAAGCTGAATTATCACTCAAAGGCCAAATTGGATTAAAGAAATTGATGTTTTACAGTTGGAAGTTAGAAGAGCAGGTGACATAATATATTTACATCAATTGACAGAGCAACTTACTTTAATGAATAGAATCAAGATAGCTCAAAGTTAGCAGCGAATATCCAAACTCCTAAAGCAATGTCAATCAGGAAAGAGGACTGATGTGCCTGTTGATGAAGAGACATTATTTGAAATAAGCTGCAGATATAAATACTAGCTAATTTTGCTTTGAAACGAGAAATTCTACATGAAACTCAACATTCAGGATACATAATTCATCCAGGCAGCACAAAAATGTACAAGAATATGAATTTGGAATTATGATGACCAAGTATAAAGAAAAAAGTTGTTGCATATGTATCTCAATGTCAAGTCTGTCATATCGTGAAAGTTGAACATCAGAGACCAAACAGATTGCCATAATCATCACAGATAATTGAATGAAAAAGGGATGAAATTACTATGAATTTTATTATGACATTTCGATATTCCAGACAGGATTAGTGTTATTATTAACAGTTAATCAAGTCAGCTCACTTTTTTTCTATCAGACAACAAATTCAGTATAAAAGTTGGCTACATTATATGTCAAATAAATTATCAAATTGCACGGTATTTCGAAAGTTATAGTTTAAAATGGAGATAGAAGATTCACGTCCAGGTAATGGAAAGGCATTCAATAAGTTTTGGATACGCAGTTACATTTAAGCATTATTTTTCATCCAAAAACTGACATATAATCAAAATTGACAGCTGAAGTATTGGAAGATCTGTTAAGGCTTAGAATTCTCGACTTTGGAAGAAGTTGAGAAGATCACATTCCAATAATCGAGTTGGGTCGAAGTGAGTAAAAGTCAAATGTTAGGTCCCAAGCTAATTGATGAAGCTACCGAGAAAATCGAATTAACTAGAGAGATTGAAAGCTGCTCAGGAGTGACAACACAAATAAAATGACCTAAAACACAAAGCAATCGAATTCGTTGTTGGACATTTCGTATTTTTGAAAGTCAAACCAATGAAAAGTTCAACAAGATTTGGTCGACGAAGCAAATTGAGTCCTAGGTACACATTAATCCTTTTAAAAATATAGAAAGAATTGGCCCAATTGCCTACAACTTAAAGTTACCTATGGATATGTCAGATATGCATGATGTGTTTCACAGTTCCAAGTAAATATGTTTCTAAATCAGAGCAAAAAATTCACATGAAGTTATTGAAATATAGAAAAATCTAACATATATTGAAGTGCCTGAAAAGATTTTAGCAATTGATATTAAGAAGCTTCAAAACTGACAATTCTTTTTGTGAAGATAAAGTAGAAGAAATGTTGCGGAAATATCCATTTTTAAGTAAAATCAAAAATTTTGAGAACCAAATTTTTATAAGGTGGGGAGAGCTCTAACTCTCAAATTTCAAGATATCAGGTAAAGTTCGGTGCAATTGACAAAATACCACAAAAATTTTCATCTCCAAGAATTTTATTAAAATAATTTTATTAAATTCTACAAAAGAAATCGATCAATTTCATATAAAGCACCAAGAATGAATTGCTAACGGATTGACAGAAATGAAATTCAGAAGTTATATATTTTTTTAATCTAATTACTCCTTAATTAGATTCCTAATTACACAATTACTATTCTCGACCGACCTTCACTTCTTTTTAGTCACTGTTTTCGATTGATTAAGGCCTGTAGAGCTCTGGTTTCCTTCCCTCTCCCGAAGTCTTGCTCCCCTTGGCTCCCTCATGCGATAGCTTCCTCGCTCATCTGAAGGTGATCCTGCGAGCCTCTACGCCATATGCACTATAGCAGAATCGCGGTTTGTAGCAACCATGCGAACTGGATGCAGGGTCGAGTACCGTAGAGCACAATCTAAGGTTCCAAGGCAATTTCTGTAAGTGTGAATCTCTCTCTGCGTCATTTGGGACTTTCATTTTCTTCCTCACATTTTTGTTTTTACATTTGTCTCGTTTTTCATGCTTTTCACATTTTTTATAACCGTCAGTGGCGCCAATTTTGTGTCAGAAGTGTCGTAATTATTTTGCGAGCTTCTAAAAAATATTTTAGCACGAAATTAGTGAGAAGTAAGATTTGAGGTGATAGGAATGAGGAAAAAAGAAATTAGTGATTTTGGAAATGTGAATTTATGTCCAAAAACCCTTTCGAGGTATGTTTTAGCAAGTGCATTTTTTGTTTAATTCTTGATATGAGCCAAATTTTATGAAATCCTATATTGTTTACGAGACTCGGGTTATCTATACGAGATGGCAAGCTCGAGACGACCATGTGAGTACTCATCGTAGGACTCTGTGTCAAATCAGATGAAATAAATTTACGCTAATTTAAGAAAAACAATCTTCTATAAGTTTTCATATAATTTTTTATTTCTACATAGATGCATTTAGAATTTTCTACATATTGTGAATGGATACCTGCAACTGAATATATGAATGCGTGTAGTCTTCTCTTACGATACATATGATGATATATACATATGATGCTATGCTATGATATGATACAGGTGATTAAACTTATAATATGAATTGTCTGCAAATATTCATTTGTTATGCTTCATGTCTATGATACATGTAATGTCATATAAATGCTTGATTTAAGAATGATAATTTAAATGTCATAGAAAATATTAGAGGTAGACTATTACATGAGTGCTTGCAAGTACACTGGGTAAGGATGTCATATTCCCGACTCCTGATAATTATATAAGGACAAAATTCTGGGAACCGTTGGGACTAGGCAGTGACAAAACAATAGGGAACTGTGAGTATCAAAGAAGCAATCAATAACTGATATGTTGAGGGAAGCCCAAACTTTATCGATAGTTTATATGGTCTTCGGGGCGGAGTGAAACCTCATGATGAAATGACGTGAACCCTATACACTAAACTAGTGACATTGCTATAAAATGTCATTGTCATGATTACATACGATAAAAAACACATGAACGTGCTTTTGATTATACTTATGATTTCATGCTTACAACGTATATGTTACATTGCTTTTTTTTTATACTATATGTACATGTTCTCTATTCATGTCCTCTAGAATGTCAACATGTTATGATTTGTGTGTAGACATGTATAGTTTCATACAAGCATGTATGTTGCTTCTTTTTCATGTATAAATTTTGTGCTAGCCCTGATTATTTTTTTGAGCTCGTTGTTGCTCATTCTACATCGTTGCATTCAAAGCATGACAACGAGCACCAAGGTAGGTAACGAGATGTATCTTAGTACAACTTTTGCATGATAGTTTTTTAAGCTTGTACATATGTTTTGGGTACATATTTTTATTATATTAGATTTAACAACTCTATATAGTTTCATGTTTTGAATGATATGGTTTTTATGTTTCTAACTATGTATATGAAATGTAATGTATCACATATGTGCGGCGATCTAGTAAGATTAATTCATCACCCACTAGGTCTTGATTATATAAGTCAGGACGAGTACAAGTGAGAGTAGATCTGATCAAATTGCTAGCCTTTGTTGTACTACGATTGACCTTATGACGGGGGTTAATTGGGGCGTGACAGATACTTCCTTCAACTGCAACAAAACATAACGCTTTGAGAGAAAACAAACCGAAAGGATCACTCATTGTCACAATGGTGACTTGATCAAAAGGAAGAAGCCAACCCTTTCCCCAAGAGGTTTCTAATGATGCAGAACAAATGCCTTGACGATTTAACATTTAATATTAAAGGAGGGGCAATGACTCTAGTGTGAAGATCGACTTGCCAGGTTTGGACGAACATCTGGAACCAGATGAATTTATTGTATAAAAGGTGAACCAACTTTTTTTTAGTATAAGTGCATTCCCCAAGAAAAAATAGTCAAATTAGTAGCCATCAAGCTTAGAAATATCCCAAAACTCGCCTCACCCAAAACCATGTGAACTCATAATCCTCCTTGTTCTCCCCAATATAATAAAAAAAAGAGATTTACAGAAATGTGATCCCATAAATGTTAAGTTTTATCCAGCAACAGGCTCCCTATGTTTAAAAGAATTATTCATAATCCCAAAAGCTGAGCCTTCCTATCAAGCCTTTCTTTCCCAAAATGAAAAACCAAAGAAAGAAGAAACCAGCCATTGCATCGAAACATCAATTGAATCTCCACACTGCCACACAGCTAGGTCGCAGATGTCAACTATTCCCAACGTAGGCTCTACATGTAACTTAAAAAGGGTTTTTTATGTTGAATAATTGAAGAAAAGAATTCCAAAATTGCTTTACCTTTAGGATTTCACTTCCAGATAAATAAGGTCTAAAGATTCTCTTGTAATTGAAACGAACATATAAATGTGAAACCATATTGCTTTGCCTCAAATTGTCAAAGTATGATATCTAGAAGCATCTCAGTAAATTCATGCCACATAAGTAAAATGAAAATTCACGACGACTACAACAACGGCGACGACAACAAAGCCTTTATCCCACTAAGTGGGGTCGGCTACATGAATCCTTTTTTTCCATTGCATCCTATTTAGTATCATAATATTTAATTTTAATAAATTAAGAAGATTTTTTATACAATATACCCAAGTCGTTCAAGGTCTACCTCCGTCGTTCTTAAAATAAGTCGAATCTAAAACATCTACTCACCCAATCAAATCATCAGGTGGTTGACGTTTAATATGACCAAAATATCTAAGACGACTATCTAATTTTGTCAGTCATTGGAGCTACACCAACCCTATCACGTATATATTCATTTCGCATTTTGTCTCTAAGTCTAAAGCCGCTCATCCACCTAATCATTCTCATCCCAGCAACATTTAACTTAGTTTTATGCTTCTTTTTTAAAGGCCAGCATTCAATGTCATAGAGCATTGCATGTCTCACCACCATCTTATAAAATTTCCTTTTTAGTCGAAGGGGTACTTTTCCATCACACAATAGGCCCGAAACATTCCTCCACTTCAACCACCCAACTTGAATTCTACTAATAACACCCCTATCTATATCACCATAACTTTGAACAATAGATCTGAGATATCTAAAACGTTCACACCGTTTAATAATTTAATCACCCATAGTTACATTTTTGTCACTAGAGCTATTACTACTAAACTTACATTCTATGTATTCAGTTTTAGTTCTACTCAAACGAAGGCCTTTAGACTCCAATGTAGACCTCCAAAATTCAAGTTTTAACTGAGCTTTCTCTCGGTCTTACCCACGAGAAGGATATCATCAGCAAAAAGCATACACCGAGGTACATCCTCCTGTAAATCTCCTGTAAGACTATCTATAACTAAAGCAAAAAGATATGGGCTTAAAGTCGATCCCTAATGTAATCTAACAGAAATATAAAAATATTTGGTCAATCCTCCCTCTATTCGAACACAAGTAACACTCTAGTATACATATATTTAATGACTTGAATATAAGTCATATCAACACTGTTCTTCTCAAAAACTCTCCAAAGGATATCGCTCGGACCTTACCGTAAGCTTTTTCTAAATCAATAAAAATCATATGTAGATCCTCCTTACTCTCTCGAAAGTTCTCCATCAAACCTCTCAATAAATGTATAGCTTCCATAGTAAACCTACCCAGCATAAAGCCAAATTGATTATGAGAAATCTTTGTAATACGTCTTAACCTATGTTCAATTGCCCTCTCCCATAATTTTAAAGTATGACACATCAACTTAACTCCTCTATAATTTGCACATTCTTGTGCATCCCCTTTATTCTAAAAAATGGGGACCAAAATACTATTCCCCCACTCCTCGTGCACTTTTTAGCTTTTAAAATAATATTAAAGAGTTTAGTAAGCCAAGACGATCTGAAATGTCCTATATATTTCCACAATTCAGTTGGTATATTATCATATCCTACAGACTTTTCACCCTTGATTTCCTTTAAAGCCTCATCAACTTCTTTTTTATTAATGTGATGGTAAATATGAAATATTTTACTATTATTAACAACATTAAGCTCACTAAGGTCGATCGTATTTTCAGAAACTTCATTAAAAATTTTATCAAAATAACTCACCCACCTATGTTGAACATCTTTTTCTAAAAAAAACGTTTTAGCTTCCTTTTTTTAATACGTTTTACTTGAATTAATTTTTTTTTTCTCTTCATTTGACTAGTTTATACATATATTTTTTACCCTCATCAGTATATAATCTATTATAAAGATGTGTTGCAACATAATGTGAAGAGAAAATTTAAAAATTAAATTTAAAGTTGTTGCAATACTTCAAAAATTTATCAAATTATGAGCAGTGTTAAAATTTAGAGTTCAGCAATGAGACGCATTAAACCAAAAAAGACAGTAAAACAAGAACATGAGCAAATGGAGGCAGATAACAAAAATTGTGCTGATTATGAATCGGCTGAAATTGCCTTTGTCTAATCTCCAAGCTCCTCTCTCTCAGAAATCCCACTCACTCATGCACAAGTTGGTGGAGCCCTGTACTAAACCCCTCTTCCTTTAGGAAAGAAAATTAAACCCTTCTAAGCAATTGGAAG
This sequence comes from Papilionanthe hookeriana x Papilionanthe teres, assembly GCA_022702705.1. Lineage (NCBI taxonomy): Eukaryota > Viridiplantae > Streptophyta > Magnoliopsida > Asparagales > Orchidaceae > Papilionanthe > Papilionanthe hookeriana x Papilionanthe teres. Next base: position 70,548,525 of record CM040426.1, on the reverse strand, counting down.
AAATGAGTTGTACTACGAACCTATTACAGTTACGATGGGAAACGCAAATTGAACCACTAATAGTTTTAACAGAGTGGAGAGAAACCACATCAAAGATAAATTAAGAACACTTGACAATATTTTTTTCAAAGATGGCAAATTTGAGTGCTTCGCTATTGCATAAACTTCTAGATGTTGATCGGACAGTGTGCACACGTGAGGGCTTGTATTTTGTGGAGATTGCTCCAACGTGGCCTGAGGAGTGGTGCTCCGTGTTGCTTACAAAGCACCCCATAAGTAGAAAATCGATTGGGTTGAGAAAATTGACCTTAGATGGATTTTCAACTTACCAGAAAATGTGGTTTATTGAACCGTGATTATCATTTCAAAATCCCTATGGTGTAAAAACATGGCCTTAAAATAACCTTTCAACTTAGATAAACATGAAGTTTTAGTAAACTATAATTATTATTTGCTCAAATCCCTGCATCTCTACTTTAGAGCATTTTAATGCAGGTTCCTAAACATCATCCAATTCAGAGTGCATAGAATGAGTTAACTTCAAGTAGAAATCCTAAGTAAAGGATCCCTTGCTTCATTGCAAAACTGCAACAATCACTGCCTCCAATAGACAAAAACGCAGTGAGGCTTATAAATACATAGATATTACTACAACATGCATGACCACCAACCATCTTTAAAAAAAGAAATGGACAAAGTTAAATCAACATGAATGTAAATGTTTACCTCAATGTGTTTTCTTCCTCTTCAGCAATTGCCTTCATTCTGCCACCAATTGACCTCCTAGCACGACCACTTTTACTTTCACGAATGCTGTCATTTAAAGTTTCTTCCAAGCTATCTAACTCTTCCATTATCTACTGTTGCACATGCAACAATTTACCACTTCATTATATAAGTTTATTCCAGAAAATCAAACTTTTAATGGTAAATAAGATATTTACCAACATGAACACATTCCAAAAAAATAATCACCTGAGCAATTCTTTGTTCATTTCTACCAATCTGCATTTGCTGCCCTTGGGTTAGCCCACCTTGTGAAAAATCTTTTACTCGAATAGCATCAATCTCCTTCTTCATATTGGACACCTTTTCCATCCAAAAGCATGGGAGAAAACGACAAAAGTCAGAAAATCAATGATTAATAGAAGCCCCATGCTTTACAAAACATAATATTTAACATCAAAATTAACTATAGCAGCAATGCATAAAGTAAAAAACGGTATTAGTAAAAAAAAAGGGCTTACATTAGTATTTTTAATGGACAAAGAAACAAATGAAGAAAAAATATAGCAGAACACACAGATAATATGATATTCTATTGTACATGAACCCAAGTAACCATTTATGAAAACCTATAAATCAGACTACCCAAAAGATGGTTTTTATGGCCTAGTCGGACACGAGTCAGCTATGAACAAGATTTCCACAGCATCGACACATGTCCAATACTTCATAAAGAGTGTCACTTTTTTGGGGTGAAATTAGACCGACACTTTCCCAACACAGCGCAACATGCAAATGGCATAAGCAACTTGCAAGCCTTAAAAATATTGAGTGCGCAAGCGATACATGCAAGACTTAAAACCATGTGAAGGAAAAAAATATGTTTGCATGCTTTTGCTTGAGCCCTAGCAGTTTGTAAACAAACTTAATGAAGAAGTACCTAAATATCAAGCCACCAATCTCCTCCTACTCATATCTCCCTAAACCGAAGAAGCTGAAGACCCTTGATCATAGGCTCATAACCGAACGCAGAGCTACAAAGAGGAATGTTCAAAGCCATCCATGCTACGTCTCTCTCTCAGTAATACTTTCTATCTGAAGTCATTGTGTAGTGAACTTTGAAGCAAACTTCAAACCCAAAGCCATGCCATTTGAAGTCAAGCCAAACCAATGCCCTTGCCACCAAACTCAAGCCAATGTCATTCATCCTGTAAATGGAGTTTTTTACTTCACTGGATGATCCATATTTTCCTACTACATTTACAAGACAATATTATTAGGCTTTATTTATTCACGTGGTTACACAGACAAAGCTCTAATCATGTCTGAGCAAGGCTTAGTCAAAGATTAATTTAAATCATTTTGTTTGTGTTGGGAGTCATACTTACTGTCAAGTCGCATTTGAAACGGATAAATTCCTAAGTGTGCGTGTGTAAATTCCTCTCTGTGTGTGTGTGTGTGTGTGTGTGTGTGTATTAGTCTCTTAACAGCATTGAGACTTTTGAGATAAGTACAAATCCCACAGAGAATGAGAAAATATTAAGAATATATGTTACCAAATTAGACAAAAAAGAGCAATTGAAGCGGAAGAGAATATAAAACTTCAATGCCATTTTTAAAGTTAGTGCCCACAACTATAGTTTAGTTTTTAAAATAGTGGCCCAACAATATTCCTTTTCTCCTTGTTAAAAATATTGGACTAGATACTCCTTTATCAATTCACATAAGAGGAGCAACATCACTAATCAACTAGAAGAAAATTTAGTATTTATCCATACAAATCTTCGTGTTCTAGCTTGGAGCCTAGAATATAGTCAAAAAAGACTAAGTTATCGAATATTGGTATAGATAAATTAACTATTACACATGATACTGAAATGCTTGTAGCAGCTAATCGCTCTCAATATGAGCCATATTTTGAAACAATATTATTTTAAGATGAAGGTGAAGGTGTCTTTAAAAAACGCCATTGACACTAATGCTAACATTAGCCTAGCACGGAGTAAGTTTCATTAGTTATGTGCATACAAGCATTCGAAATAGTTTGTGTTAATCATATTTTAATATCATTCAATATATAATAAATATATTTTAAAAAATACGTAAAAAAATTAATCATGTTGAGAACTTGCAACATTCAGATTGATATGATCAATATTATATCGTAATAAATGAATCTGAATAAAATATTACAAATGAATTAAATAGTATCAAAAATTATTCATGAATTGGCTTAGGAAAAACAAAAATTTTTATAACTGACAATTAAGGATACTCACCTTGATCACAAAAAACTTATGTCATTATGTCCTATCACATTTAACTTAACATTTTTAATTTTAAAGCTTTAATAGTGTGTGTGTGTGTGTGTGAACCGTATTAAGCATTCTATGTTTTATCTCGTAATTAGATTATTACTACGATTCTAACATTCTTTCTTGACATTTTATCAAATTTTAATTTTTAAGAAATTAAAATTTATCTGCTTATCATAATTAGAAAATATCAGTTAATTTTTATTTAAATAACTTGAATAGTTCATTAAGCAGTATATGTTTTTATTCTTGTCACGACCCAATCCAGGTACATCATAGTGAAACAAGCTCAAGCAGTTTCTTTAAACTGCTAAAGTAGCAGGCCTATGTCCCCTTAACTGTTCTACTATCATAAACTCTTGATCCCCTGGCTTCTCCTTGTGAGAAAAAATATACTGTGATTGCTCGTACAATTTTCCGAGCACATCCACACCTCACCAAAAATTGATGCTAACAGCATACTGATATTGAACTTTCTATGAGATTAACTTCTCTAGCTACTTCCTCTATCAGCTGTTCTATCTTGGCCAACATTAACTTCTACTCTGATAGATTACTTTTTGTCAATACCTCACAGCAATATGTACCATCTTTCAGTGTTCTAAGCAATCTCAATTAATACTTCCTTATGCTGACATACTCAATTAACTCTCTATAGCACATGGAATACACATACACATACACATGAAAGAAAATGAAGCATGAGACAAAAAAAAAATATATAATAAGTAAAAAGTGCATATACAGCAACCAATATGTGAAAGAAAATAATAAGCATGCAGAACAACTAGTAAGACGGTTCAACCAGCCAAAAAATTGTTCATACATGCAAAATGTAAAACTTACCTAAATAATGCATTTACAATGTATAAAATAACATCTATTACCTTTTCCATTCTCTTTAAGATTTTACTACGTGTTTTTTCCTGTCTCTCAGTCAACTGCCCTTTGTATGTTTGCCATGTAATTTCATCTGCATCATTCTAGAAGATGAGCATATTTTAATAGCTCAATCAGTCAAAATGCATTTTAAGAAAAATTAAATCCAAATGTAAACAAAAGCACGCTCCAGTATAGAAAAATACAAGTAAAAGCCATTTTAAGCCTTAAAAACATCAACGCACAAAGATAGTCTGGCAAAAATGATACATAAGTTGATTCCATAAAATTGGATTGACTTATTTTATTGCTTGAAGCCACAAAACACAGTCTCTCACCAATTATTTTGTCCTCATTAATAACAACGCAAATAATTTACTACTTAGGGTCCAGAAACCAGAAAAAGGTAAAATTGTCACAAGCAAGATCCCCATTATCTTCAGTAATTAAAAAAAGATTGATGCTGGTAGTAATGCTTGATGAGGAATTTACTTGCGACACTTCCAAGTTGCTCAAAATGAGAAATCAGATTTAAAAAAAAAAAAAATTAAGTAAGACAAAGCTCTATTACCTCTGGATCTTCTTCAATGGCATCTTCAACCATCCCCCACGAAATACCATTCGCGTGGGAAGCTGCTTCTTTTGCACGCAAAAGTGACGCTTCTCGATCACAAATTGCTTCATGGATTTTGACCTTTCTAAAATTGTGCAAATCACCCTCCTGCATGATTAAATTAAAGCAAAAAATTATCTATAAATAGAAATTAACTATATTGGAAAAAAGGCAATAATATCATATATGAGAACTAACATTTCGCCCAATATAAACTAAATTGTGCTTATCACAAACAAAAGACAGTATTACATTTATTTTTTTATTTGGCGTTGCACCATGATGTAGATCATCAGCACAATAAATAAGAAAGCGAAATCAAGGGATAAAGCTATAAGGTAATCAAAAAATGAAATTTTTATCAAAAGGTTTCATAATATGCTCTTATTTGAATTTGTTTCAGTGAATTAAAGGATAATTTATTATTGTTATATTCATCGTGCATCTTTTTCTTTATTATTCATCACTTTATTGGATATTTTGAAGTTTCCCACATTTTCTGAAGAACTATGGGAGATGCGGATTCAATCAAAGAATTCATAGGTGAGACGTAAGATATGTGCACAGGTTAGCTTCCGAGGGTTGTTTAGTGGCATGGAAGAAAAGATATGGTTCTCTAGGATGCCCAAATGGCATGCTATTCATGTGAATACGGTAGCCTAAAAATGACTTTTACATAATAATGCAAATGAATACACGTAGAATGCAAATCAACATTTATTAAAAACAACAAAATAAATCCAAATAACAAATGCAAGAAGTATCTGGATAAAATGAGTGGAAAACTAGCAAAAAAATTTACGTGCTAGACTTTGGAATTCAAGGGGTTATAAATAAAACTTCTTTTAACCATTTAAGCATGACTCAAAGATACAATAAATCAACTTAATTTAAGAAATAAAAATGATTGAATTAATTTATTAATTGGGTACTTGATGAATTAAATCAAGCAAAAACTAGGTGATTACAACTTTTATTAGGCTAAATAAACCCTTCGTGATACAAAGCAAAACATTTCATACTTAAGACTTCATTTAATCTAGATCCCCGTGATTGATTTGGCAACCTTGCTTAATTATAATTATAAGGCAAACAAAAAAAAACTAATTAAAGATAAACTAATCCAGACTTGCCCCTATATAACTAAATAGTAACAAAAAAATAGTTTATCTAATTTTATAATTAGTATATACCTTCCTCCTCCTTTGTAGCTACTGATTTATGAAATCTTCAGCATCCTTAGTACTAAAAATTACAGACTATCGCAACCTCTATCATCCTTGGCAGCTATTAGCAGCCACTGAATGTAAGGAATTATTGTAAAAGGTATAGAATTTCATAAAGCAGGCCTCATGACGTGACAAAACCAACATGTTTGCAACAGCTATTGAGGATGACTGCCTCAAATTACAACAATCTCTGAGATGCCTACTAACAAGTAACAAAAGATGGATTGCACTAATTTTACTTGGAAAGATAGGAGGAATTCTCATTCTTACAGGTGGCATTAGCTCTGATGGGCCTTTAAAAATGTACAATCGTGAGGACCTGTTAAAAATGAAGTTAAAAGATAATAAGGACCAAAAAAGATTAACATTCGCAGAAGTATGATCAGCCAAACCATTTATACATGAGCCATAGTACCATTTACATGATTCGACAACAAGAGGAGGCATAAGCATATATGAAATGAAATGCGCAACATAAGAAAAAAAAAAAAGTAAACTCATCAATTTTGACACGTGATACAACTTGCCAATTCAAAATAAAGGCGTTTAAAATTGTAACATATTACACGATAGCACAATAAGCATAAAAGCAGATGATATTACCCACCGAAGAAGTCAACTAATTAAAACTACTCTCCTAAAAAGTACCAGTACCGATCCATCCTCCCCCATGTACACACACAACACTCCCTCCCAACTCAAAGCTCACCACCTTAATGTACGTGTGTGCACACTAGAATTTTAACTTATACAAATTAATTAAATCTTTAAATTAAATTACAAATGTTTTATTGAATAATAATGTAACTTAATTATTATCCTGTAGCAGCAGTAGTGAAAATCTGATATTTCCGCGGGCGGTCTTAAAGAATGGAAGAGAAGAAGTTAGGTGAGACAGCTAGATTTTTTATTTAAAAATCAAGTTTTTGGTATTTTCTTTAACTATTCGATCTCAAATCAGATTGGTAGACTTCATTTCTTGTATGAGGAGAAATAATTTTGAGATTGTCTACAAAAATAAGAAATTTCGAGTTCAATTAGTGAAGATCGACGTTAGTTGCGTAAGATAAACAAATTCTCTTTATTTATTTGCATGCTCATTTTCCTGTAAAGCAGATTAATTGGTACAATGCAGTAGAAAACCTTCATCTTGTAGAAAGCATGCTTATAGCTTAATACTTATGTGTAAATAACTACACAAACTTGGAAAATACAAACCTTTAATTAAATATATTATGGTTACACAAATATCTAGTTAATTCGAGACACTTTAAAATGAATGCATCTAATATCTGCAAATTACTCATGTGTATATACAGTTGTTCTGTATAGCTTAAAAATAAAACCACATGCTTAATAAACGTTCGATGGAGAAAATGTGAAGCTAAAAAAAAATATCATGTTATAGGGGAATAGGCTAGCAATAATATGTTTACAATACATATAAATGAGGGCAAAAAGAGTCCCATATTGAGCCAAAAAGGTCCTTAGAGCTATAAAAATGAGTTTCACTTGGGCTTTTTTGAACTTTACAATATCGCCTTCAGGCTAAGTTTATATTATATAGTGTGGCTTTACAGCTCACAACTTTTGATGTCCAATAAAACAATACAATCATGCATAACACATTCTAAGAATAAAGTACAATACAAGATGATAGAAATAAAAATGAGAATGATTTGATGTAAATAAATTAATGTGAAATTAATTAAATCATTGTTGAACTTAACTATGAAAAAAAGTACATTTGTGATATTGTTGCTATTTATTTGTACAAGTATATTAATATTGGTCCTTATGTATCCAAACTATATTTCTGATTGCTTTAGTAATATGTTAGTCAACCAATGCTTAATTTTACGAATAAATCTAACTATGATTAACACACATGTTGCTTACAGTCTTTGGTTAGACTTATTTCTCTTGTTATGACTCATAGCCAAGAGGTGAATGAGAGGGAAGAAAAAGAGAGAGCGCCAAAGGTCAGAGATTGAGCAAAACACATAAAAACCTAACTACCTGAAACAAAAAAGAAAAGTAAGTCATCAGTTACATTCCATGAGTCAAATCTGAATCATGACGCATTCGGAATGAAACCAAATCAATTTATCTAGGTCTGTTTAGATTGGCTTCTCAAACAATTTTGCACGACCCTGCTGCTAAAAATTGTTAGGTCATGAGAATCAAAATAATAATATCCAGGGGCAACCCCAAAAAAATTTTTCGATGGGGACACAAATAAATAATTTCAAAATTAGCCTCAATCGTTTTATCCAGACTTGGGATTGATATTGACTATTTTACCCTTTTTCTCTTTTTAATATAAAAATAATAAAACATGCTAACAAAAATAATAAAGAAAAAATAATATTATTTGAAAAGGGTTCATAATTATTTTATTATCAATACTGCAATATTTCAATTTTATTAGATATAATAACATTAAAGTCCTTTAATATTTTTTAAACCCACTATACTTAAGCCTTATGAATTTAGTTAAATGCATATGCTACACATATATTTATTTATAGTACTATTTAATAATCATATATTTTAAAATCTATTAAAAAAAACTTAATTTTTTTATTGATATTAAAAAGCACTAAATAAGGATGAGTTAAAAACCCAACATAAATTCTACCCAAAAATTAAATTTAATTTAAATAAAATATGATTATGAATTAAGTTAAACTAAATTAATTTTAAGTATTATAAACTCAAAAATTTTAAAAACTAATTAATAAAACCAAATAAAGAAAAATAATTTCATTTAAAGCTCACAAACAAGCTCTTTAAGATGCTCGATTATGACTTAAAACCCAATATAGATTAAAACTAAAATACAAATTAATTTAAATAAAATTAGAATAAAAACTAATTTAAATGCAAAAATATCTTGTATATTATTAACTTAAAAAATAATTAAATTCGCAATAATTTATTAAAAAAATATAGCCTTTTATTTAATACAAACATACTTTCAAAAAAATAATATTAAAGTATGAAAAAATTCAAAAAGTCAAAAAATACAAAAGCGATGCTAGCAATTTTTATTGTTTAGGATGATTTACATACATACCACTCAATTCCTATCTATTTACATATCTATCACCTAAATTTTAATTTTAACACATATGTCACTTACATATGCACGAAAAGGTAAATTTCAATTAAAAAATTAATTAGTTGTATTTTGATGTGATATGAAAGATTTGGCTGATATAAATGTAAAAAATAGAGTTTTAGTGTTAGATATATAAATTCATAGAAATTGGATGGTAGGTACGGAAATGCCCCTATTGTTTAATGTGAAGCATTCTCGTAGGTTAGTGTTTACCCTTTAGTCCACCATCACAAAATATCAGAATATAATTGCTCTTCAAACTGGAAAGCATAGCTAAACCTGTTGACCATCCAGAGCGCCACATGAACTTGCCAGCTAGAAAAGTGTAACATTATGTATTTGATGGTTTTTCAGTATTAAAAAAATATTTCTGATTTCAAATATATTATTTTGATTTGTTAAGGTCCAACAAGTCAATTTTTCAATAAAGGAATCAGATTTGAATGGAATCTCCATAACTTGAATAAGAATTTTGTATTTGTTTCGGCCAACAAATGTATGGAGGATTTATATTAAATTTAATTTATTGGAGCAAGTCGGTGGAAATTTATATTAAGGGCCCGTTGGTGGCAGGCATTTCAAAACGCCGTCGTACCATTTAGTTCGCGCGTTTCGTCGGCTTATTTAAAAACAGGGTTTTGTATTTCTGAAACAGGCCACGTTTCGTTCGCATTATTATGTGCCCGTTTGGGGCAGCTTATAAGTGCGGGGGCTTTTAAAAACGCTCCCGCACTGTTTGGTTCGAGCTTATGAAGTGCAGATTTTAAAACGGAGTTTCATTTTTGTGAAAGCCGCGGGCCGCTTTTTCGATCGCGTATTTCGCGTATTATTACTCCCGTGACCCTCGAATCTTCGCATCTTCCGTGACTTCGGATCGCTCTCGCTCAGCATTTCTTCTTCCTGTAACCTAGCAGCGCATTCGGCTCCACTTTTTCGATCGTGTTTCTCCCGTTCGATCTTGTTCGCATTCGCAGCAGCCTCCCGTTCGATCTTGTTCGCATTCACAGCAGCAGCGATCCCGTGCCATTCACGTCTTCCTCCAGATCCGCTTCTTGGCCGATCTTCTTCCTCACCACTCCCGTAACCATTTTCACCCTCTCCCTGCATTCAGTAGGTCTCTTCTCTCCGCCTCTGTTTTTTCGGACCGGCTATTCTTTGCTTCTTTCTGGAGCATACATTTCTCTATCTCTGCAATTTTTCTTTCATTTTTGGGATTTTTTTTTTCTGGCATAAGAACTGATGGTGTTATAGTGTTTCTACCATTGGCTTGTGTTTCTATCATTTAGCACTATTATGGGATGAAAGTTCTTAGCTTTCATGAATCTGTAATTTAAAATGTTGAATTTGATGTGATTTGTAGGTATTTTAAAATATTATGTAAATCTGTGTAAAATTGAAAATTCATGTTGATTTCTGAATGCATCCAACCAAAATAATGGAATTCTTTTGAGGACTTGCAGCGTTAAGTTTTGTATTTCATCATCCATATGATTTCTCTTTCAATAATAGAAACGTTGGCAACCGAATTGAACTGCATTTTGGTTGCAACTGACATGAGCAGGCTTATGACTTCACAACAGCTTATTCAGAACAGGGGCAAAATGGTCAATTTTCCAGAATCAGCTGTTTTTCATAAACAAACTGACAGTTTATCCGAACGTACCGCTTATCGACAGCCTAATCCAAATCAATGAACTTATCCGGATAAGTCTGGATAGTTCTGTACTGCCCCAAACAGACCCTATGTTTGTGCCATGCTTCTCGTTCGCATCTCGCAGCCCTCGGTCTCGTTCGAAACTCTCGTGCCCTAGCTACTCCTCCCTCCTCGACACTCGTTCTCACAATAGGTATTTCCTTTCCTTCTTCCTCGGCATTCAAGCTTGCCCAAACGCGTGAACCCTCCCATGCCCTAGCAGAGCATGATGCAGTAGTCGACGATAAAGAAGAAGATGACAAATCATTTTGTATTGGCTATAAAGTTTAATTTCATACAGAAATTCATAGATGAGCTGCCGTAACTAACGTCAGCGCTTTTTTTTTTCTCTTCCATTCAACACAGTTTGTTCGCTAGACTTTGGTTTTCACTTTCTTTTGATTCAAATTACCTTTTTAGTTGACCAACATAAATATTTTTCAGCCTGGTCTCATGTTCTTCTTTGATTAATATGATTTACGAATACAGGATATTCTTCCATTTTTTTAGGCTGAGAAATGCTATTGATTCTATGGTCGGTTCTTATCTTTCGTAATATCATTAAATATATTTTTAAGCCCCTGCCTGGTGATTGATTGAGGCTGATCTGAGCATCCGTTGTAATTTCTATTGATTGAGGGTGAAAGATAGGTGTTACATGCGTAAATTTATAAGATTATGTGATATCTATGTAAAATATATTTTCTTTAATTTCCTAAGGTGTATGCATTAGCAGGCAAATATTCTTCATTACCCCACATGAATAATAGCTTACTATATTATTCACTATTCAAACTTGATTTGTGTGATTAAACATCTTTTAGATTTTACCATTTAGGGTCTTCTTCATTCTGCAAATAATATACTTAAATTATTGTTGTCTGCAAAATAAAGGGGATTTTATCCAGAATGTTCAAAAACAGTGTTATGCCACATATCATTTTATATGAAACACTAATCTACAATTTCTCTAATCTTGGGTATGTCATTGAAGCTCTGAAGTTCTATTCTTACATGTATCGATTTGGTGAAATCATTTACCCGATTACATGTAATACATTGTTTTCTGCATTTTGCAAAAAGGGAAAATACAATGAAGCCGATTATTTCATGTTAAAGCTGACGAACGACGACAATAAACATGAAATTAGACATTGTTGAAGCCTACTAGTGTTATGCCTGGTTTTTAGTTGAAGATTTACAAAAGAGTGCAACCTAACCTGTATTATTTTGCTCGATTGATTTTTTCTATGGCTCTGGAAGCCCCTGTCTGGTGATTGTTTGAGGCTGATCCGAGCCTCTTTTATAATTTATCTTTCATGTTTTCTAGGATCTTTACTATTCTCCTCTTCTATCGATCCTGATTTTGTATGTAAGGAAACTTCCTTGTCATGGAGCCAGGTTTTCTTCTCGGGTTTGTGAGAAACAATATGAGACAGTAGATCTCTGGAGTTCATTTGGATGGCCCGTGGCTCGTTGTTGATTGGTGTTAAATGTGAAATCCTCAAGAAAGCAACCAATTACTTATCCTATTCCCATTGCATCGGTTGATGAGGCAGTTCTGGATGGTTTTTTTTTCAAGTACAATGAAAGCAACCAAATGTCTCTGTTCTTGGAGTGGAGGAATAATTTGGATGGCTTTCTTTTTTGTGATACACACATGCGACACATTGAGTGCTAATTACATATGGGTTAAAGGCAACCAAGAACTCATTTCTTTACAAAGTCACTTGTCATTCTCTTGTGACAACTGTGTTGTTGGCGGATGATCTTTGAGCCCTCACACCTACCAGTTATTGTCTTCAATTTTTTGTTGTTATAATTCAATACAGTTCCGTTTTTAAATTTTGCCTTTTGCATTTTTATTTCAGTACAGCTTCTCTTATCACTAACAATGTCTATTTTTAGCATTTTTCATAGAAAAATGAGTTCTAAGTTTTTGGGGAACTATGGGCTAGTGCTTTGCCAATGCAAACGGTCTATTGTGTTGCTCACATCGCGTCGGTCACATAGCTACGGGCGGCGGTTGTACAGTGCTCACGGTGGGCAAACAGTCCGACAAGTGTGAGTTCTTCTTATGGACAAACAGTCCAACCTATTCCACTGCCCATAGCGATCTGGGCTCGACAATATCCAAACCGGACAGCATTGCTCGGAGTTCGACGGCATCCCAACCGTACAACGTTGCTCCAGACATGCCCCTTCTACATTTTAAAATGAATATTATCATAATTTTAGTTATAATTTTGTTATGGTTTTCTGTCTTTTAATAGGTTCCTAGATACTCACTCTTTAGTGCGAAGTATATTTTTTTTCTTTGAACTGTTACGTAGTGTTTTTTGGATTTTAGAATATTGAATGTGTTCTCATTACATTACTGTTGCAAATAGCACCACTGCGCGGAGCCAAAATTGTCATTTTTTCACAAAGAGTTGCAAATTAACTGTTTTCAAACCGCACAAACCAAACAGTTTAACAGCTTATTCAGTTCAGGTGCAGAATGATTATTTATCCACAAACAATTACAAATCAATTATTTTCCGAACACTCAAACCAAACAGTCAGCCAACTATTTTCAAGATCCTCAGCTTAAGAATCGGGAAGTTAAAGAGGTAACAAGAAAACTAAAAAACCCCTCCTACTCTAGCTGAATCAAAACATTTTCAGCTCTCATAATTGAATTAAGTGTTGGGGTTTCTCCTGGAGGCAAATGAGCTTGAAGCAAACAGGCATCATTTCTTTGTTGACAACGAAGAACTATGAGTGAAAGCATATCCTTCCAGACTCGTTATCTGGGCTAGTGAGGTGTATCAAGCAGACCATAATGATAAAAAGGACTATCATAATAGAAGAATTATTAAAGCAATCATTAGAGAGAATGCTCAACTCATATTGATTTTGTGTAAGTAGTAGAAAATAAATTAGTATTAACAAAAAAGAAGCATTATTGCTTGAGAAGATGATGATGGTAGTGGATTCAAAAACATAAGTAGTCGAGAAAGCCATAAATTAATTATATTTTAGATAAAAAATCAACTTACTGGCCAAATCGAAGTACATCACCCACATGAAGTCCTGTGTACACCTTTCCCTTGACCTAACAAATGAAAAACCAACGTAGGAGCAGAAATCAATATCAGCAACAATGGAAAAATTTATCCACGAGTTCTTAAAATTATAATGCAAATGCTTTCAATATTTTTTAAATGAACAAAGACAGGAATCATGTATATAGAATATATATGATTGTTCTGCTAGAAATCTACATTCACAAAAAACCATCATACATGTCATTAGCTGCTCCAGATGAACTCTCAGATAGACTTGCCAAAGGAAGAGTGATATTTAAAACACGCATTATAAGGAGGAAATAACAAAGCTCCCAATAATGGTTGAGGAAGCATTAGTTCTAACTGATAATCTAACATTTACATACGACTATTTAGTAGTAGTAGAACTCATCAAATTTAGTACCTGTTTCTTGTTAATGAAGGTTCCATGTGTGCTATCAAGGTCATAAAGAAATGTGCCATCCTTTTTAAACTGCAAAACTGCAAAAACATAAAGTACAAAATGAGACTTTTGCAATTGAATACTCTAGACAAATCAATTCACTGAGAAACTTAATGGAAAAATCAAGCCAAGTAAAAATAACTCAAGTTAACTTGGATGGTTTTTAAAATCAATAAGTGGATTTTGTATCAAAATGAAATTTGCTGTTATTTAGGTCCACATGATGCAAAATATAAACCAAATATTGTGTAATATCCATACAAACAATACCAACATGTAAACAGTACTACACGTGCATAAGTGAGAAAGTACCTCCAGCTTAACCACACCTCGTCAAAGCATCTCAACACAACCTCCAATTTGGAAGGCAACCTCGTTTGAGTAAAGCACCTCCAGCTTCCACTATCTTACTCCCTTCTTCTCTCTGATCATTCTTCACCTGCTTTAGTGCTTATTTATGTGAATTGTTGGTTACTTCACCACTCTAGTGTGTCCTATACCCCTACTTCTGGCTTACTGGTTGACGCAGGAGTGTCCCACAGGCATTCTGCAAAACCCAGTCGCCAGGTTTCTGTGATTTCCATGTTTTGCAGTATCGGGCCTCTGATCGCTAGAGTCTAGCCCGACAGGAAGATTATTAATTCTTCTTTTATATATTTTCTTTCCTTTATTTATTTATCAAGTTTCATTCCTTTATTTCTTCCTTTTTGTTACTTGCCTATTTTCCTAGATTTTAATTAGGTATTTGCTACGAGGGGACTTTTGTATATATTGTAATAGAGATTGAGACTTCAATTATCTGAGTTTTATGTATTTTGAAGAAACTGTCTATGATTTTTGCATCTTTGATTTCTGCTCTCTGGAGTGTTGCAGCATATTCCTTTAGCAAGTTGTTTGTCTTTAGCTTGCCCGGGAATAGGTGTTGGATCCCCCTGACATCCGTGCCTCACTGTTTCCTTGTCTGGCCGTTATTTTCAATCCGGACAGCCGCTGAACTCCTCCAACTGCTGTCCAACATAACGTTTTGTCTCATCTCCCACTCCAAACAACATCAAGCTTCCATATTTCATTCCTCTCTATTCCGCTTCTCATATACCTTCTAGAAGGCCTGGTATCAGCTGAAATCAAAGCCAAGAAAAACCTAGAATTTTTAGGAATCTAATTTTCTGTCACAAATCCAAATTTCAAAAAAAAAAAAAAATCCTCACCCAAACTGTTTCTACCATAATTCCTAGCCCCAAAACATAAAACTTCCAAAATCCAACATTCCTACCTCCAACAAAAATTCACCTCAAAATCTACCAAAAAAAAACCTTAAATCATATTCTTCTTCTTTTCAATCAAAACTTCTACTTGAAGAACGAGACATCATACCGCCAAGGAGAAATATGCAAAAAGGCTTCCAGAAGCATGTTATGGAGGATATGCAACGAGAAATCCTTCAACTTTAACAAAGACATGTCATCATTGAGAAGAGACGATCCAATGAGGTCCCTTACAGACACAACAGTGACTCGTCAAATTGAACTGAGGAAGCGAATCCCTTCCATAATAAAGTTGCCAATGATAAAAACCCAATTTCTCGATGATATCATATTAAAATCAAAAGAGAAGTCAGGATGTTGGAGAGAAGGTCGACTTACCAAATTCTAACGATAGCATGGATCCAGACGAATTTATCGACTGGCTCCACACAGAAAATCGAGTTTTTGAATACAAGGACACTCTATCGGACATTATAGTAAAACTAGCTTCTATTAAGTTACAGAAAAGTGCATCTCTATGATGAAAAAATTTGAAACACTCACGTCAGCGAGATAATAGTGCATCTCTATGTTGGAATGAAGATTAACTTACCAAATTTTGACGATCACATGGATCCAAACGAATTTACCGAGTTGTTCCAAATAGAGGTGCAGGCCTTTAAATACAAGGACACCCAACCGGGCACAAAGGTAAAACTAGTTCCTATTAAGTAAAAGAATAGTGCTCTCTACCGTGGAAAACTTTGAAACACCTACACCGCTAATGAGAGCCGGAAAAAAAAAATCACAGTCTGGTCTAAAAGATGAAAAGGAATGCAACGCAAATACCTTCGTCCACATTATCGGCGAAATATATTCATTAAATTCATTACCTGTGCGAGAGAGATTCTTCTGTGGAGAAGTATGATGTTTAATTTGATAAACTCAAGTTAAAATGTGAGTTGGTGGAATCATGAACACGTAATAGTAAATTTTCTAAAAGGTGAAGATTGTCTATTAGAAATGTGTTGTAGTTTGCAGTCAAATGAGTCTCTATTTGACATACAGACGCTAAAAGGTGAATAAACAACATCTCCAGATGACCGCCACATCTTACAAAAAGAGTTCAACTCCGGGATCAAATAACAGGAGTAAACGCAGCGGAGTATCCCAATCTACCCAGCTAGATGAAAAATAGATTCAAATTGGAGACAAGATGGAGATGTCTAGCACACCAAAATCTGGTCCATCTAGAAGTGATTCAAGTGTCATGGTTTTGGGCACCTTACATCTAATTGCCCAAATAGAAAGGTATAACTTTCACTGAGAATGAAGCAGAGAAGAAGGCAGAGAGTGAAGCCATAGAAGAGGAGAATGGAGAGAATTATCGACTTGTCGTTGATAAGGAAGAGATGTTAGTGATTGAAGGTGAGCCCATGAGAGATGCTCAAGCATGATTAGCATTGGTTATCCTAGATGAATGTGAGTATTGAGGTAGCAGAATTTCATAAAGAATTTGAGGATGTAGTGCCACAAACTATCTTTTTGCAGCCGATAAGAGGAGCATTAGCAAGACTGGCCTTAGTTATCCAAGAGGGTCATAAGTGCAAGGAGTCGACACCAGACACATGGCAAACCTAGATAAAAGAATTTCAAGATTTTCAAACATATAATCAACCTCTGAAATTGTCACCATTAAGGGACGTACAATATGTCAAAGATGAGATATTTTTAGTTATTTTTGGAAAGATGTGTTGAATAAGCTAACTGTTTAGTTTCAATTTAGTTCGATAGTGCACCCACGGAGAAGTGATCAAACAAAAACGAGGGCCCACAACTTTGGAAATCTCATTAAGCATTTTGTGTGAAAGAGTAACATATAGTGGGATCCAAATCCTTCCAAAAAAGAGGTCCGTCCTATTAGAGACGAATGACACTGGAGCATCCCACACGCATCTCGCGAACCCGTTATAGGATTTTAGTGAATCCCATCGCAAAATTTCTATGATTTTGTAGGTTCCGCGATATCGGGCCTCCTATCGTGGAAGTTCAGCCTGACAAGAATTTTTCTCCTTGATTTCTTTGGCAATTTTCCTTTCATTATTTCTTCCTTTTTGGTTCTTATTTATTTCCCTAATTTCTAGTCCGATATTTGCGATGAGGGCAGTTTTATATATGCTACAATAAGATTTTGAGACTTCAGTTTTCTAAATTTGTATTTTAGAGAAATTGTCGTTAATTTTTGTTCTCCTTGCTTGGAAACAGGGTGGTGGATCCCCCTCGATGTCTCACCTCATTTTTTATCGTTCAGCTGTTATTTTCAATCCGGACGAACACCAAACTCCTCCAACTATTGTCTAACAATACATTTTATCTCATCTCCCCATCTAAAAGCCATCAAACTCCCATTTTTCATTCCCTTACCATTCCAAAATCACTTCCTCGCAAAATTCACTTCCAAAATACCTTCTAGAAGCCCTAGAACAATATCATTGGCGGTAGGGCATAACTTCATTCAAACTCTCGTCATCATCCAATCTTCTTCTACATAATGTAATTGTCACTCATCCATTTACTGCAACCCCATGAAAATGCAACCAATCAATTTTAGCTACACTAGAAATCCATGTTGGTTATAATTAGTATCTATTGAAATTAAGACTGCTCCTTATTTAGTGTGATGTTGAGGTGCATTATATTGTGTGAAATAAAGCCATTTCTACTACAAAAAAGCTGGAAAAGCTGCTTCAAAAGTGCATTTTCCATATCAGTGAAGTCATCAAAGGAAGTTGCGAATCAGGAGAGTTTTCTACTTGGTTTAATATGCATTAAAATTAAAGACGCAAATGAATCAAGCGGAGTAAAGCAGAAGCTTGCTCAAGCTAGAGCTTTTTTGCCAAACAACGCTTGAGCTTGACTCTGGATGCAACAGTACTCAACCTCGATTTGTGTAAAATTATGGCCATTTCAGCTTGTTTTGAACTCGGCTCAGTAACTACTCAAAAAAAAAAAACTTATAGAGCCTATCAACTAGCAATAATATTGAGCAGCTTATTAGTTATCAATTAAGCCTTATCAAGCTAATTAAAAAACATCCTAATAAATTTAAAAATGAGACTTTAATTGATGCAGCTAACAAATAAATAAATATTTTACATAGAATAAATAAATAACTTGTACTCATGAACAACAATAACTAACATGGAAAAGAATAATAAATGAGTCCTAAATGATCATACTATCAAAGTATTAATTCAAGCTTTCAAAGTGTTTGGAGGTGGTGATTATGTGGTTGTGTATATGTTGGTTAGTGTGTTGGTGTGTGGAGTTGTTGGTGTGTACAGGTAGTGGTGTTGTAGGCGTATTGTGTGTGTGAAGCTGTTTGTAGTACTGTTGTGTGTGCGCAAGTGGTGGCAGTAGTTATGTGTAGGTGTGGTAGTGTGGTGTGATGTGGTGTGATGTGGTGTGGTGTGGTGTGGTGTGATGTGGTGTGGTGTGGTGTGGTGTGGTGTGGAGGGGTAATGGCGATGTTATTGTGGCATTTTTTTTTCTCTGAGTTGTGTTAAATATTATTTTATGGGAAATGTTTATGTTGATTTTTTTTTTTTTCTTCTTGATAGTGTACACAATGGTTAAAACCAAATAGGCTATTTCATCTACACAGTGGAATAAGGATAGCAAAACGATATTTTCCAACTTATGCCACAGCTCACAAGGAAGTCGAGAAGAGAAATAGGTCGAAACCAATTTCAACAATGAGGGATGGCAAAATATCATCAAAAAATTTAAGAAAAGTACAGGTAGAGAAAACAATAGGATGCAGTTGAAAAACAATTGGGATCAGATGAAAAAATGATTAAAAAATCTGGAAAAAATTGAAGCAAGAAACCACATGTTTGGGTTAGGATCCGATAAAGCGAACAATTGATGCTTCCGATGAATGGTGGGCTGAGAGGCCGACGTTGAAGATTTTTCAAACATCAACTGCTTTTGTTCATTTTTTTTTTCAAGTCTATGAAAATTTCAATTGAATTTGTAGGTAGTGCTAGCCGCTAAAAGATTTAAATGCAGTGGCATCAATTTTAAGATGGAAGAGAAGTAGATCGTATGTTTAGTGGTGTCGTGGCCATGAGCAACAATGCATGTGCCCCCAGTAAAGCGAGATTTGGTGACACCCCTGTAAATTTGGCAACATACCAAATAAGTCATTCTAATGAAGGCCTCAGCCTGAACCGCAATAAGATCAAATCCACTAGCCGATCAAAGCGGCCCAGGATTGAGAAGAGGAAAAAGGAGAGTTGCTTTCATTAGAAGTCAGACATCGTAGTTGTTGCCTTCATGCAAAAATGACCCTGGCCCACCACAAGCAACATCTGTCCAGCAAATTATGTAAACTCTGGAGGCAATTCCATAAATTTACGAGAACATTGTATTTGCTCTATATAAAGTTACTTGAAGATTCGACCCGGAGAGTTTTCATGAAGATGGCCGCTAACGGTATACCTACATTTGTGTTGCTTTCAACATTTATGCTACTTTGAAAATGTTACTCTACCTAAGAGTTTTTCAGTCGTTATTATGTTTTAT
Organism: Papilionanthe hookeriana x Papilionanthe teres; assembly: GCA_022702705.1. Taxonomy (NCBI): domain Eukaryota; kingdom Viridiplantae; phylum Streptophyta; class Magnoliopsida; order Asparagales; family Orchidaceae; genus Papilionanthe; species Papilionanthe hookeriana x Papilionanthe teres. The sequence goes on along the minus strand of CM040426.1, from coordinate 70,528,602 downwards.
ATTTGCTGCAGTAACGTTATTTTAATGTTGGTTTTGTTAATAACACTATATGATTGTAACTAATTCGTTGATGCTTATGTGCTAGCTACTTCGACATTGAAATACATTTATGCTAATAAAGAAAGGCGTAGGAGAGTTGTAATTGCAGTGTGTTTAATGTACGAGTGTATAACTCGTACATAGAACGCTCCCCAAACATGACATCCTCCTATGTTGGCGACAAAATAGATTGGGTAGCATTCGATGTACGAGTATTATAACAAAAGCAGTGGATGTTTGACATAGGCGGCATTGACCGATCTGTTAGAAGAACTTCACAAAAATCAAAACTTCATGGCTCCACAAAGACAACTTCACGATACGTGTTCGCAATAACTCTTTGCATATTATTACAGAATGAATCAATGTGATAAGCTATGGAACGATTTCAAAGACTTCCGAGATAATTCGCAGATATTTCTCAGTAAGAATAAATGCACTTATCAGTTTTTCATCACAAAAAATATAGTCAACAGATCCTACATTCAATCAAACTTCCACGAAGATTTCGCACGATTCACAGTATATGTCATAGTGTGAAGTAATTTCTCTTATTTAGTGCATTCAATTTTCATATGAATATAATAATTATAGAATTATTTGTTATTATTTTAGAATCGTATTGTAGCAATCAATCAAACACACGTGGATGCACATGTTTCAAACAATAAGAATATTGCCTTCATCAGTCGTTGTGGGTCACTCACGCAGAATGTCTATGCGACTTCAACATATGTTTCATTTTTGTCATAGCCGGTTGGGAGGACAGTGCACATGAAAGTCAAATTTTCAAATCTGCAATACGAAATAAGAAATATAGCTTCCCACATCTACACATCGGTTTGAATGAGACTAAGTTGGTTTCATTTTTTACTTCAACACCAATCATTACATTCACACCAGGAAAATATTATTGGTTGGTGGTGGGTATCTGTTGCAGTGAGGGTATCTGAAGCTCTATCCTGATACGATACTACATATCTGACTTTGAGCAAGCCAGCAATGTCGCGCGAGGCAGTAAAAAAATGTTCAACAAAAGACACTCCTTACACGATGTCATTAAGAGAACATTTTGTGTTTGAAAGAATGAATGTGTTATACTTCGTGATATACTAACTTACTTGATTTCCAAACAAGTGCAGATTATGATTATCACGATGACTCCACAATTATATTCGGCGGCAACTTTCCCGCGATAACATCGACTTCTGTAAAGCGAACAAAGATTGTGCGCATGCCCCTATTGATGCATATAAGTATCAGCTGAGACAGTCTTTGTCACAAGCCGAAAATGATGTTCCTGAGACATGCACTCAAGATGAGAAAGGTGCGAGCAAGCTGGCAGAGCTGAGGAAACGAATTACGGATGTGATAGTTGGAGGGTGTTTGGAGAGAGTGTTACTTTTTATTTCTGTTAATTGTAATGATTGTTAAAGTCATTCATAATCTATTGTATCGATATTTTATACAGTTCTTGTATAATTTTGTTCCTTACGCATTTGATATTTACCGCAATCGTTTTTTTTATGTAAGTTGTTTTTTTTTTTGCCTTCTGCATTTTTTTTCTTTTTTTTTCCCTTTTTTTTAAATTTTGAAAGTCTATGAAGAGATTGTTAACCTAATGAGTTCTTCTGGATGGCATGTATGTCGCTATTTGTTTGTGTCATACGTGAAATCCTAATGAAGGCAACTAAGTTTCTCTCTTTTTCTCGGTGTTATAGTTTTCAAGGTTCTTTTGGATTGCATTTTTTGGTGATATGCATATGTGACAGACGAGCTTAGCATCACGTGGGATAAAGGCAATCAAGAGCATTTTTTTATAAGGTTCATTGTTTTCTTGTAGTGACAGATTCATTAAACTGAAAGAGAAGTAGATCTTATATTAAGTGATGTCGTGGCCATGAGCAATGATGCATGTGCCCCCAGAGAAGCGAGGTTTGGTGGCACCCCTGTAAATTTGGCAACATATCAAATAGATGATTCTAACGAATGAGTCAGCATGAACCGCAATGAGATTGAATTCACTAGTCGATGGCCCAGGATTTAGAAGAAGAAAAAAGAGAGTTGGTTTCATTAGAAGTCAGATATTACAATTGGTGGCTTCAAAAACCAATGACATTGGCCCACCACAAGCAACATTTGTCCAGCAAGTTATGTAAATTTTGGAGACAACTCCATAAATTTACGAGAACATGTTGTATTTGTTCTCTATGAAGTTACTTGAAGAACTGACCCTGGGAGAGTTTTTCAAGACGATGACGGCTAATCGTATGGTGGATTACCTACGTTATTTTCATGGGAATGGCGACGAGACAATTTTTTTTACTACATTTTTGTGGGACATTTCATTTTGTTATTTGTTTATTTAGTTTGGACATATTGCTTTGAACATTTTTCACTAGTTGTCTTGGTTTTTCATGATGCTTTGGAAATGTTACTTTACCTAAAACTTTTTCAGTCTTCGTTACATTTTCTATTTATTTCAGTAATGTTATTTTAATGTTGGTTTTGTTAACATCATTATAAGAATGTAGCTAATTAGTTGATGCTTATGTGTTAGCTATTTCGACATCGAAATACATGAATGCTAATAGAGTAACGCGTAAGAAAGTTGTAATTATAGTGTGTTTGAAATAACTCATAAATAGAACGCTCCCCTAGCATGATATTCTCTTATGTTAGCGACAAAATAGATTGGGGAGCAGCTTGCCGACCACCCAACGAGGTTTAGCATTATGTTTCGCATGATACAGGCAGTATTCACCGTTCTGCTAGAGAAACATCACAGAAATCAAAGACTTCATGTCTCCACAAAGACAAATTCACGAGATGTGTTAGCAATAACTCTCTACATATTATCACAGAATAAATCAAAGCGAAGAAATATGAAATGATTTCAGCACACTTCCAAGATAATTTGAAGATATTTTTCAATAAGGTTGAATGCACCTGTCAGTTTTTCATCACAAGTCATATGGTCAACAGATCCAACATTCGAATGGACACAACGGAAATTTCGCATGATACGTTTTATGGGTCATACTTTCAGGCAATATCTCTTATTCAGTAAATTCAATATTCATATGAATATATAAATTATGAAACTCTTATTATTCATTCAATGGAATACACGTGGATGTGAGTATCGCATTCATCGGTTGTTGTGGGACACTGACACAGAATGTCATTGTCGTATGCGACTTTAACATGTGTTTCATTTTTGTCATTTTCGTTTAGAATGGCAATGAACATGACAGTTGAATTTTCAAATCTGTAATACGGAATAAGAAATATAAATTCTCACATCTACCCACAAGTTCGCTTGAGCCTAAGTTATCCATTATTTTTTACTTCAACACTAATCATTCTATCCACGCCAGGCAAAATAATATTTGGTTGGTGTTGGGTGTCTGTTGCAGAGAGGATAACTGAAGCTCTATCCTGATACCCGATACCAAATATCTGACTTTGAGCGAGCCAGCAATATCACGTAGGATAGGAAAAAAATGTTCGACAAAAGGTACTCCTTATGCGGTGTCATTAAGATAACTTCTTGTATTTGAAAGAAGAAATGGTTATACTTTGCGAGACCAACATACTCATTTCTCAAACAAGTGCAGATTATAATTATCACGATGAATCTCCACAATTAAACTAAGCGGCATTCTTCCCAGAATAACGACTTCCGTAGGATAGAAGAGGATCATGCACATGTCCCTACTAAGACATAAAAGTCTTAGCTTGGATAGCCTTTGTCGCAGGCCGAAAATGATATTCCCAAGACAAGCACGCAAGGTGGGGAAAGTGCAAGCAAGAGAGCAGAGTTGAGGGAATGATGACGGATGCGATAAATAGAGGGTGTTTGGAGAGAATGTTCATTTTTATTTATGTTAATTGTAAAGGTTGTTAAAGACATTCACAATCTATTGTATCAGTATTTTAAATAATTCTTGTATAACTTTGTTCCTTATACATTTGATATTTACTGTAATCATTTTTTAATGCAAGTTTGTATATGTTTTTCTTTTACATTTTTTTTTTTTTTCTTAGGTTTTGAAAGTCGATGATGAGAAGTTTGACCTAATGGGTTCTCTTGTATGACATGTATGTCGTTATTGGTTGGTGTCACATGTGAAATCCTAATAAAGACAACAAAGTTTATCTCTTTTTTTCATTGTTATAGTTTTTAAGGTTCTTCATATAGCCTTTTTTGGTGACATGCATAGTTGACAATGACGAGCTTAATATTATGTGGGTTAAAGGCAACGAAGAACCCTTTTTTAATAAGGTTAATTCTCTTCTTGTAGTGACAGATTCATTGGCTTACATACCGAGATCTCTGAGACCTCACAGCTGCATAAAACTTTAACTAATTACTTCTATAACTAATTTTTACTACAATTATGTTTAAGAGTGTGTTTTAAGCCTTCAAGAAGGATGAGCTCGAGGATTTCCGATTCCTCCCAAAAAATGCACTGCTACTGCGGACTTTAGTGCTCCCTGCTCACTTCGCATCAATCACATAGCTACGGAAGATAGTTTTACAGATGCTATAGAGAATTACAAAAATTGTGACTATTATTAGTGAGCAGATTGGCTGAAAGATTCCACCGCCGACAGTGATTGGGCGTAGAGAGTATCTTTGGAGGACAATTTATCTCGTGCATACATCGTCTGCATTTTAAAATAATGTTATCATATTATTAATTATTATTTTAATATATACTTTTTCTTAATTTTGATAGTCACATTATTAACTGTTTAGTGAGGTGTCTATCTTTGTTTTGTAATATTTCTGACTGAATATTTCCTCACAAGTATGGAATGTACTGGTACAAAAAGTTCTGTAAGAACTGTACTACTATACATTGGTAGAATGGTCATTTGTCTAGAAACAACTACATAGAAAAAACAAACAGACAGCCAATAGATATCTGCGGTAGTAACTTATTATTAAGTTGTAGCTACCCCAAACACACCCTAGATATTAAAAAATAAACAAAACTTAATGCATATATAAATTTTAGATTTCTCATATGATCAAGTCTCTTATGATTTTCTATAAAGTGACTGAAGAGAAAAGAATGCATATTAATATTTTTTTATAGACTTACTATAGTTTAGAAGCGTAATTACTCCATTGGATTATTTTAGATAAATCATTATTTTATTATTCAATACTCAGGTATGAATTAGTGAAAGGAGAGAGAATTAGTATTGTAGATGGGGCAACACTAAAGCAAAGTAAGTTGTTTTAACATAGTTCTCTTATTTTTATTTTTAGCCTTCTTATGGATCTTTTTTTAAAATAAAGAATTAGTAACTAAATTCAACTTTCACCATCTCATAGCCAGTTCTTCACTTGAAAATTCAAAACTCTGAATAGAGTCATGACAAAATTTATGATTAAGCTGAAACTCAAGACATAAATGAGTCCTAATTCAAAAAGAATATTAATGTTAAAGGATTAATAACATAACATAAACCATGTATCTATTGTATTTTCTGCCCTAAAAAAAATCCACCACAAGAATAAAATATCAATGATTGTAAACAATAAAACAACATAAATCTAACTAAAATCAGGTGGTGAAATCAATCAAAAGCCAAAAGAAAATGAAAAGAGAAAAGATCAAACAATGCCAAAATAATAGTTGGATCACAACAAAACCTCCAAAAATATGATTTTACATACCTGCATGGAAACGAGATATGGTAGGATGCTCTAGCACAAAATCACACAAATCCAAGCGCCCAAACATGTAGGCACCTTTCTCATGCCTGATTTAAAAACAGTGTACAATAAAGTTCTATACTTCAAATCAATGAATTAAAACTATTTGAACGGCACATATTCAGACAATGTGTACACAAAAATCTATTTGGAAAGCAAAATGTGATATAATCTGAGCAATTACTCACTAAATAGTTTATCAACACATAATTTTATTCCAGACGTAAATATTATTTAATATACATTACTACCAAGTTATGTAAAGCCTTCCATCAATAATTTAAAGTTACTGTGTAAAATATTGGTTGCATTCAGTCGAAATTATACAACCAAAGGTTGGTGATTTCTTCCCATGTGCTAAAGTATTTCATAAGAGATCCAATTAGAAAAGCAATGAAAAATAACTCTGCCTCTGATACAGAAGATTATAAGAACATATTTAAAAGTAAAATAAATGGGAAACATTCTTTACGCATTTAAACATGAGAACCATTCTCCTCAGTTCTCTATAATCATCTGGGTGCCCTAAAAGTATCACTCCAAAATACAGCTTGAAGCCTCTCATACCTAGGATATCAGAGCTTCTTGGAGTTGACGTTGACATGGCTAATGATTCCATTGGCGAGGAAGAGGAGAAAATCGTCATTGCATCACCGGATGACGGTATCATCCGCCTTGAGTGGAGAAGAATGAACCAGAGTGTGCAAAGAAACGTGATTCTCTTGTTGATCTCAATGTTAATGATGCCTTTGGAACTACTCACATAGCTCATGCTTCAACAGAGGGTGTTACAAAGTAATTGAAATCTACTGTAGTTGGTTTCCTCAATTAGAAGGAACTTGACTAGCATGTCAGGCTGTAGCAAATCCGAAGCGGCCATTTACTACCATTGTTGGTGATTTAAAGGTTTCAAAAAAGAATAGGGTGATGAATTCGCCTTAGAAAAAGTTGATATCTTTCTTCTTGGAGGAGGAATGATTTTCACATTCTATAAGGCACGAGGCACAAGGACATGGTGTTGGTTCCTCTCTTGTTGAGGAAGACAGACTTGGTCTAGCAATAGCTCATACTGAGAAGTAAAGTTGAAAGGACTGAAACTTATGTTACCTCTGATGTCATTATGGTGGATAAGTTTGCAGTTGATGTCGACAACAAGTTTGTGCCAGAATCGCCATCCTTGATGGTTGGATGGGCCTTGACATTGGATCGGATTCTATTGAGACATTCAACGCAACTCTTGACAGAGCTAACACCATTGACTAACATGGGCCCATGGGTGTTTTTGTGTTTAAGAAGTTCGCATTTGGAATAGATGTCATTGCCCAGAAATTGGTTGAGCTTAATGAAAAAGCCCTATCACCGCTATGGAGAACTTATCCTTAAGAGGAGCCACATCTCAACATAAGGTGGTAAGAGCTTCGAATCTATGGAAGGAAAATCACTGTCAGATTTTCTTTCTTTTTTTCCTGCAGTGGATCCTCTTCTAAAACCCTCCATTGGAGCTTTTTCATGTAACAGACCCTTCTCCGAAACTTTTTCCTGCCGTAGCCCAACCTCTAGAGTTTGTTTACCTACAACGGGCCCTCCTCCGGAGCTTTTACTTGTAGAAGAACCTCCTCCAAAGCTTTTCTCTAAAACAGCCCTCCTCTGAAGCTTTTCCTAAAGCAGACCTTCCTCCAGAGCTTTTCCCTGCAGCAAGCTTTCCCCAAGCCTTTTTCTTGCAACAAACCCTCCTTCGAAGCCTTTTCCAGTAATAGGTCCTCCAAAGTTTTTTCCTTGCAGATCATACCCTGCAGTATTCCCTATAGGTTTTCTACTTCCCAGTAAACTTTCTCGAAGCATTACTTGTAAGAGCCTTACACTTCCTACAAACACTTCAAAAACTGAAGTAAAAGACAACTGCAATCAACTAAAAATATCCCTAAATGCTCTCGGGGTTGATTACCAAATATGGGATGAAGACTTCAAGTTTTATGTCACAAAGAATCTTCCTCGCACATTGTTTGATATTTTCAAATCCAAGTTGAACATGGTTGTCAACCACATTTCAACTTGAGAGGGAGTGTTAAACGTAATATTAAAAAGTAATTTATGCATGTTTCAAGTTATAAGGATTAGAATTATTTCCTTAGATTTTATTTATTTTATTTCATATTTTATATTTATTTCCATGGGTTGGATATATTCTCTTTCTTATCTTAGGATTTCCTAGTTTAAGTCGTTTCATTTATCTCCAAGTAATTATTATGAATTGTTTAATTGGAGATATAAGTGTTATCTCTTTCCTTTCATGTTATTTAATTTTTTCTTTTCCTTCTTATTCTAGGATTCATGTAAGAGTATTTATGCTTCATTTTCATATCAAGAAAATAATTGTTGAATTTTAAAGATCAACAGTTTAATTGTTCATGATAAAATATAATGATGTTCATGATTCGCTGGATTGATGAAGATAGAAAGATGTTCATGGATTGTTTAATTGTTATAGATAAAAAATTGTGGTGGTGAATTATTGGATTGTTGTAGATATAAAAAATTTAGTCACAAATAATTAATACAACTTATTCAAACAACTTATAATAAAAAAACTAGAATATTTTTTTCTAAAAGACCTTTCGACAACGCAATTTGCATTTACACTAGATTAGTTCTCTATAAAAAGAAAATTTTCTATTTTCTACTCATCTTTACCTTGAACTTTGTGATGCAATTGTGATTTTACACAATTTTCAAAGCATATATCAAGATCAACCCTACGCTAGACACTTATCCATTTATTTAAATTACTCAACAGAAATGCACTCCTTTAACTACCCTCCATGTCTTCTTACACAATATTGAAACATCATTCTCATATTTTTTTGTTTTTTCTTTACCCACTCAATAGTCGTCAAAATGAGAGCTTATCATTGTGTAGAGGAGAATCAAGCCCACGACCTTATTAATAACTTCCATGACCCTTATCAGCTAAACTAACTAGTAATCGCAAATACTTTCCCATATTAAAAATCACTTCCCTTTTTTTTTAAACTGTTATTCCTTATTACTTCTTTGGTTTGCCCATTCTCTCTCCTTCTTTAGTCACAGCACTGAGCAAGGGGTTGTTATGCTATGTGGGTTAAGAACAAATAGTTGTACCCTGAAGAGATACTAACATGGCCTCGGCACCAAGAAACAATTTCCAACGTTGAATGATCCTTGTGAACTTCGTTGAACCACACTTCAATGTTTAAGATTTCTAATTTCGCTTATATGTATGTTATTGATCCTATTATTATACAGCATAGCAATTAATTTTAAAAAGCTTGAGAAAATCTTTAATAGCATTTTACATGCATTATATAAAGTCAACGGTAGACCGTGACTTCCTCAATAAAATGAGCATGCCATTGTTAACCAAAAGATAGCAGGGGCACACATTATAATTTCAATTATTATTCTAGCATTAATTTCTTTGATCTATTGTATAATTCACTAAAGAAAGTAAATTATCTCCAGATAGTGCTACTAATAAATCAAAATGCAATTTGAGTTCATATTTTTTAAGAGTTCCCAAAATCATTTAATTTGCGCTTACACAGATATGACAAGTTTGCAATTAACACAAGAAATATGTTGTGCAACTCTTCTGACATTACATGAATGCCTTTGTCGGCGTTGTTTTGTGCCGGTGAAGTGCCCGTAAGAAGCTGTCGGTCGCCGGAATCGGAATCCCGTCGCCCGCTTCGGAAGGATCCTTCAACGAAAAGAATGGGAGTCAACCGACCTCATATTTTCATAGTTTGAATGAAAGAAGTACTACACCTCAGTCATGCACTTATCCCGAAAGACAAACACAAGACTTAGGCGTGGCGCTCGATCAAACAAACTAAGAAATATATGACGTCCGTTTGGTCTACGAAACCAATTTATTTGCGCTGACAAATTCCCTATTTAATATAAGGAATTAAATAGGGTTTATTTTAAGTGGGTTCGGAAATGCTTCCTATAAAGCAAGCACTTATAAGCTAATTACATCTTAAATGACCGAAATCACTTAGAAAACTCTCGATAAAAATCAGGAAATATTATCTTCGAGGAGGTCAAAAGGATAGGACTTTTCAACGTAATTGGACGAAGAGGTGTGAAAGGGATTGGCTCAAAATCGGAACATTTTATTGTAGAATCCAAAGGAGGAAGAACTGGGGATGTCAAAGATCCGGAGGCGAACCTCAGTGACTTCCCATGCTATCCTACGATTCGGCTTGATTTAGGAGATATTATTTGGAGGTTTCATCCCGCCAATTTTATTAAATTAGGACTTACATTTGTGTGAAACGATCACACGAATAGCACTGAAGATGTGAGGATTTAGGTCGTAACGAACGACAACCTCGAATCCCAAAACGAGTCAGAGCTATATCGTATAACAGAGCTATACGAATGCCCAAAGAGAGGTTGAGGATTTATGTCACGTTAGGCGGACAACCTCGAGGTCCCATGGATTGTTAATCACTAAGGAATGGTTTAGTTGTTGTAGACGTGTTTCATTGTTGAAGATGGTCGTGTCGCCCACCGTAACTCCAAGTCTCCTGTCGTGAAGAGGTTGAGTTTCTAAGGTGGCAAGTCGAAATGTTCAATTAGGTGCGCCCATGGTCGAGTTCTCCTAAACATCCTATGCAAGTATGTTTAAGTGTTGTACGATTTACGAGCAGGATATGTATATAGCGCAGAGAGTAAGCGAGTAAAGACATACGACAAAGTATATAATGTAACGTGCTTAACAGGAACAACACGCAAGTAGTAGGTATAGATACAAAGTGACGACTAAACAAGATAAAGACGCAAGAAGAGTGATAAAAAGGTAACACGTCGCAAACGTAAACAAACCCGTATACCCTGGGAGGCTCGTTATTTTCTTTCGTCTAATCGACAGAAGTGTGCTACATGAAAGCCAAGCAAGAAAATAAAAGCGTCGTCGAAAAACTCGAAAAACAAAGTGATCGACCCACAACTAGGAAAGCTTCGAGAAAAGTAGTAAAAGTCACCAAAACTCCGAGAAAATCCTAAAAAGACCACGAGTGCTCTATCAAAAATCAAATGAAAACCCGAAGAAAACCGCAAGCACTCGGCTCGAGTAAGCTCAGAACCGCGTAGATCTTGCTCGAAGGAACGTCGAGTGCCACTTGGTCACACGAGTGTATAGAGTCCGTCACTCAGCTGAGAAGGGTGTCCAACTAAACCCGACTCGGAGAGTGTTCCCCACCCAAGATCGATAATCAACAAGCTGGACAATCAAATTTTATAATATGGTTTTGAAATTTGTATTTTCGACATGCATACGAGTTTCGTACATGCAAAAGAGAGTTTATATATTTTGATTGTGGTAGGGATATATTTTTTATCGCGAAACGTAAGTATCATATTCTTATCGATTTTGAAAATTATGATCGTCCACGAGCCGATTATTTCGTCGGTAAAGGATCGCTAACAATCCTAAGAAGGTACGGTGCCCCGCTCGCTCAGTAATGCGATGAACGATACCGTCATCCTACTGGTTCACCGGCGCCTAGAGCGAGTCTTGATGTCGTAGGATGGGATATCATTCTACTCTATCATCCGCGTGCGCTTTTGCATCATCGCCGTCATCGCCCCAAAACAAAACAAAAACAAAACCTACTCCGAGTGAAGCGGAACACATGTAAATCAACGAAGGAGAAAATAGAGGGGATTAACCCGCCACCGAACCTGGAAAGACTAAAGACTGAAGGCAAGTTAATCCACTCACCCCTAAAACATGTAACAACGAACGCCGAAAGCAGAGCCCGAGATCCTTGAATCGGTCCTGGGGACGTCATTTTCTCCCCCGGGCACAATTGGATTATCCCTGAGATGGACATCCCTGCATTCAGATGGGACTGAACATAAAGCAGTGACCCTCGAGAATCGTTTAAGAATCCACAAATCAAACTGGAAAAGAAAAGAAAAGTGACTCGAAGAAAACCGACTAAAGCCCCAGACTAATACTAGAATCCAGACCTCCGATCCTCAACTAATTCTTTATCATTTGAAATACGATTCTTCCCACACGAACCACTCTCGGACTCTGAGTCAAGCTCATAACAACGGGAGAATCACCAAATTTTCAATACATAAGACAGCTGAGTGCACAAGCTCCCATGCCATCTCGGAGTTAACTCCAAACTCACCAAGCAAAGCAAGCAAAGAACTCACCAAACATTCAGGCTCAAATAAGGACCTTACCAAACACCACCATTTCCACCATCAAGCCAAGCCACCAAGTGAAATGAGTTTAAGCTAAGTGTGTAAGTAATGTCACAATTCTCATATGCTTAAAGTTAAGCCAAGCACAAATTGATCCACTCATCAAATAAAAAGGAGGAGGCCTTGATGGGGTTCGGCCAAGTCAGCACAGGGCCCCAAACCCGAGCCCAAAGGAGGCCACACATCAAATTCGAAGCTTAGCTTCAACATACCTCACCAAACTCCAACAACAAAGCCTTACACGAGTCACTACAATCCAACTCCAAAGCTCAATTAAACATCCCTCATAGAAGCAGCCACCATCTCGTGGAAAAGCCAAACCCGGCCACCATGACTAGGAGAAACGACCTCATACTCAATCCAAAACAACTTAAACACGAAAGAAAACAAGGTCCAACCCATGCAAACCGTACCCGAGCCACCTTGGCTAAAAAACAAACACCCAAGCATTCAATCCAAGACGGCCCCAACACAAAACGAGTCGAGGAGCCATCCATAAACGAAAAGCCGAGCCATAATAAAGTAGAAAACGAGCCCAATCATAAGCTACAACGAACTCAAACATAAAGCCGAAATCGAGAATGCTAAAACATCAAAACCGAGCCATAAGGAGGCTAAAAAAGAATAAGTTCAGCTCCAGTGTTATAGCAATTCCAACATGAAGCTAAATCAAGAGCATCAAAAGAATCAAAACCTGGCCCGTACAAAGGCTAAAACCGAGCCGAAGCAAAGTGCGAACAAGTCCAAGACAAACTTAGGATTTAATCCTAGTGTAGATTTAAGACAAAGGCTCATCACAAAATAAAAATCCAAGCCAAGCATCTAGCTCAAAAATCGAAAAGAACACCAATGGAACCATAAACCGAGCCTAAACAAGGATTGAAAACGACTCCAATCACATTTAGATTCAAGTTCCAAGCATGAGGCCAAGACAAAGGCTTCTCAAAACTCTATCAAATAAAGCATGTGTATGTATACATATGTATTCCGAGCATAACTTCAACTTGATATTAGAAGAGAAAGCTAAACTTGCATTTACAATAACACTTCCGAGCTTTCATGCATCAATTCATGAAACTATGACATGCTTGCAAGCAAGAATAAACTTAGAAAACTCGTCCATATCCATTTAACATGCTTTTATGGAGGGCAAAGATGCAAGGAGCCCAAGAATTAAACTTCCATACATTCAAAACATAGAGCCACCATATGCTTCATATAAGAACAAGTGTGAAACTTCTCAAATTAAACTAAGCTTCTTCCTAGCATGACATTTTGGTAAGGAAAAGCTAGAAGGAGCGAGAGATAAGCCCCACATACATATTGAAAAAGCTAAATGAATTCTTCCATGACTCATGCCAAGCCAAAGCTGATAGAAAGCCTTACAATACATATCCTAACTTGCTTTGAACAAAAGAAAAGAGAAGAGCCAACATTATTCCAAGGCCATGCCCCAACTTCTTTAACCATATGAAATAGAAATATACCACATTTTATCATCTTAAGCAAGTAAAGAAAAGAGGAGAGCCAATGCCATACTATACTTCCACCCCTTTTTTTTTAGCAAGTAGAGAAGAGAAAAGAGCTAATACCCTGCAATGTTTCCACCATAAGCAAATGATCAAGCCTACTTCTAAAACATGCTCATATTTGGCTCTTTATCATGCTTGAATAATAAACCTCCCCTCCCCAAATGAAATTATAATAAAAGGCCAACATGCCACTAGAAAGAAAAGAAGATGAGGGACTATCGTTTAGGCTAGCATACAGGTCATACCCCCATTTTTGCTACAAGTAATAGAAATAAATTCCTTCAAATCCTCATGCAATAACACACTAACATGCCACTAGGGAGGGAGAACAAGAAACCATCATTTTAAGCATTCAACCAAACCATTCCATAGTATATAAGCATCCAAATTAAAGCATTGAACGAGAAGAACCGAACAACAACGAGGTTACGGGCTCCCTGGCCAAACCGAGAAGAATAGAGGGGAGGAAGGAGGTTACCAGACAATATGGAGCACACAGAAGGAGCAGCAAATTCAGGTAGCAATCCTACAGCACTTCCCCTTCTCCAAGAAGAAATTCGGCCAGCCCTAAACTCATCCCAAAATGGGGTATTTATAGGCAGAGGAGGAGAAGAAGTGTTGCTCCCTACCTGTGGAGTCGAGTAGGATCGGGGAAGGTGCGGCGGGATGGAGGGAAATGCCGCAAAGATGAGCAGCAGAGGCTCGGGCCACTTGCGCACGTGGGACGCCGCAGGGATAACGCACGGGCGCGGGAATGTCGCGGGGATAAGATATAGGCGTGGCCGAGTGCGGCTCGAGGAGAAACGACCGCAAGATGACATGTTCCGGCCGTGGTAAAAGGTTCGAGGAAGGAGCCTTGGCCGGTTGGATCGCGAACGAGAGAAGGAGACGGGCCGAGTCGCGCGTGAGGAAGGATTTAGGGTTTCGGTTATGTGTTAAAAGGGGAGGGGTAAATATAAATACATATATTAATAATAATAATATAAATATTATTATTATTAATAGGATAATTATAATCGTCCCGTAAGTTTCATCCCCGAGCAGGCTATCGTCGCAAATCGAATGTCGATTTTAGGTAAAATCGACGTTCCGGACGCACTGGCGCGATCCGTTTCGTCGTCCGAGTGTCGTTCGGGCAACCTCGTCGACGGTTGCGTCAAAATTGCGTCGAAATTTAGTATCGTCGCAAAATCTTAACTCGAGCTCGATCGATCAGAATGGTGCGTGTGTGTAAGACGTGCACGAGGCTGTCCTAATGTCCAGAGGTCCTATAGGGACTCGATTTGAACTCCTAACATCAATTTCGACCGGCTATAGACTAGCGGTACGGAATCTCGTACAGGATTTCAAAGAGTAACGAAGTGGCTTCCGGACACTCTAAAACGAGGTGGGTCCCATCGCTAGGAATCTAGGATCGTCGGGGAAGCTCCTGAGGCTAGAATCCTAAATCTAGGAGGAATACTAAACCTCGACAAAAAGTGAGGTCAACAGCCTTGTGTATTGTTTTTGTGAAACGTACCAAATTATTTAAATCCAGTGCATTGAATCATAAGTATCCCTATAATATACTAAATTTATTGTATTTTGTTCCTCGAGATGGGTCTCCATTCAGCCTAGATCCCTTAAGAGGTTCATTCGTCTTGATTTTCTTCACATACACCTGAGAATTAATATAAATATCTAATGTATATGGCTGGGTTCTCTGAAATACTTTCTTAGAACCAAGACATGGACGGTTCATTGCACGATAAAAATTATAAAGTAATTAGAATTGATTGCATGAACTTATAAAGTTGAATTTAATCCACCAAATCATTTATCATTTTTATATAAAAATGCATAAACTATCAACAAGCAATTATAATGTATGCAAATGTACGGTAAAATTGTATTAAGTTGTTGATCATTTAAGTTTAAAAATATGTGCTAAAAAGTAAAATACATGAACCAATGTCAAAAAAAATTTTGCTAATCATACGAAGTGATTTATGTTAATTATTTCCAATGGCGATCCTAAATGTTAAATGATAAGTACTAAGGCTCCCAATGTAGTTATTATGTTGAATAGGAATATACAAAAAATCAGTATAATTCTAATGATGACGACAATGGATTCATCTCCAATTCAGTCATTTAAGAAACCTTACGAAAGTAAGAGATATTTGATTAAAACATGTGTGGGCAATCAAGCTCAAAAGAGGAGGATTGCAACAACAACAACAACAATGAGCCTTTATCCCATTAAGTGGGGTCGGCTAAATGAATCCTTTTTCTACATTGCATCCTATTGAGTGTCATATTTTCATTTAATTCTAATAGATTAAGATCATGTTTTATGTAATATGCCCAAGTCTTTCTAGTTCTACCTATGCATTTCTTAACATAAGTCAAATCTAAAATATCTACTCTCCCAACCAGACCATCAGATGGTCGTCGTCTAATGTGAACAAATAATCTAAGACGACTCTCTCAAATTTTGTCTGCCACTAAAGCTATACCAACCCTATCAAGGATATATTCATTTCGCATTTTGTCTCTAAGTGTAAAGCCACACATCCACCTGAGCATTCTAATCTCGGCCAAACTTAACTTAGTTTTATGCTTCTCTTTTAAAGGCCAACATTCAGTGTCATAGAGCATTGCAGGTCTCACCACCATCTTATAAAATTTTCATTTCAATCTAAGCGGTAATTTTCTATCACACAATTGGCCCGAAGCATTCCTTCACTTCAACCAACCAACTTGAATTAACATCCCCATCTATATCACCATCACTTTAAATAATAGACACAAGATATTTAAAGCGATCACGACTTTTAATAATTTGATCACTCATAGTTACAACTGTCACTAGAGCTACTACTACTAAAATTACACTCCATGTATTCAATTTTAGTTCTACTCAAATGAAGACTTTTAGGCTCCAATGTAGATTTCCATAATTCAAGTTTTTCCTTTGTTTTTTCTCTAGTCTTATCCACAAGAAGAATATCATCAGCGAAAAGCGTACACCAAGGTAGATCCTCTTGTAAATGTCCACTAAGAGCATCCATAACTAAACCAAAAAAATATGAGCTTAAAGCTGATCCCTGATGTAATCCAACTGAAAAAGGAAAATATTTAGTCAATCCTCCTTCTGTTCGAACACAAGTCCCAGCTCATACGTATCTTTAATGACTTTAACATAAGTCATATCAACACCCTTCTTCTCTAGAACTTTCCAATGGATATCTCTTGAAAACTTTTCATAAGCTTTTTCTAAATCCATAAAAATCACATGTACATCATCCTTGTTATCTCTATACTTCTCCATCAAACCTCTCGTACAAGAGGAAGATTGCAGTGCAGAAAAAAATCTTCAAATTTATTAGATGCTTGTAGAGTATGAAAAACTAAATACATTTGTTAATTTCACAAATTTAAACATATATGTCATGGAAAATACTAAATCGGAAGCTTTTATATTAGTTAACCTAGTTAGAGGAGATTTAATTTCAGATCTTTTTTATTTAGGAACAATCCTAATTTGTTGACAGAGGAGTGCCTATAAATATGTAACATATAAATTCAATTCAAGATTAAGAAGTTTTCATCGCATTGTATCATAATCACGCATTCTTTCTCTGTTTAGCGTCGTTACTCTCACACAAATGCGGCCTTGACCAAGGCAATCTTCTTCGTCGGCATCGATCGTTGTGTCATTCGTCGTCAAATTGGACTACCTTTGACCCTATTGTCATGAATTTGGTCATGCGAAAAGGACACGTAAGAAGTTCTTAAAAAGAACCAAATATATTATAAATCACAGTCAGCTCACATGGTCACACTCAGAGTCAGACTCTCTCCATCTCTAAAGATCAATGTGTTAAGTTCATCAAATTCCAGGAAGCGTCCAAGAAATCCCCATCTATCACTGCCCTTACTATCAGGTAACAATGATATTTGTCTTCTTTCCTCTTCCACACAATGAGTCGTTGATTTTAGTGCTAAAAATCACATGACGTAATCTAAAACTCTTTTCTACTTTCACAAGCAACTTCTTTGTCGTTTTAATAGATGGATCTACCTAATTATTTCTTGGTTCTGGCATCATCAATATTACATCCACATTGCCTCTAACTTTTGTTCTCGGTTTACCTCAGTTCGCTTTTAATATTGTATCTGTCAGCAAAATCAAACGTGCTCTTAATTGTTGTATCTTATTTTTTTTCCTAGCCATTATTTATCATAGTATCTTATGACAAAAAAAATTATTGTTGAATGACAAGAATCAAGGAGGGGGCCTATACCACAACCCATAATATATTCCAGAACCTTATCTTTTTTAAGATTCATTGTCGATTTTGACACCCATCGGTATCAATATTGAAAATATTATACCATCAGTTTCAAGAATTACCATATTTAAATTGAGTCTTGTCAATTTGTTAAACGCCGTCATTTATCTTCTGTTCCTATAATTAATAAAAGAGTTATTCACGGATTTTAGTGGGTTCATTCTGATGTATGGGGTCCTTGTCAATAATATTCTTGAAATCAATGTATGGCATAAAAACAACAGTGCCAAATCTCATTAAAAAACCATGCATGAATGATGTGGTAGATGGTAGATTTTTATTCGTTCTAAATAAGAAAACACATAAAATCATAGTTTTACCAAGTAACATTCGATTGAATCCATACACACGTTAAGTATAAAGTTCAAAGCCAAAAAAAAAAATTATTTAATCGATTCGATTATCATGTGCATGATTTTTTATACGATCTTTTTAAAATACATTGGGTTTATTGTGTAGTTTAAGTCACTCAAAGTAAAATCCTATGCTTTGGTCACACATCAAGTAAGAAAGTGAAGCTTTTTGAGCATTCATCTTCTATCTTAACCTAGTCCTTGTTAAGTGCTAGTTGCCCATGTCTGGAGAGTGAAATCAATGAAATTGGTGAGTGGACTTCAAAAATAGATTGGCATGGTTTCCATGTATGTGAGCCGCGCTCTTGCTTTTTATTTGTTTCACTAATTCTCTTGTTAATTATTTATTTTTAACATCCATAAGATCTTTTTTTTTTCATGTGATATTTTCACTACTTAGTGCATGATTTAGGTATTCTTCGGTTATTTTCTCCAAAACAGCAATATTCTCGTTCCCACCCTAGTCTACCCTCCAGGCATCTCAATTAGTGTGAGTTTGAATCATATCCCTAAGATGCATTAAGATGAATAGTTTGCCATCTACTAAAAGTACTCAAACATTTCTATTCATGATATCAGCATGCATGCACATCTTATCGCACATAAATAAAGCATCTTATGCATAAAAGTTAAAGATCACTTTCTTGAATTTAGTTCCCATGCTCTTCATTCCCCGCTAATTTTGGTCTCCCAATATTTTCTATTAATCTATGTTGCAAGAGGTGTTCTTTAATCCTTTTTAGACATGTGTATCAAACAACTTTATGAGTCAACCTACCTTCAGGGACTGCAAAAAATGATTTATGCACAAAAAATGAAAGAAATAATCTCCAAAGAGCATAACTGCTCCTCAATGTAGTAATAAAGTGAGCCTAATTCATAAATATTCACATCTAATTTAGTTTTACAATCACCGTTTCTTTAACTATGCAAGTGCGACATTTTTTTTTCAAACAGTTTTACCCATATTATTTAAGAAAGGCGGAAGCAATCTCAAAATACAAGCCACCTTAAAGATAGAACGGCAATCAAAACTACGAGAAGCGTATCAAACAGAGTAAAAATTAATCCAAATATCTTACACGTTAAGTTCCTCAATTATAGTGCCATCCTTGAGAACCTCGAGGGAGAAAGGATGCACCGGAGGTTCGCTCCATGAAGGAATCGTATAAGGAATCATAGCGTGCTGAGAACGGAAGGAAGTAGAGCTTGCCTTGGGGTTGGGAAGAGGGCCAGGGGTGTGTTCCTTGAGGGACTCGTTTTCCATCTCCTGCGCCGCGACAGAAACCGGCCCGCTGGCTTCGTTAATGGGAGCTTCATCGTCGCCCGTTGCATGGTCGACGGCAGTGTCAGGTAGATCGGAATTAGGGGGAGGGCTAGGGTTTTTTGGAGGGGGAGGACCCATTGAACCTGAACCATTCATGGCGCCGTCGAGGCTTCGGAACAGCGAGCCAGCCAATGAAGGGCTTATTTTTTCTCCCGGGAAAGGAAAAAAGCCAAACGCCAAATGTATTTATAAAATCTGTATATAATTGAAAGGGAAATTTATAAACTACCACATGATTTTAATGTAATGTCATAAATTTATTGTTTATTCCACTTTTAAGAATATTGTTACAATTTTATTTGGAATGAATATAAATATGAATGTTATGATATTTCAAATGATATCTAAACATAAGATGGAGAAAAATGAGAAAAGTGAACCCATTTCTTGTGTTCCGGGGCTGAAATTCCAGTGATAATTCCATATCTCTATAAACGAAGATCGCCTTTTACTGTTGTTGGTGGACTTTGAAAAGTAATGAAGTACCCTGCAGAGTAATTATGTACTTTGTAGAGTATCGAAGCACCTTGCGGAGTAAAGGTGAACTTTACATAATAATGAAGAACCATGCGAAGCAATGATGCACATTGTGAAGTGATGAGATATCCTGCAGAATAATGACGACATTGATGACGGACGAAGTAACCCGAACATGTTGCAACAAGTGCCCAGAATGCGGTGTAATAAATTGCCCTGAATGAGATGCAACGATGTAACGCGTGCGCGGTGCAACGAAGCACCCCGAATGCGGTGTAACAAAGCACTCTGAACACGGGGTAATGAATCACCTCAAATGTGGTCTAACGAAGTACCTTAACCTAGTGTAACGAAGTTCCCCTAACCTAGCGTAACGAAGTACCCCGAACTTGATGTAACAAAGTGCCCCAAACACTGTATAACGAAGTACCCTGAACACGATGAAACACGAATATTGGGCATCGAAGAATGCAAATTTTAGAGTAATGAAGTGTCACAAATACAAGTCAATGAACTATCCCAAAAATAGTGTAACGAATTACATTGTATTACAGATTCGACGATAACTCTCAGCAACTGCTTACGACTACCATATTCAAAATACAACGAATTTCTTTAAATTTTTTAAGCTTCTCATAATGTTGTATTCCAAAAACTGATGTTTATGATACAAAATGATAAACCCGAGAAAATGGTTGTGGCCAGCAACTAGTGTAACACCAATTACGACTTATATGACAAGTTACTACTACAGCTCGTCGCTACCATCTCAATGACCAACTAATGTTATCACTAACTACCAACTACGACAAATGTGATTAACTATGGCCTATGTGGCTACATACCACTAAAGTTTCTAACTATATCCTATGTGGTTAATAACTACCACAGTTACTAATTATAACTTGTGTAGTTAACTATAATTGCAGCTTCCAACTACAGTCTATGTAACTACTTACTACCGCAACTACTACTACGGCCTATGTGGGCAACTAAGATTTATGTGACTAACTGCTACCACAATTACCAATAACGGTATGTGTGACCAATTAAGGATTATGTAACTAATTGTTACTAAAACTTCCATCTACAACATCTGTGACGAATTTACCTAATTACAACTATCTATTACAATATTTGTAGTAAATCACTCTTTTTGTAACAATCAACTACAATATTTGTGACGCACTATCACTATTATTAACAAAAACTACTTTTATTATAGCCCAATTTTGGCTATTAAAACTGCAGTACTATCATACATTTATAATTATCAACTATGTAATTACATTTTCCTCGATTAGAAGAGGAGTGGACTTGTGTACTCATAATTACATAATGGATTACTTTAATTAAACTAAGCCACATGATTATTTCCCTTTCTATGATTTATATTACGTTAAAAACTGTGGCGTCTTCACCTGCTACTTCTCTATCATCTACGTTGCATTGATTCCTCATTTAATGCTTTGACATTAAATTGTCAAATCTTATCTCCATAAATTTTCTAGCACTCAATAATATAATGATAATTGCCTGTATAACAACCACTTTTTAGCGGACATCCTTAAATCATGCATTCAATTGTGCTTGGCAAACATATTATTGCCAAAGGATTCTCCAATACTCCAAAATATTACTTGAAAGCGACAATTAAAACATTGCTATAGATATAACTATCACTTTTTTCATCCAATTTTCAAATTCTCAATCAAATATCAAAATACACAATCAAACCTGAACCCATATCTTTCATTTTTATCACATTTCCAATGATTTTATTTTGACATGCATAAACTTCTGTGCTAGATTTGTAAATAACAATGCTTCAAGAGCTATGTATGTAATTATCCTTACTTAAAAATGCACCATATTGAATTCACTATGGTATTTAAATTGTCACTATTCTTACCTACCATTTCTCTAAATATTTGAATTTTTCCGCATGTAACACGGAACAAATGTGAATGACAATTTCAATATCTCCACTATGAGAGGTGATTATGCCCACCAAGTTGATATAATTTGAAAGAGAACATATAATTAGATATCACATTAATAATAAATAATAAACATAAATTTAAATCAATCACAAGGCAAGCAAAGAGAATGAAAAATAAACCAAATACAAAGTTTGATTCAAAAATAAGTTCTTATACCAAACCGAACAACATCAAAATATTTCAAATAAATCACATTTCAATTACACTGAATTTTATTTATGCTGACTTACATTTACACCATTTCTTTTTCAACAAACAGAACAGCCTCTAAAACTCTAATGCTTAGAATCAAGACACATTTCATGCAACAGAAATATATATATATAATTCCTGCACTCTGCTGATCATCTGAACAAAATAAACTCTATATTAAAATGTTCGCAATAACCTAAACTCCAAGTAGAACATTGTGAGCCAACCATAAATACAGAAAAGAATCAAAGAGCTACTGTAGTACTCCCAACTGGGAATAATCCTTTCCCTCCAGGAGGAATCATTCACTCTCATCACTTCCATAGTTTTGGAAAAGTGATTGAAGCACATTGGTTGTCGCAACGCCTTCGGTCAGTGGTTTCCCGTCTTCGCCTCCATCTTCTGATCGACTGTTCGCAATTTCGCTCTTCGCGGTCTCTTTAACCTCAACACATTGTTTCTTGGCTTGAATGAGTGGGGAAGATCGTGGCTTCAACATAAATTTAGGCTTGATGGAGACAGAAGAGCTACCTAAATTTTGCATGAAAACATTGCCAATCAGGTAAAAAAAAAAAAAGAAGAGCACTTACATGCATACCATCCAGTTCTTATGTATTTGCATATCTAACATCAAAATTTTACTTCTTATAATTACACTGCTAAGATCTTTCGTATCATATCACAAGTACCACCATTCTTACACTGGTAAGGCCGCAAAAATTTAAAAAATTAAAAGTTTAGGTGTTAGATATGCATAATATATAAGATTAAGTTGTAAGTGTGTAAATCTTCCAAAAATGAATACGTTCTCTTTGCTTTATCATCATGTTAATCATCATGTTAGGAGAGTAGATGTTTTAGATTTGACTTCTAGTAAGAAAGGTAGTGGTAGACATAAAAAGACTTGGGCATGTTGTATAAAAAATAATCTTAATCGATTAGAATTAAATGAAAATATGATGCTCAACAGGACACAATGGAGAAAATAAATTCATGCAGCTGGCCCCACTTAGTGGTATAAAGGCTTAGTTGTCATTGTTTTTAGATGAAAATGATCCAAGCTACCAGTCTCCCAAGAGGTCAAACACCATCACCTCTAATGCAAAATTCAATAAAAGTAAAAATCTTATTTAAAAGACAAATTAAAAAAAAAAATGACAGCATATAAAAATATAAATAAAAATATATACAAAAGGTCATCTCAAATGGCCACTTAAAATTTATGCTTGTTAATAATTGTACCTTTTGAATCGTTAGGAATGCTAGATTTAGACAAAACATCAGTAGGATTATCAGAAGCTTCAACAAAGCCTTTTCTCTGCAGTAGAAGGTCAAAATAATAATGAGCATCAACATTTAAAGCAGCATTAACTTACCATTCAAAATGCCTCTGTAACAATGGATTAAAAGGAAAACTAACAACAAATGCTCGAGGTAGTAATAATCGTGAGATGAGCAAAAGGGACCAAGGCTTTGAAAACCAAATAGACATTTAAGGGGAAAGAGAGTTTCATCCAAAAGTTAAAATTATATTAATATGATTTAAATGACGTAATAATAATAATGAAGAAATGCTGATTTTTTTAACATTATTTAAATCTAAATTTTGAGATATGATATATTCAGTTATGAAGTTATAAAGTTATATAGTTATATAAATGTTCGCAAAAATATCTAGAGTAATACCACTTGATTGAAAGGTGAAAAACAACTAAAATTATAAAAAAAATTCAAAAACCTCTTGCAATATTTTTAACATATTCAACTTTAAAGAGTTTATGAATTGGGTATATAAATTTTAGTTTTTTTTTTAATCTACACATTTTATTTCTAGCCATTTAATCAAAAACAAAAGGCCATAAAATTGGAAATATCATGACTGGGTACTTCATCAAAATCCCGGCCAATTCACAGATTCCCCAATTCAACTACCAGTTAAGACTAGCTATAACCATTATATCCATGAATGAATTTGGGACTGGAACAAACAGAGGACCACTTCAAAATTGAACATGTCAAATCAACCAACCCGGTCTAGTTTTTGAAACAAGGTAAATAACATGCTATCAATGGCATTATTTCCAAAAAAATCAAGAAAATGATCGAAGTCAAAGCACATAATTATTAGGAATTTCTAATGCACGTTTATATTTTATTTTTTGAAAAAAAAAGAAAATTATAATAAGAGCCTAAACTGCACATCATGGGGACAAATTGATGATGAGATCACTAGCATAAAAGAAATAAAAAAACAAATACACAAAGAGACCCTTCTTATTCCACTTGCAAGGAAGTCCAGGGCTAAGGGTGCGTTTGGGGCAGCTTGTGCTTATCCAGATAAGTTGTTATCTGGAAACGCGGACCGTGGGCTAAGGGTGCCTCACCAAACAGCTTAATAATTGTGCTTATCCGTGCTTTCTGTAAAAAATCAACTGCGTTTTCGGATAAGCTGTTTGGTGAGGCAGCGTTTTCAAAAGCTGCCCCAAATGGAGCCTTAATCTAGCTCTCTAAAAAATTAAGGTTTTGCTGGCCACGTTAGCCCAACTTTGGAATAACTTGATTGGCTGGGTCGACCATAGGAAGTATTCTTATACCAAAGGTTCATAATCAGGCTAGTGAGGCTTGGGTGCAGTGATTCATAGACAATTAGGGGCCAATAAGACAAGCAATAGCTTGAGGAAAAGTGGAATAGAAAAATTGCTTTCAACAGGGGCAGCAACAGGACACAATAGCTGTGTGGTAAGTTATGGCAGCAGCACGAATGGTAAGGAAGATTTGTTACTTCAGACCCTGGATTGATAGGAGTACCGGCAGGGGCTGATGCAGAGATGAAGCCCCCATGAGGAAATTGCAAACCAGAGTTGTTATATCATAAGATCAGTCAGGATCAGGGGTGTCAAAATTCTACCCTAAATGCGACCCAATCTGAACTCTGCTAAAAAAATCCGGGTTCTGTCTTAAATAATTTTCAGGTTAAGTCTGGGTTAAGAATCATAACCCGAATAAGTTTTCAGGTCGGGTTCAAGAACCTGCCAACCAAGATTTGACCTGAAACTGACCCAAAATCAAACCACCAATCAAAATTGACCCTATATTGACTCAAAATTAACCCAAATTCAACACCAATAGTTGTTATACCTTATGTTAAATCGGTTATACGGGTCATATTCCAGTCAGCGATTTGAGTGTCGGTCGGATTTCGTTACTTTCCGACCCATTTAATATTGGGTGGAGTTCGGTCCAAATAGTTTCCGTTCGGGTAAATTTTTAGACCGAAACCCGACCCGCAAACCCAATTTAACACTTTTAAATTCATAAGCCCCATTACCTGTCCCCTAACTTACTAGATTTCAAAAGGTCAATTACAGGTCAGCCTAAAAGTTAAACATTTGGAGTAATAAACCAAGTCTAATATGTAAACATAAAAGTCATAAGCCCCCTTACCTGTCCCCTAACCTTACCAGATTTCAAAAGGTCAATTACAGGTCAGCCTAAAAGTTAAACATTTGGAGTAATAAACCAAGTCTAATATGTAAACATAAAAGGGACAAGCTCAACTTATAAACGTGCCAAATCAATCAGTCTAAGCAGAACGCCCGGTTAGAGCAGGTCATCATAGAAATAGGCTTGAACTAGCACATTCTTGAAAGGTCAGACATTAAAAAGTATAAACATAAAAATTAACAACTTAAAGGAATTTAATACCTTAGAATTGAGCTCTGATACTCCGCTGGCAGGCAAGCTAGGTAAATCATCATCCATATCATCATCCTCGTCATCATTTATTCGCCTAACAAAGTCTTTTGAACCCTGCAAAAAGTGAAATTTACAATGCAAACCAAACTAAAATTTATAGAACTAGCTATTGACCAAAAAAATTGTAACATCAAAAAACATAATACAGAGAAAAAGCATTACATGAAAAGCTATTGATTTAATAATTTCCTCATCTGCCGCATCCAGTTCTTCCATAATCTTTTTCTCCTGGCATAACAAAGCATCTGTTAGAAAGCTTAAGCAAAAGCATAAACATTGCAAGCGAAGATTCAAAACATGATCAGGCGTTGCCACAGCTTCTTCTTATGGTTAATAACTAATCGAAGAGCACAATTCAATAATCCAAATCTCATATTACAACATAAAGCATCATAACAAAAAATGGAAAATTGACCAAATGAAATAGTAATTGACCAGACATGGCTAAATGCATAACAAACCAGTAATATAGAAAGAAATATCCAAGTGCAAGATGGTCTCTTAGCCTTGTATAAATTTTTGAGTTATTTGATAGTAGTAAATGAAGATCCTACAGAGATAAAGATTTAAAGAAAACAAACTGCAATTCTGAAGAAATCACTTTTCCTGAAGGCTTGTGAAAAGAATGAATATCTAAACAAACATTGAACACAATACACTAAAATCAGCATACTCACCTGCCAAAAGTATCATTGAGGTGATATAAAAATATTAAATAATAAGATTACCTACATAATAATTAGCAATGGAGAAAGAAATATACGAAAAAAAAGCAACCACGCTTCTCATACATGTCCGCTAAATAACAAGTAGTCCGAGTAGCCTTCCTATACATCATTTGGATAATAGAGCATAAAGAGACTACAGAAATTTCAACTCTTGGAATAGCTTTAAGAATACGCTCCAATGCTCCTTCAATCATTCTTGTGAGTTATTTTCCCATTTCAATAAGCTGCTAGTTAGTAACAAAGTTATTATGCATTAATTGTGTTCTCTCCTATTTTGTTGTTCCAAATTTGTAAAGTTTGTATTGAAAAAGTGTCAATCCGTATTAGGAATTTCTTTACTCAAAATATATTTCACTAATTATATTTTTTTATTGGATATTTCGTTTTTTTTTTCTGTTTTTCTTATTTTGGAAGGATTCTTATTTTGTTTAATTTCAGTATTATACAAAAGTGGCAAAGAGTAGTGTATAGAGCGAGAAAAAAAAAAATCAGATTTCTACGTGGTACCAGAGCTACGGCTATTCATATATGCTTTCAGCAGTTACAACATTAGCATAAATTACATCATATGGGACATTCATATATGCCATTGCTCGTTTATGATGCTAATTTGAAGAAGCGCTCCTTGATTTATCATTCAAATCTTGAATGCAGTTGTTATAATTTCAAAAGGTTAAGTAGTAATGATTGTTTAGCAATTTATTAAGTTTAAAAATTGAGGAATTTACATACATAAAGCACCTTATAAATTTACAAATCTAATACGTAAACTTACATATTTACATGAATAGCACTCAAAAATTTAATATCACATGAAAAATACCACTAAAATTTACTTTTTAAAATTGAAAAAAACCTTTCAAGCATAGATTTATGATACAAAGTGTTATAAATGTAAATATGAAAGTACTAAGTGTTAGATATGTAAATTCATCAGAAATGTGTGGTATGTATGCAAATTTCCTTTAAGAATATATTAATAAGGATTAAATAAAAAGGTTGCACACTCTTAAGTTTGTTTTGTAATATTTCTAAATTGATTAGGACGTAGTAACATTTGCAGAGCATCTTGAAACATTACACTAAGCTATCAAAGATATTAAGCATAACTTAGTAAGTATTGAGACAGCTTCATCCTTAAATCATCAATTTTTTTTGTTAAGTGACACAAAATGTAGCCAATGATTGTTGAAAGATCAAAGAGATAGTAATATTGTATTATTTTTTTCAACCAATAGCCCTTTAGTTGAGTGGATTTTAGTCTCCTTTCAAGAGATCAAAGTTTCAAACCTTGCCCAGAAAAATGTTGTTAATTTTGGAACAGTTAAAATAGTTATTTTAAAAGAATTTTGATCTTTAATCTATCCAACACTAAAAAAGCCAGTTCTACAAGCATTAATAGATTTTGAAGTGATTTCGCAAATACTTGCGGTTGAAATTTCATTTTGCTTTAAGAAAAAATAGAATTTGTCTTATGTGCACAAAAATAAAAATAAAAAAACACTTAAAGGTGGCATTTGAATCCATAATAATGTACTCCATTCGCCAATTAATTTTAGCAAAGTGCACATCAAGTACGTTTCATTATATAACACAAAAAGGCATAAGCAAGGTTATTTTTATGTGGAATGCATATAATATGGATCAAAGGAATTACAAACTTATTTCTAATATATAATTTACAAGTCAATTGCATGGTAATAATTTTAAGTTTAATTAGCTAAAACCAAATACTAATAAAAGTAACAAATAAAAAAAAACAAAGAAAATAGGTTAAAAAGATACCTTTTCATATGCTGATCTCTTCAAGGTTTCCAGCATCACATCATAACTCACAGTTGCATGCCTTGACTGAAAAGAAACAGTTTATGCTACTAAATAAATAATAAAGAGAATAAAGCAAATATCTCCTTCATATTATTGTCTAGGTTGTTTACATAAAATAGAGGAGATAAAAACGACTTCGGACTAATGCCCTCCTCAAAAAATAGAAAAATCATTGAAGGAAAGATGCACTACGAGCTACAATTTACCTTCATTGATCTCATTTCTTCTAGTGCAGAAAGTATGTCCATGTCTTGCTTCGAATCTATCGCTCTATTCTCCAAAGACTTCATTGCATCACCTAACTCTTCCGTCTCTCTCTTTTTTTTCTCTTTTTCCATAGCCTAAACAAGAAAAGAAAGATGCAATTACAGTAGAAATAAAAAAAAAAAAACGAAGTAAGAGAAGACATTATAACAATGTAACCATCCTCACCTCCTCCTCTCCACGCCAAGGTTCAAAATTCCGGGAAGCCCCGGACTCAACAACATAATCTGAATTTTGAGGATCTGTCTTTATAGTGAGCTCAGCTGAACATTTTGTGCATTTAAAATAAAAGCGAAATATTGGAATTCCCAAGTATGTCTGCCAGTGGAAAGAAAAGAAAAAGTACATCAATGACTCAATCCTCCATAAGTCAAGGACAATTGTCAAATTCTTCTAAAATGTTGTAAAAATAAAAGCCTCAAGTATAAGGACTAAAAAAGTTTAACAGCAATGCACAAAATCTGACGAATATCGCCTGTAAATGAAAAAAAGTAAAAGAAGAATCAAATCCACAAAAAAACAAATGTTGAGAACAAAACCACTTCAATAAAATGAACCAAAGAAAAATTTGAGTTTTCAATCTAATTGCATATGATAAAGCTAACTTCTACGAAACTGAAAAAATAGAACAGAAATATTGGAAATATTAAATGTAAATTAAAAATATGTGAGCTCCATTTCAAAAATTCTGCAGTGTTGACCTAGTATCAAATACAAGAGTTGATAAATTCTAAAAACATAAACTAGTAGCTTCCCTGTAAGAGTAATGTTGTACCACACAAATTTGCATACACTAAAAATGAAACTACATTGATTGTTACTAATTAATGATAAAAAAAATGTAATGCAAGATTTTATCAGATGTTTTTTTTCACACAAAATATATGTTTTTATCAAGCATAATGGCTTTAATCCAGGCGTTACTGTTCATCAGAAAATATTTCTAACCTGTATAAAAGATTTTATCAGAATAAGGTTATTGATACGAACTTTAACTTAAATATCATATATAAAAATAATTTAAAAATGTCACGTCGTATGAAGTAATCACATGAAAATCTCAAAAAATATCATAAGTTCGTTACACAAGCCCATTAAAAGCACATAATCAGTTCGCACTTGATCCTAAATCGGTTAAGATAAATAAAACTAGCACTTCCCTAGTTAAACTCCTCATGTGTATCAAAGAATATAAAATAAGGAAAATAATAACATCCTAAAACACCAGATTTTATGGCTAATCAAACGATAATAATAACGACAAAATATAGTATACTATCACAAAGACATCAAAAGTACAATCAGCCATTACAATCATTTATAATCAAGTTTAGTAGGTGTGTAACTAATAATTTAATATGCAGACATTTACAAGACATTGACTAGCATAATACCGGCTGTTACTACAAAATATCTAATTTAGCATGATTGAGATCTCTTTTATATTGTAAAATAATTATACTATAATGCATCCATCAATTATTAAGCTAATAACTAAAACGACGCCAGATAAAAAAAGTGCACAAATGTCATATTTGACCGTAATAAAATCAATGAGTATACATCTATCACTCATTTCATCATTCCTAAAAATAAAGATATGCTAACACAAATATCACCATGTTATATGACAAATTATTTTAATTCGTGCATCGATCAAATGAATAAATAATGATACAATCATTTAATATGGACTCATTTAGAATAGACGATACCTCTAGATTGCAAAATAAGATAATTCTCAAAAGTATTACTCACACGTGTCATGCAATGACAAAAAAAATCACATGAATGCAACTCCCAAGAAATAGCATATTCCTTGTAATCAAGTAGAGACAAATTTTTGCAATCTAATCGCATATAAACACCAAGTTATAAATATCTAATCATTGCGCACAAAAAATAATCAAAACAATTTAATGCTTTGATAATAATTTTTATATTCATATAATCACTTAATTTTATTCTTCCACTTCAAATAGTCATTAAATCCTCCAATGACCCTCCAGGATATTTAAACTCTCAAAAATACATTTAATGAATAATTCAAAGTTCAAAAATTCGAAATCCAAAAAATGAGGCGCTACTTATCGAGGCAAAGCATAAGCCTCAAGAGCTTGAGGGGTAAGCCTCAACAAAGAAAAAAATCAAAAAATTAAAAATTATTCATACATACGACAAACTATTGATACATTCATTTAATTGATTATCATGATATCATAAATAAAAAAATCTTAAATCTTAAATATTGAAATAAAAAAGAATTTTGAACTATGATTATCTGTATACAACCATTTAAAATTCAAATATTTCATGAGATTCAAGATTCATAGTGAAATCATCCTCTTTCATCATATTTGAGAAAATTCTCATTCATCTAGTTCTATCTCATTTTCAAAATTAAAATATTCTTTGTTTGTTACAATTTTATTCTTGTGTTAATGTTATGGCGTCCCGTGGAAGCGATGTTCAGTATGACCTAAATACAGTGAAAATTGTGCAAAAACAGCTACACTGACGCTCGGGTGTACTGTCAAATAAGCAATGGCTCTCACATTACGGACAGTTGCAGTTAAAGAAGTTAGTCCACGAAACCAATATTATGATATGATCTTGAAATATAAGTACTCTCACAGGTAAATTAATAGAATTAGTTGATATTATGGTTCATTAGAAGATAAATATCTGATGTATTCATGAAACAAAATGGGTTAGAGAAAAGACTAAGAAGATTGATAACATAGGATTTAAACTGGTATTCATGTAGGGGTTGGACTAGAAATTGTGTAGACGCAATTATAGATAAGAGTATGAAACTAAACATTGTAAAAATTAATAGAATTGAAGATAAAAATTATAACCCTAAAGATTATTGTTGATACTAAAATTTTTAATACTATAATTGTCTATGCTCCTAAAGTAGATTTAGAAATAGGTTCTAAAAAAAGTATGTCATGACCTAAAAGAATTAATACAAAAGATACCTCTTGAAGAAACAATTTTTATAGGAGAAGATTTAAACGAACATGTTATTAGATCGATAGATTTTAGAAACATTCATGGTTGCTACGGTTTTAGAGCGCTTAATGAAGAAAAAAGAATCATATTAAATTTTGCTTTAGCCTGTGATTTTGTTATTGCTAATATTTTATTTAAGAAAATAGATGAGCATATTATTACTTATAAAAATAAATCTAATAAAACAAAAATCAATTATTTTCTTATGAGAAGATGAGATCGTCAAGAATGTAAAGATTATAAGGTCCTTCCGAGTGAAAATTTGAGTATTAAACATTGATTATTAGTTTTGAATTTTAAGATGAGTGGTAAGAAAAATCTGATTATGAGCGTAGATGTTTTAGATTCGACTTATAAGTGCAGAGGTAGACCTACGAAGACTTTGTTGAGTTAAGCTAGTGTCATAAACAGTTAATTAAGTAGTTTGCATGTGTTAAATATGTTAAGTAGTTACTATTTTCAGTTAGGTAGTTATTTATGTAAATGAGTGCAGTTATTTGTGTAAGTTAGTTGAGTTAGTTTTTTATTGTGCCTATAAGTATACCTGAAATTATTGTAAGTTTAAGCCTTTCAAAAATTGAATAGAAGTTCTCTGGCTTTTGTGTGTTTAAATCTTTTTTTTTCCAACATTTGATATCAGAGCAAGGTCGACATTTGGTGAGAAGTTCGGTTCGGCTTCTGCAATTCGCGTGAGGTCTCCAGGAGAAGTTTTGATCACGTAAAGGATGGGCAAGGAGAAATCCAAGACTCGGTGGACGTGACGTCGACAGTTTTGACCGCGAAAAAATTCGCGGCGAGGGGATTTTGAGGGAGACCAATCGGCGAAGCAGACAGCCTGGATTGACGGCAAAGGCTGGCGGGGAAATCTGAACGAAGGTTCCAGGTGAGGAGAGGAGAAGCAGGTTCGGCGCGAGTGACGTGAGGTTCGCGTCAGGCTCCGGTAGGAGATCCGGTTTCGACAGTTTGCGAAAGGACGGTTCGCGGCAAGCAGCAGCGAAGGCGGTTCCAAGAGTCACGCAGAGGAACTTGCGACGCGGAGCAAATCAGCGCAAGGTGCTAAGGAAGGCGGACAAGGGAAAGAACATGAAGAATCTTTCATTTCTACCTACCAGACTCTGAAAACGCGAAGCAGGCAGTGGAGATAGTTGCAGCGGAAAGGAGCTCAATCCTGTGACAGGCGGAGCAGGAGGCAAGGCGGTCCCTCTCTCAATCCAGTATCGCAGAAGGCAGGCAGAGCAGGCATCCAGTTGCGCGAAGCAGTTGGCGCCACAGGCGGAGGAGTTCCAGGCGGTTCCAGGTCCGAAGGTGCGGTTCGGCAGTTCGCGGCGGAGGTGCGTCGTGGGGAAGACGTGGAGCAGGTTCGCGGTTCGCGTGGACAAGAGCAGTTCGGTCAATCCGCAGAGAGGGAATAAAGGAGGGTATATTTTTGTTCGTGTTGGCGTTAATTGCTTCCTAGAGGACAAGGATTGAATCATTAAGTCTTGTTTAATTCCGATTTAATCCCTGCTAGAAGAGTAGAGGAGAGTTGAGGGAATTTTTCCTCTGTACTAGAAGAAAGGTTGCAAGGGAAATCAAAGCAAGGCAAGGAATAAAAGAATCTTCCATGGAATACTCCCACAGAGAGAGTGATTAATTTGGAACAGAGGAAGATTGGCGCGAAGAGCGAAAATTTTTAATTCCCGCGGAGACAATTCCCAATCCTGTGAGGGAGTTCTTAATCCCCGTTAACCGAAAAAATAAATAAATAAATAAAATCGCGGAGGGCAGCAGGAGTTTCGGCCAAGAGGAGTTCGCTCATAATCGTGCAGCAGGAATTTGTGAGTTTGCTGCAACAGTTCATTGAACAGTTTCCAAGAGGAGGAGGTGCATCGGTTTCGCGAACAGGCACTATAGCGGTTCGGCAACACGCAGGCTCGAGACAGCCAAGGGAGGCGGTTCCAACGGAGTAGAATCTGTGAAGCACAGAAATTAGAGTCTCTTGGAATTAAGAGAGCGTAATGAACGGAAATAAGACGCTTGGAGTCATCAAACCAACGACAAGAGGAGTCTCAATCCCGATCAAATTTTCAATGTTAAGCGAGACGAATTACAGCATATGGACTGTTAAGATGAAGATAATCTTACGTTTGCTAGAAGTATGGTCGGTAATCGAAGGCGAAGAAAAGAACGATGACAATGATCAAGGCGTCATGGTAGTCATTTCTAAAGCTGTGCCAGATGACGTGATGATGGTAATCGCGGAGAAACAGACGACAAAGGAGACTTGGGACGCACTCAGGGAGATGCGGATTGGTGAAGATCGTGTTAAGAAGAAACGTGTACAGGTACTGAAACGGCAACTTAATAATTTACAAATGGAGAATTCAGAGACGATAAATGAATTTTTCATGAAGCTTACCACGCTGGTAGGTGAGATTCGCTCGTTAGGCACGAAGCTCGACGACAACAAAGTTGTTGAAAAATTGTTCAGTGTAGTTCCATATAAATTTCTTTAAATTATTAGAACAATTGAGCAGTTTGACGATATTGAGAAGATGTCGGTTTCAGAGGCGATAGGTCGTCTCATAACATTCGAGGAAAGTATTAAAGGGCGACTGCACTCAGAGGGCACTGCAGATCAGTTGCTTCTTCTCCAGGCTGAGTGGGAGGCAAAAATCACAAAGGCAAAGAGAGATGAAGGTTCTTACAACAACAAAAGTGGAGGTCGAGGAAATGGTGAACGCAATAAAGAAGATTGAAAGCCACGTAACTTTGACAAATCTAAGATTAAGTGTTTCAATTGTAATGAATATGGTCACTTTGCAAAAGAATGTCCCAAACCAAACCGAAGAGAAAGAGCAAACTTTGTTACAACGCAAATCGAAGATGAACATGCACTTTTAATGGCCGAAACAGGTATTCTCAGCCACGCAATACAGAACAAGCAGGTGTTACCGCATGAAGCTGAGGTTGTGTAACACACAACATTTGATGAAAGTTCTTCAGAAGGACCACGAGGAGAGGAGGAGCCATCAACTCTTGAAGGAGCTAAGGCAAACCCGATGTGGAGAAAAGCAATGGAGGAGGAAATTTTTTCTATTCAGAGAAATTGAAGTTCTCGGAGATGAGAAAGAAAACTGGTGTACAAATCGTCAGTGAAAGACAACAAGCTTAAGGAGGAGAATGTTGAGTTAAGCTAGTTGTCATAAACAGTTAATTAAGTAGTTTGCATGAGTTAAATATGTTAGGTAGTTACTATTTTCAGTTAAGTAGTTATTTGTGTAAATTAGTGCAGTTATTTGTGTAAGTTAGTTGAGTTAGTTTTTTATTGTGCCTATAAGTATTGTAAGTTTAAGCCTTTCAAAAATTGAATAGAAGTTCTCTGTTTTTTTTGTGTTTAAATCTTAATTTTTTTCCAACAGACTTGGGCATATTGTATAAAAATTGATCTTAATTTACTAGAATTAAATGAAAATATGATACTAAATAGGCCGCAATGTAGAAAACGAATTCATGTAGCCGACACACCTTAGTGCGATAAATGTTGTGTTGTTGTTGTTGTTGTTGTAAACTTTAAGATGTCAAAATTTGGGATGTTTATGAAGAAGCAAATTCTATGTGGGATCAAGTAACAAACACTATTAAACAAGTGGTAAGAGAAGTATTTAGAGAATCAAGATGAATATTTTCTACAAGTAAAAATAATTGGTGATGGAATAATAGCATGCAAAAAAAAAGATAAGAAGTGTTATAAAAATTGGTTTAAATGTAAAAGCTTGGAGAATTTGGGAAAATATAAAGTGGCTCGTAGGAAGTCTAAAAGAATAATGTGACGAAGAAAATTCTACTTTTAGTGGTCTTCATGATAGATTAGATGCTAAATAGAGTAAAAATTAAATTCATAAACTAGTCAAACAAAGAGATGGGAAAAGTAAATATTTAACCCAAGTAAAATGTATTAAAGATGAAAATCAAAATGTTTTTTTTATAAGAAGTAAACATATATGGGTGAGTTATTTTGAAAAATTTTTCAATGAAGTTTCTGAAAATACGATTTATCTTAGTGATCTTATTATCGTTAATAATAATAATACATTTTATTTTTACTCTTGCATTAGTAAAAAAATGTTAATGACACAATAAAGAGAATCAAGAGTGAAAAATCAGTAGAATATGATGATATTCCCATTAAAGTGTGGAAATATTTAGGAGATTTAGGAGCTTCTTGGCGTACTACACTCTTTAATGTTATTTTAAAAACTAAAAAGATGTTTGGGGAGTAGAGAAATAGTATTTTTGTCCCCATTTTTAGAATAAAGGGGATGCAAAAAAAGTGTGTTAATTAAAGAGGAATTAAGTTGATGTGTCATACTTTAAAATTATGGGAGAGGGTAATTAATTGAACATAAGTTAAGGCGTGAAACAAAGATTTCTCATAATCAGTTTGGATTTATGTCAGGCATATCTAACATTGAAGCTATATATTTATTGAAAGGATGGATGGAGATGCACGGACAGAATAAGAAGGATCTATATATGATTGTTATTTATTTAGAAAAAACTTACAAAAATGTTCCAAGAGAAGTTCTTTGGAAGGTTCTAGAGAAAAAGAGAGTTTTATGACTTATTAGGTCATTACATATATGTATACTAGAGTTGTTACTTGTGTTCGAACAGAAAAAGGAGACCAAGTATTTTCTTATTTCAATTGGATTACATCAAGGATATGCTTTAAACCCATAGTTTTTGCTTCAGTTACGGATGCGCTTACTGGACATTTACAAAAGGATGTACCTTGGTGTATGTTTTTCCACTAATGATATCCTTGAAGATAAGACTAGAAAAAGAGCTCAAAAAACTTGAATTCTGGAGATCTATATTAGACGCACTTACTGGACATTTACAAGAGGATGTACATTGGTGTATGTCTTTCATTGATGATACCCTTCTTGTGGATAAGATTAGAGAAAGAGCTAAAAAAAACTTAAATTATGGAGGTCTATATTTGAGTCTAAAAGCCTTCTTTTGAGTAGAACTAAAACTAAATACATGGAATATAATTTTCGTAGTAGTACCTCTAATGGCAGAATTGTAACTATGGGTAATTAAATCATTAAAAGGTGTGAACTTTTTTGATATCTTAGATATATTATTCAGGGTGATGACGATATAGATGGGGAAATTAGTAGAGTTCAAGTTGGTTGGTTAAAGAGGAGGAATGCTTCGAGTCTATTGTGTGATAGAAAAGTACCGCTTAAACTGAAATAAAATTTTAAAAGATAATGGTGAGACATGCAATGCTCTATAGCGCAGAATGTTGGCCTTTAAAAGAGAAGCATAGAATGAAGTTAAGTGTTGCAGAGATAAGAATGTTTAGATGGATGAGTAGCTTGACACTTAGAGACAAAATGTGAAATGAATATATTCGTGATTCGATTGGCGTAGCTTCGATGGCGGAAAAGATTTGAGAGAGTCGTCTTAGATGTTTTAGTCACATTAAACGTCGACCATCTGATGATCCAATTATGAGAATAGATGTTGTAGCTTCGACTAATGTTAAGAAAGGCAGAGGAAGATCTAAAAAGGC
Source organism: Papilionanthe hookeriana x Papilionanthe teres (assembly GCA_022702705.1). Lineage (NCBI taxonomy): Eukaryota > Viridiplantae > Streptophyta > Magnoliopsida > Asparagales > Orchidaceae > Papilionanthe > Papilionanthe hookeriana x Papilionanthe teres. The sequence continues at coordinate 70,491,185 of CM040426.1, read as the reverse complement.
TTGGGCATGTTGTATAAAAAATAATCTCAATCTATTAGAATTAAATAAAAATATGACAATCAATTGGGTGCAATGGAGAAAAAAGATTCATGTAACCAACCCCACTTAGTAGGATAAAGTCTTGTTGTTGTTGTTGTACTATAATTTTCTTCTAACTATCATTTATATTGAAATCAAATATATTTTAAAATAAAAGATTAAATTAAAAACAAATTCAAGTAAGCATACTTAAATTATCTTATGACGTCTTTGAGGCATTGTATCAAATATTATATACAATATAATAAAATTTTTTGTATAACTTAAGAGAGATGTTGTCTTAAATGCCTCGGGGCATAAAGTCTTGAGGCATACACTTTAGAGGAAAATGCATATGACTCGCTGGTGATATTGAGACTCAAGCCCCTCTATTTGAGGAGAGCCCCAAGGCACAAGCCTTAAACGCCTTTTTAAACAATATTACATATATATGTGATTCAAGAATATTAAAAAATCATAATATTTCAAATATAAAGCCTCCAAAATTATTATGTCCCTAAAATGCTATAGTTATATAAATCTTCATCATCTAATCCGTTATCTAAAATTAATATACAAGTCAATTTAAACGTACCAATTTTACTAATAAAATATGCATATTTACAATCCCCAATTTTCGTCTAAGTGTATCTACAAAATAATCATAAAATTAATATTTTGAAATGCAAAATTCTACCCATAAATAATCCCTATAAAAATTAAGCATACAAGATCAAACCTATGCTCTGATACTACTGCCACACTCCACCCATTGAGCTTCAAAAGAACTCAAGAAAAACCTTGCAAGAGGATGTGAGTTGAAAATATTAAAAAAAAAACAAATCAATCTAAACATGATTATAATAATATTTATCCACCGATGAGATCATCATAACATCTAAATCCAAAATTGTCACACAAATCTATCTTTGAAATATAAATAAAATATGACTAAACGATTTAATCAACTTAAATGATCTGGACCTTAACCAACCTTCATGTTATACCTAAAGCATGAGTAGAAAAAACTCCTTTACTTGATGCATGGTTAGCGACATGAACTTCATGCATTTAAGGTGTGAGTTTGTCAGAAATAAATTCAATTACTGAAATCTCACTGAGCAGAATATAAATGGCATGGCATTGTGCATAATATGAGCAAAAAAATGAACATGAATACAATATTTGTTGTATCATAACAATTCCAAATAATATGCAAAATATGTAATTTTTCTAATTGAAATTTATCTAATAATGTTCAACAAAAAAAGGAAAAAGTAAACATCTATATGAACAAATGATCATTGTGTCCAAATGCCAACGTATTCATTTACATGTATCTCATATGTATGTCCCATGAATAACTCCTAAGTTATATATTGGCCTTTATTTTATATATAATTATATATATATATACATATATATATATATATATATATATATATATAGATATATATAGATTTATAGTCGATTTACTATGACACAGTGAAACTGGGAAAGGAAGGCACCAATTCAAAAAATATCTAATAATTTCATGTAGAATCGTCACCCTGTGAATTCGTAGGTCGGCTCGCCAACATCCAAATTGGTTTAATATCGACATATATATTATTAATACATCATATATTATAGGCCGAACAGTTTTCAAAGTATTATTAGCAATGAATCATTATTATGTATATATAAAACATAGATTTACACAAATAAAAGACTTTGCATTTGACAGAAGTAATGCAAAGTTAAATATAATTCAACTCAGAAAAATTGAACGTATAGAAGTTTGTGCATCAATAAATCAAGACAAAACTAACAACCACATCATATCAACATGATAATGTGAAATATATTGACTAAATGAGTATGTTCCATATAAATTAATAATAATAAAAATACACCAATAAATAGCAAGGATTGCACCCATAACGAGAAAATGAATGTTTATCTCTTACTTAATAAGAAGTAACCTAGCTGATGTTGATTATAAATAACCCTTGATAAAGATCATAATGTTACTCTTTTCACCCCAACACATAATGCTCTGATAACCCTAAATTCAAGATAATCATAATCAATTTATATTCAAAATATTATATCTTGAACATTTAAATAACCGTAAAGATCAATTAAACATTTTTAAACACTAAAAACATAGTTGTTTTAGTTTTATAAGGTTCCATTAATATAACATGTTCAATATACCAATTTATATATTCACTCAACCAGGAAGATATGGCGAATGGATTAGACGGTCATAATAACAGGAATAAAATGCTTCCCTCTTTGATTGAATACATTATAATTAAAAGTATATTCCTGGTGTTTTCTCAAAATTTTATAAGACATTAACAGTAATAAAAAAAAAGTATTATACATTGAAAAAATACATCATTTTAATATGCATATACAAATATTAAAAAGATAATGTCTTCATAATTTTCTCAATATCGATGAGAATAAATCTAGGATAAAAGATTTGGCTCAATAATCTTCTCGATTAATTTTCAAATAAACCTCTCAATATCAATTTACAGCATAGCAAATATTTACCAATACAATAATTATGAGTTGAAAGTAAACTTAGCCTCCCCGAGAGCGAAAAAGATGAAGATGAATGTGTAGGGAGAGATAGGGGAGTTGATGCCAGCGAAGATAATAACTGCAGGTCCAAGTGCTCCATCACCTTCGCACAACATGCCCTAAATGAAGGTATCGCTCAGCATCTAATCTCCCCTTGAAGAACTTCACATGTAGCTCTCTCTCTCTCTCTCTCTCTCTCTCTCTCTCTCTCTCTTCCTCCCTCTCTCCCTCCAATGACAGCCTGTTCTCTCGTTCAGAGCCCTTGCCGGTAGCTCAGTCTCTCATTCAAAGCCCAAGACAGCTGCTTGTTCTCTCGTTCAAAGCCATTCATGTAGCCCTAAGGATCCCTATTTGTTAAAAAGCGGGGAGAAATGAATCAGGAGCTTTGAATCAATTCGATTCAGGGAGGGTTCTATTCAGGAAGGAGAATTACAGTTTATGACACTGAACCTAGCTTAAATCCTGAAACTTGCAACCAAACAGCGCCTAAAAGAAACCCTAAAAAGAGAAATTAACATCTAGTGGTAAAACAAAGTAGAAACCATTATAAAAATAAAATTAGAAGGCAATCAGGACACTGCTCGGTGTATATAATGCATAGAAAATCTAGCGGGTATACCTCCCCAATAACATCTTCCTTTCGGGAGTTGAACTTTGTTCCCTTGTAGATATAAGTTCCACAAGTTGCGCAGCGTATGCTCATAGGAAGCATCATGCGGACCTTCATTTGTTGATTTTTCAGTTGCCTCCTTCTGGGGATTTTCGCCGGATCGAAATCCGGCGGATAATACTTGTTGAGGACCTTCCTCTCTCCCATCTTGGCCTTCTAAAGATCTCCCGATGCAATTCCGGCGATCCCTAAGCCAGTCAGCAGGATATGAGCAAGATTTTAGCAGGAATTTAACCTAAATCCTGCAAACAGCAAGTATGTCATGTTTAATAAAAGCTTTATCGTAACGGATTTAAGCAGGATTTGACCTGAATTTGACCTAAATCCTGCCAGACGGTCAGTTTGGACCTGCGGATTTCATAAATCCGGATTTTACTGATTTTGACCCAAAATCCTGTGAATCGGCTAAATCCGGGACGGGAGATTCGCGCGAAAAGGAAGCTATGAATTTACCTTCCCTCATCTGCCTCCATGGTTTGAGGAAGGAGCAGTGCGGAAGGAGAAGAAAGATGGGAGTTTCGGGAATCAGTGCGCCGCCGCGATCCCGCCGTTGCCTTCCCAGTTAGCACTAATGGCGACTGTATCGCGAGCGTTCGGTCACGAAGGAGATGCTTTTGGGGGAAACAGGGAGAGGAGAAGGGTATTTGGGTGCAACTGCGAGAACGGAAGTGATGGTGGGCGAGGGTTTCCGGCAGGACAGGAAAAGAGGGAAAAAAATTGCGTACGTAAACCGTAGGCATGACTAACGAGGTACACCAGTTTATACTCGGGTTACAATGAAGTTATAAGTGAGTCATGTAATTTATTTGTAACATGCACGTTTCTATTTTATAAAAGTTACAATATGAGCGCAGGTTACAAGTGAGTTACATAGAGGGTACAAATGGGTTACAACTCGCTCATGAACCTTATCAGAACTCGATTGTAACTCGATCGTAACTTCTATGTACCCCATTGTGTGCTCCTATATCATCTAGTTGTAGGTTACAAAGGTTAAAATATGAGCGCGCATGTTACAGGTGAGTTACATGGAGGGTACAAAGGGGTTACAGCTCGCTTGTAACCCGATTATAACCCGAGTGTAACATCCGTGTACCCCATTCTGCACGCAGCTCCTGCGTACGGTTTACGTACGCAAATTTTTATGGACAAAGAGGAGGAGGGAGATACGATCATTGTATTAATTTAACTTTATTTAAGTTTATTTCTTAATTTAACCATATAATAATAATTGATGTTTAATTAAAATATCATCAAATTAGTGTCATTAGATAAAATTATATGTAATTATTTAATAATTATTTGTTTAAAAAGATTTAGTTTTGAAATTGCTTAGTAGTTAATCAATTTAAATTACAACCTTACTTAATAAATTAAGAATTGATTAATATTAGTAAATGCTTAAAAATAATTATTTTAATACTTCTTTTATTACAACAAACATAATAATAAAATAAATAATTACATACTACTACAACAACAACAACAGTAAAGTCTTAATCGAACTAAGGAGTCAGCTACATGAATCTTTTTTCTCCATTGCGCCCTATTTAGTGTCATATTTTTTATTTAATTATAATAAATTAATATCATTTTTTATACAATAAGCTCGATGCTTCCTAGGTTTAACTATGTCTTTCTCGACACAAATCGAATCTAAAACATCTACTCTCTTAATCGGATCATCTAGTGGTCCATGTTTAATGTGACCAAACCATCTAAGGCAACTCTCTCTAATTTTTTGTGTCACTAGAGCTACACCAACCCTATCATGGATATATTCGTTTCGCTTTTTTATCTCAAAGTGTACTACCATTCAACCACCTAATCATTCTCATCTCGGCGACACTTAACTTAGTAGTATGCTTCTCTAGGCCAACATTTAGCACCATAGAGCATTGCATGTGTCACCCCCATCTTATAAAATTTTCCTTTTAGCATAAGCAGCACTTTTCTTTCACATAGTTGACCTGAAGCATTCCTCCACTTCAACCAACAACTTTAATTCAACTATTAACATCCCTATCTATATAACCATCGCTTTGAACAATATATTCGACATATATAAACCGTTCACACATTTTAATAATTTGATCACCCAAAATTAAACTTCTAACACTAGAGTTACATTCCATATATTAAGTTTTAGTTCTACTCAAATGAAGGTCTTTAGACTCCAATATATACCTCTACAATCCAAGGTTTTACTTAGCTTTTTCTCTGGTCTTTGTTGGCATCCTTTTTTTTATATTACATGTTTGGGATGTCCATTTGAGCGTACCAGAGTCGGACCTTATGCAAATAAGTTAACTCTGTAGCGCAAGACATATATTCGGACCTTTCGGCGCGTGTTGAGGGGCACGTAGCCAGGGTCATTTTGTTAGGCTTTGGCTTTCGCTAGGCGAAGGCCGGTCGACATTTCACATATCAGATGGCTTTGGTCGGGTCGACAGGTGTTACTCGACATGTCGCGCGAGAAATTGGTTCAAATTGGCCCATCGATCGATGAGCTTGTTCAGATGACCTCGAACGACGAAACGGATCACACGAATGTGTTTGGGACATCGATATTACCTGCGAAGGACGTATATTTTGCTACGGCTTCGCGAGCGGGCTAAAAAATGGTGCAAATTATCGTTTTTAGCCTGATCGTCAGAAAGTCACTCGAACGACTCCGGACAACAAAACGGATCACACGATTGTGTCCGGGACATCGATTTTACCTGTAGAGGATGTTTATTTTGCAACGACTTTGCGGGCGGGATAAAAATGCGCGAATTATCGTTTTTTGGCCTGATAGTCGAAAAGTGGCCCGAACGGCCCCGAACGACCACGGATGACGAAACAGACCGCGTCAGTGCGTCCGAAACGTCGATTTTAGCCAAGAATGACATCTGCTTCGCTGCGAGGACGTGCACAGACTAAATATTCGCGGAGGATAATTATAATATTATTTTTATTATTATATAATATATATTATATTATATATTATCATTTATAAAAACCTACGCCTACCCTATCCCAAAAAAATCGCGACACAGCCGTCTCTCCCAGGCCGAATTTTCCTGTGCGGCGTCCGAACGGTCCTCTACGTTCCCAATTAAGTGACAACGCGTGGCGGTGTGGGTCCCAAATGACACGCCGGATTTAATAAAAAAAGAGGGAAATTTCCCCCGGCCCGGCCCGACCCGCGTCCATCCCGCCATTTCAAATCCCGCCAATACGGTACATCTGGTTCCCGTAACAGCAGAATAAAAAGCAGAAAGGTGGACCAGCTCTGTTAGGGTTTCGAAAAGTTTTATTTTGGCTCTTTAGGTTTAACGAAAAGCTGTTTTTTGGCTCCTTAGGGTTTGTCTTCTGCTGCAAGACATGGAGTTTGATTTCTCTCTTAACGAAGAAATAGGAAGCATTAATTACGAAAACGAGTCGTTTGAGACGGAGGTAAGATTGACGTTGACTGAGAAAAATTTTTGTTTAAGGGATGAGTAATAACAAATTTATGGTTGGTTTTCATGAAGTTTTTTATGGAGTATTTTTAGAGTTTTTTTAGTGTATTTATAGAGTATTGCTGCTGTAGTATTTTTTGTGTATTTTCAGTATTGCTGGTGGAGTATTTTAAGTGTATTTTAAGTGTTTTGATGCTGAAGCATCTCTAGTGTATTTTAAGTGTATTTTTAGTGTATTTTTGGTGTATTGCTTCTGGAGTATTTTTAGTGTATTTTTAGTGTATTTTCAGTGTATTGATGCTGCAGCAATTAGTAGGTATTTGTGGTGTATTTTTGGTGTATTTTTGCTGTATTTTTGGTGTATTGTTTCTGGAGTATTTTTAGTGTATTTTTAGTGTATTACTAGAGTATTCATGCTCCAGTATTTTTAGTGTATTACGGTGTTATTTTAAAGTATTTCTGATGAAGTATTTTGTTTACTATTGATGTATTGTTGCTGGAGTATTTTTAGTGTATTTTTAGTGTATTTTTACTGTATTGATGCTGAAGTATTTATAGTGTATTTTTTTGGTGTATTTTTTAGAGTATTGATGCTGGAGAATTTGTAGTGTATTTTTGCTGTATTTTTAGAATATTGCTGCTAGAGTATTTTTAGTGTATTTTTGGTGTATTGTCGTGTATTGATGTCAGAGTATTTTTGTAGTGTATTTTTTTTATTTTTAGAGTATTGTTGGCGGAGTATTTTTAGTGTATTTTTGTGTATTTTTAGTGTATTGCTGCTGCTGTATGTTTGGTGTATTTTTGGTGTATTGATGCTGGAGTATTTTTAGTGTATTTTTTGTGTATTTTAAGAGTATTGTTGCTGGAGTATTTGTAGTGTATTTTTTGTGTATTTTTAGAATATTGCTGCTGGAGTATTTTAGTGTATATTTGGTGTATTTTTAGTGTATTTTTAGAATATTGCTGGTGGAGTATTTTTAGTGTATTTTTTGTGTATTTTTAGAGTATTGCTTGGGTCATATACATGTCTGACTTAATCTATTGTATAATTTCAATTTGTAGTTACCTACAGAGAGAAGTGATTCAAATGATACGAAGATAGAAACGGTTTTATTAATACTATTATTCATAATGAGGTAGAGGCTTACGAAGGCTATTGCGCTTATGCACATAATGTTGGATTCAGTGTCCGCAAGGATCATAGTAGTTACTGGCCGAACTCCAAACAAATTAAGTCGAAGGATTATACCTGTTCAAAAGCAGGCCATAAGAAAGAGTCACCGGTCGCCAATACGTTGAAGTACAGAAAAGCAGAGAGGAGGACTGGCTGTCAAGCAATGGTTCGTTATGCTGTCGACATTGACGGGAACTGGACAGTGAAGAAATTTGTCGAAGGGCATAACCACCCCTGGCGGAATCCGGTGACAAGCACCTTCTATGATCCAGTCGGAAGGTTAGCACGTTAAATGCAGATTTACTTAGATCGTTGACAAGTTCAGGGATTAGAGCAGCGGACGCATTTAAGTTCCTTGCTACTGAGGTTGGTGGAGTAGAGAACATGGAGTGTACGAGACAAGATGCCTACAACTTCCTTCGAGTGATGAAGAATTAGAATTGAACATGGTGATGCAAACTCTCTCTTACAATTATGCATGGAACGACAGAATGATGATAACATGTTTGCATGGGACTTCCAGACTGATGACGAGGGCAGACTAAGAAGCTTCTTCTGGTGTGATGGGCCTTGCAGGCTTGACTATGATTGCTTTGTAGATGTTTTAACCTTTGACACGAGCTACCGTTTGAACAAGTACAATTTATGTTGTGCTCCTTTTGTAGGGTCAACCACCACTGGCAAAACATCCTCTTCGGAGTTGGTTTTTTATCCAACGAGACAATAGAGTCATTCAGTTGGCTAATCAAAAGTTTTATTTGGATCACGGGCGACAAGCATCCAATCACCATTTTTACGGATCAAGATCAAGCGATGTCAAGGGTCATTGAAGAATGTCTTCCATTCACAAGGCATAGATTGTGCCAGTGGCATATTTATAAGAAGTTGTCTTCAAAAGTTTATTGCGGTATCACGTGTAAGAGCGTCAACAATCTGTTATGCAGATGCATGCGGGATTGTGATTCCGAAGAGAAGTTTGAACGTTATTGGGCTTTAATGATCGAGCAAGGAGACCTACACAACAACGGGTGGCTACAAGATTTGTATCGCATAAGACATAAGTGGTCCACAACATTATGAGAATATTGTCGACGCAAAGAAGTGAGTCCACAAATAACGTATGCCATGGTGTATCTAAGCCAACTAGTTCTCTTACTGATTGCTTACTGATTGCTTTCTGGGTATTGAAAGTATTATGAAATCTTGGAGAAGGAACGAGAAGGATGAAGACTTCAAAAACCATCAAACGGTGATTACACCCATAGTTAAAACAAGCCCAGTGTTGAGGCAAGCTGCTACGTATTACACCCGGAAGCTGTACTACATGTTTGAAGAAGAGTTGTTGCATGGGTTATGTGGAGTAACTGTTGATGTCGCGGGCGAGGGTGCTTCAAAATTCTATGTTAGGAATTTGGATAATCTGGAGACGAGTACACCTTGGATTGTTAATTTCGATGTGAATAGCTGCGAGATAACTTGTAGCTGTAAGAAATTTGAAATGATGGGGTTGTTCTGCGCTCAATCGCTACGTGTTCTTAATCAGGTAAAAGTAACAAAGATTCCAGACAAATATTTGTTATTGCGATGGTCGATGAAAGCCAAAAAAGAGATCTATAAAACCTTTAAGTACATACGGACGAAGGACTCTGAGAAGTCCAACCAATGCTCAAGTGGAATCCTATTTAGGTCTCACTCTCAAAAGTTTGCATACCAACTAATCAGTAAAGCAGGTGGAAATGAACGTGCCGAGACATATCTTCTTAATACTTTCAAGGCGGCATATATAGGTATAGATGACATATTAAATGGGAAGGATCCTAATCCAAATAAAATTACCAAAAAGAAAAAAATCAGACACGATAAGCAGCAATCTAAATGATCCTACAAAAAAGAGACCAATAGGTATTTCTAATGCTCGGCTGAAAGGATACTGGGAAAAGAGCAAGAGAACTAAGAGTATGTACTTTTACATTTTAAACAACTTAGTAGTTTGTTGTGGTTAACTCGTTGCTAAAATAACAACTTTATGCAGGAAAAAACCATGAAGGATCTGGTATAGAAGAAAACATGATTGCACCTGTCTCGACCATCGAGCAAGGTTATTGTCTTTCTTAATATTATAATCTTATAGTGAAATACCATAGCTTAACATTCAATTTGCCTCTTCAACAAGAAAATGATACGCCCGAACCATCTTACACCGCATTACCGATGCACTCCATTACTCGAGGTCGTGACACGATTGTTATGTTATTAAGGAAGCAAGGAAAATACAACCACGTTACGACCATGTTGGATTGTGTAATATATTTTGTTGTGTAGTAAAATTGATTGAGTGAACAAATTCATTGAAAATACGTTGAAAATACATCTGAACACAAGAATACACTAAAAATACACTGAAAATACACTGAAAATACACCAGTTCTCTGGACTACAGATTCCAAGCATGTAACAAATACAAATTAAACTTGAACACAAAATACACTACAAATACACCAGTTTTCTGGAGTACGGGTTCCAAGCAGTAAAGAAGACACAAAATACAAATGCACAAAAGAATACACTGAAAATACACAGAAAATACACCAGTTTTTTGGAGTACAGGTTCCAAGCAGTAACCAAGGCAGAAAATACACCAACACAGAAGAGTACACTAAAAATACACAGAAAATACACCAGTTTTCTGGAGTACAAGTTCCAAGCAGTAACCAAGGCAGAAAATACACCTACACAGAAGAGTACACTGAAAATACACGTAAAAATACACCGCGCTTTCCGGAGTACGAGTTCCAAGCAAAGAAAGAAGATACACCTGCACAGAAGAGTACACTGAAAATACACAGAAAATACACCAGTTTTTTGGAGTATAGGTTCCAAGCAGCAAAGAAGCCCCATGCACAGAAAAATACACTGAAAATACACTAAAAATACACCAGTTTTCTGGAGTACAGTTTCCAAGCAGTAAAGAAGATACACCTGTACAGAAGAGTACACTGAAAATACACCAGTTTTTTGGAGTACAGGTTCCAAGCAAAGAAAGAAGACACCTGCACAGAAGAGTACACTGAAAATACACTAAAAATACACCGAGCTTTTACGGAGTACGGCTTCAAGCAAGAAAGAAGATACACTTGCACGGAAGAGTACACTGAAAATACACAGAAAATACACCAGTTTTTTGGATTACAGGTTCCAAGCAGCAAAGAAGACACATGCACAGAAGAGTACACTGAAAATACAATAAAAATACACCAGTTTTCTAGAGTACAGTTTCCAAGCAGCAACGAAGATACACCTGCACATAAGAGTACACTGAAAATACACAGAAAATACACCAGTTTTATGGAGTACAGGTTCCAAGCAACAAAGAAGACACCTGCACAGAAAAGTACATTGAAAACATGCTGCATCTTAATGAAGTGCTGGAGACAAGTATACATAGTTCCTGCATGATTCGCGTGATTTACGCCTCTTATTTTGTAATGCAATTTCAAAGATATATATGTGTTCTGTTCCTATTTCTTTATTATTCCAAAGTAATGCTAGACAATTCCGAGATATTACAATGTGATCCCTGAAAACTATGACATCGTCGCTGCATTGTGAAGAAAATAATGTAACATTGAGACTTTTAAAACGAATAAGGCGAGTATGAAAAAAGTATCGTGGATTTACTTACTCGACTGGGTATTTGTTCAGCGTATATCAATGACACGCCGCATCTCCGTTGGAATTAGGTCTCTACCAGGGAAATCAACAGCTAGACAGTCAACAGCAGGGACGTCACCTTTATATAGAACGATAGCTCCTCGCTGTTCATCCTCCTCCGCTGATGTAACCATGGCCGAGTTCTGTTCCCAACTTCATCAATCTGTGCAGCCTCTTGTGCATCCATTTGGGGAGTGTCCATTACAGCCTCCGGAAGTTGTTCTTCCGTTATTGGAACTGTTTTCTTACTCTTTATTACAAAAAATGGGGACACAACTGCCTTCCTTTTCCGGTCGCCTCTGGACTTAACCCTTCGTACTAGGCTACCCATTGACGTTGTAGTAACGGCTTCCTCCTCGTGTTCCCCGCTCCCCGCCTTTATTATTTCTTCGGCAGCAGGTTCCTCTACCGAAGCAGGAGTCCACATTGGAACTACAGGATCCGGAACATTAAGACCGGATTCTTCTTCCCTCTCTTCCTCCATAAATGTAGGAGGGTAATCAGCCACTGATGGGCTTTTTTTGGGTGATTCGATGTCACCTTTATTTAAATTGTTTTTAATCTCCTGAATGTCGGTCTCTATACTGTCTAATCTACTATTTGTATTATCTACAAATTTAAATACAAAACTTTGAAGCTCCCGCAAAGTTTGGCCCATCTCTTCTATACGACCAATAATGCCTTCTGGCTGCGTATGTGAATAAGTAAGCGGCGGGGTGCTTTCAGTCGGTGCCTCGGCGGAATTGGTAGGAGAAGAGATGTGCTCCCCTCTAGGGGCAAGTAATGTCTGCTTGTCCACGCGGACATCGACAAATGATTCGAGAACCTACAAGGTGAATTTAGTAGAACAAATAAATATTTGAAATGATATATAAAAAAATAAGTCTGAAATGATAGAAAAAAATATTGCTACGTACCTGTACATTGGTAAGTCTTTGAAATAATACACGAATCCTTGCTGGGTTCCAGCCCATTTTTGTTCGCCACCTCAACATGCGAGGTCTGGCGTCAGGAATAGCTGGGGCTATCACAGTTGTAAGGTCGTAAAACCACAGCTGCAGATCAAAAATTTAATCAGTATTTCATATTAATAAAATAATTCATCGAAATGGGCTTGGAAATGGGCTAACCGTCAAAAGAAAAACAAATCCATCGACGTATCCCAATGTCTGACCTGTCTTTATTTTGATGCTACACCCGTTTATTTACTAAATCAGGTGCTCACACAACGTTGCAGACCAATTTATTGATGAAAATGTATCTATATTATCAGCAAAAGAATATAGCCCTTCGGGCACCCTAAGATTGTTGTGAGGAAAGAATAAGTTCGACAACAAAAACTTAATAAAAAGGCTGACAACTTCCGTGGAGGACTCTGGGAGTGGCCCATCCAGAAGTGCCTTCTTTGCCATATTGGCATCCACATTCGGAATGTTTCTTTTGCCCTGAGTTGCTACAACTCCTCTATCGGGCATGCCAATTAACAATGCAATTTGGTCTGCATCAAACCCTATCTCCTTCCCCCCCAATCTGAATACCAGGTTTTCCGTATCCCAACAATTTACTATGTGCATGGTTATTATGTGATCTTGAATGTAGGCGGGGAGATCAAAAAACTGGTTGAGCTTCAACTCTTCAAGTTTGGTCCAAGTTTCCCTAGATAGACCTGACTTGATACTGTCCAAAACTTGTTTAAAAGTTGATGGGCGGCATCTGCAATACATGGATTGTTTCTTCATCAACCTGCATGATTAAGTTTCATGTTAATTACACTAAAAGAAAAACATAGTTTATTTTTAAAAATACACTGAAAATACACTGAAAATACACTATGGTCTACCTAGTGTATTTTTAGTGTATTTTCAGTGTATTCCTAATGTTATTTCTTAAATACAATAGGAATACACTGCAATTGCAATAAGATTTGTGCATTCCAACTGTTTTTTAAAATACACTATGAATACACTGGGTTTTACACTAGGTTTTTACCTAGTGTATTTTCAGTGTATTCATAGTGTATTTTTGGTATATTTTCAAAAATACACTGAAAATACAATATGAATACAATGAAAATACAGTATGCTCTACCTAGTGTATTTTCAGTGTATTTATGGTATTTTTTTAGTGTATTTATGGTGTATTTTAAAAAATACACTGAAAATACACTAATACTGTATTTTTAGTGTATTTTCAGTGTATTTTCGGTGTATTTTCAGTATGTTATACCTAGTGTATTTTAGGTGTATTTTAAAAAATACACCAAAAATACACCGAAAATACACTGAAAATACACTAGGTTCTACCTAGTGTTTTTTCAGGTATTTAACCTAGTGCATATTTAGTGTATTCCTAGTTAATTTTTTAAAATACACCAATAATACTTTGTATTGGTAGTGTATTTCTAGTGTATTTTTTAAAATACACTAAAAAAGGACGCACAACCCTAAGAAACTTACCACAACTGTTCTCCAGCCACGCTCTTCTTCTTCTTCTTCTTTGCCACCTTCATCGGCTCTTCGGCTTCCGGAATCTCAGAAAATGTTTCTACCTCCTCTGACTCTGATCCTGTGCCTTCCTCCCATAGTGTATACTCTGACTCGGCCGACGACATTGTCTTACTGTCAAATTTTCTCGATCCAGAAAACCTAGCAGAGCGAAGCCGAGTATTCCCAATCCAGAAACCCTAGCAGAGCAGAGCGGCAGAGCAACGCTGAGTATTCCCAAACAGAAACCCTAGTAGAGCAGAGCGAGGCCGAGTATTCCTGCGTCGGTAAAACCGTAAAAACCCTAAAGACAAACGTTTTTACCATAGGGACTGAAGCGTTTTTACGATGGAAGATGTAACGCGATCAGGTGGGACCCATCGGGGTTATATTCGAAACGGCGGGATTTGAAATGGCGGATGGACGCGGGTCGGGCCGGGCCGGGGGAAATTTCCCTCTTTTTTTTATTAAATATGGCGTGGCATTTGGGACCCACACCGCCACGCGTCGTCACTTAATTGGCGTCAGAACGTAGAGGACCGTTCGGACGCCGCACAGGAAAATTCGGCCTCTCCCAGAACCCTAAATTGCGACGCCCTTGCTTGCGCTCAAAACCGGCCGGCAAGCCAGAGGTCCTCGCCGACGAACGTCAGCAGCTTCTCCTCGCGCCGGGGAGCTTCCTCCTTAGCCGCATTCGCGACTTGTCTGTCGACCACGACCCGAAGCTCCGCTCGCCGGCGTCGCACGTGGCGGCTCGACTTCTATTCCGGTGAACGAAGCCTCGCCAGATCTTCCCCCTTGACCGGCAGCATTCGGCCAGCTTCCTCCAGCGCGACGCTCTGCCTTGCAGTCGAGCCGCCACCTCCTTCTCCCATTCTTCTTCTTGGCCGATGTTCTCGCTGCCACCTCCTCGACGGCGGCCATTTCCTCTTGCCGTAAACTCCGTTGATGCAGATGAAGTGTGCTCAAATTTTGGTAAATTCCTGTTCTAAATCTCTTGAATGTGTAGATATTGATTCACAAAATTAAGCAAAAGTTGATGTATTGTGATTTGCAAGCTGGAATGTCGATTCATAGATGCATACAAGTGGATCTTTAGTGATTTAAAATCATTCGGAAGAAGTGCCAATGTTTCATTGTGATCCCTCCTAGTGTTGGAAAGCGATAGAGATATTGCATCGAGCTTTCCAACATTTCTCTATAAATTTATGCTTGTAAGACAATGCTGAGCAAGACTTCGATCCAACCTCTTATAAAGGTAGATTTTAGTTATGTTTTTATATGCTAAAATTATTTATTTGGGTACTTTGCATACCTCATTGTTTCGTTCTCTCGTTTCTCGCATGCTCGACGAGGTACATATTGTGAAGCGCGTCGGCACGTAAACCGAAGCATCACCGGAGTTCGCCGAAAACGTGGGCTCTCCGTCAGCATAAAGAGAACGCGTCTCCAACCGTCACGGTGGTGAGATTTTCTAATCCCTTAGCTGGCCATAGGCTTAGTCCGGTCTAGGCACGTGGGTTCGATCGCCCACATGGGGTGGAGGTGCCGGACGACATGTGTCGACCGGTCGAGTCGCCTATGTGATAGATCGTTGATTTACCTAGAGTGAGTCGTAGGTTAGAAATCATGTGCGTTGGCCAGTCCTATTCATAGCCGAGCAATTTCCTGTTGTTGAGCTTTAGGCCTTAGCCCCGCCGGGTTGGAATCCTAATTTCTCACGGTTTTGGCGCTCCTAATATCCCTTGGAGGGGTTAGTTGAGTTCGATCTTAGAGGGCGGCAAAAACTTTGTAGCTAGTCCGTCCTATAAGATCATGGGCGTTTGTAAAGCGGAAAAAACTTTGTAGTTAGTCCGCCCTACGAACAGTGGCGAGTTTCCCCGACAAAAAATCAGAGGGGGAAACCCTTCACATTGCCATGCCAAAGCTGGAGGCGACGTGCCGCAGATCCAAGAGTGTCAACCTTAGGTTCCTATGTGAGGTCGTTAGGACGAGTTCGACATGTTGTCGAGCGTTGGGGTTGTGTTGCATGTGCATGGTCCACCTTGTTGCATTCTTTTGCATGTGACCACTTATTACATCATATTGCATGTGCATGTTGGTATGCCTGCATGTTGCATCATATTCTGTGCATGTTTAATTGCATAAGCACTATCACTTATCTGTGTTGCATTTTGTTCCAGGCCGCTGCCGTCTCTGGAGAAGATTGTTTTCTTCGGAGGTGCATAATAAGCTGCATCTTCATGGATTTCAATTTCATGTACGGAGAACGGTTGTAAGTCACCTTTAATGCACTGTTCCCCTCCATCGTATTACTTGATGCATTGATGTAGAGATGATGGTACCATCCGGTTTTCATGTATCCACGGTCGGCCCAGTAGAGCGTTGAACGACGTTTCTGAATCAATTATGTGAAATTTCACGGTTGTGTTTGCTAAGTCACCGATCTTCATTAGCAGTGTTATTGATCTGAGGGCTCTTTCTCCTTTCTGGTTGAATCCTCTTAATAACATTTTGTCCGCCTCGAGCTCGCGAGCATCAATTTCCAAGTATGCTAGCGTTCGAAGATTCATTATATTGATCGATGCTCCCGGATCCACCAATACTGCGGAGAGTGTAAACTTCCCAATTGTAACCGAAATGTACAAGGGTCGGTTGTGGTCTCGTCGTCCCAAGTAGTAGGTCATTGTCCGTGAAGGTAACACCTCGTCGTTCTTTTAACGAGCAAACCTCATCTAAGGAATCTCCGGCCATTCGAGCTAAGCAAATTTCCGGATCGAAGTAAGGCCTTGATCGAGCTTCTCTCATCTCCTTTGATAAGATGAGAGCGTCGTAGATGCTCGGCTGGTCGGTAGTTTCCTAAGATGGGCTAGCACGTTGTAATCCACTTTGTTTTCATGTGCCTCATTTTCTTCTTGAATGGGTATTTCTTCCGCTAGGGTTGGTTCTCCCCGAACAACCGCTCGCTTTCCTTTGTCTTTTGGACCCATTCTCGGGGTAGAACTCTTCCACTTCTTAAGTTGACTTTTGTGATTTCTTCGAATCTAGCATTGAGTTTGTCGGTGTCTCCTTCGAATTGGAATGACAAGTTCTTCAGGATTAGCTTCGGAGTCTGAAGGCTCTAACTCTATTGTGATTGGAGCTCCTTGAAACTCGCAAATAGATTCGTTGCTTATTGAACTCTCGTAGCCTCCCCGGTGGATATCTTCTTCGTCATTGTGATCGTCGAGATTGTGTATGATTTGAGAATTGTCATTTGCATCGGAATCGACGTCCGGATTAGGTTGATTGTCGCTAGTTACGTAATCGTTAGAAACAGTCAAAACGTAGCCAACTCCATAACCCTCATCATTATAAGATCCCACCGGAGTGGGCGGATAATCATACGAGTCAGAGGTTCGAGGGATTTCTCCCCCGAATCGGAAACAACTATCCTAGGATAAGCAGCCCCTAGTCTAGCCTTAGGTGTCTTGGTCTTCTCTTCTTCGTCAATTTTATTCTTTTCTTCAATTGTCACTTGTTGAGGTGGTTCTTCTATCGCAAGTGATAGCGCTGACTTGACAGTTTTCGAACTCTGAATTGAGGCTTGCACCGAAGCGGTTTGGATGTGATTCAAAACCTTCTTCGAAGACTTTGTCCAAGCGGTAGTCCATCCATCATCGGTCGCATAGGGGTCCATCGAACAATGAAATCCGTCGAGATAACATTGACGGAACCTCCTTTCTGGGGTTCCTTCATGTATTCTTTCAGGATCGTTATATTCCCTTTCCGAAGATTGTCGTTGAGCCAACTTTTGAAGGTAATACAATCTTCTTTCTTGTGCCTCAGCATCCGGCGGTAAGGGCAAAAGTTGGGATCACCTTTCTTGTCGACTTCTTCTGGTCTTTTAGGCTCCGGCGATTGGAAATCCGGAGTCTTCATCGAGTCGCGGAACATTTTCGGCATCGCCTCATTCTTGAACGGATACTCCTCGCTCGGGAACTCCCTAAACGTCCGTTGTGGACGAGGCGGTTGTTCATACTCGTTGAGATGACCGATAGCCGGGTCGGGGTTGTCGATAATTCCGTCGAGGTTGCCTGCGGCCGTTCGACGATATTTGTATCGGTTGCTTGCCTTTATCGATCGCTCGCGATGATCCCGGACTTCTTTTCAAAAGTTTTCACGGGCTTCGTTTGTCTGTTTTATCGGTGAAACTTAATTGCTTCGCCTCCTCTTGCAAGCTTCCGGCCTTGCTTAACAACTTCTCGAAAGTCTTAATAGTAAATCCCTTGAGGAGAAGTGCTATCGGGCCATGAATGCTTTTAAGTAAAATACCGACTGCGTGCTATTCTTGTAGTTGTGGCTCACACTTCATACTTAGATTCATCCATCGAAGTATGTAGTCCACCAAGGTTTCGTTCGGCTTCTGCTTCTCTACCACTAAATCACCTATAGTGATGTGGTGCTGAGCTCCGTCAAATCGCTTGATGAAGAGGTTCTCTAATTCTGAAAATGACTTCACCGAACCGTTTGGTAATTTCGCATACCAATCAAAGGCGATCCCTGACAGGCTGCTGACAAATTGTCGGAAGAGTAAAGCATCACTTCCGCCGGCATTGCAACAACTGGCACGAAAATGTGCAACATGCTGCCGAGGGTTTCCGGTTCCATCAAAGGTCTTGAACAGAGGTGGTACAAAGCCTTTCGGATATTGGACAACGTCAAATTCTTCGGGGTAAGGTCTACCCGTCCGAATGGATGTTCCGCTCTTTGATTGTGCCAAGGCTTCTCGCACCTGCTGTTCCACCAAGGTCTTGATATCCTTTTCCGGAATCATACTTTGTGTTGCATCCTTCTTTAATCGATCATCCCGGCTGACGGATGTAATCTCCTTTCCTCCGTCTACAATGTGAATGACTTCGG
The DNA here is from genome assembly GCA_022702705.1 of Papilionanthe hookeriana x Papilionanthe teres. Taxonomy (NCBI): domain Eukaryota; kingdom Viridiplantae; phylum Streptophyta; class Magnoliopsida; order Asparagales; family Orchidaceae; genus Papilionanthe; species Papilionanthe hookeriana x Papilionanthe teres. The sequence goes on along the minus strand of CM040426.1, from coordinate 70,472,204 downwards.
GGGTGTTTCTCTTTGGGGTTGAACCCGACTCCGGAGAGTGGCTAGGGCTACAGCCCATCTCTTCCATCCTTTTTGCCATTTGGGCGATCGTATCATCTTTCTCTTGAAGTCGCCTTCTCATTACTTCGGGCTCCTCTCTTTCGCGGCCGCAGGAGCACCTTGTGAAGCCGACGAAGCTCGCGTTTCAACCATGTTAATTCTCGCATATTCATCATCCATGAACTCGACGAGTCAACTTCATTTCCGAATTTCTCTTCTCTTTCCCTTGCTAGTTGACGAATATCGGCTCTTAGCTTCTCCATAAGCATCTTCAGCTGGTCTTTTCCGTATATCCTTGCAGCTTGTCATGCGACAATCGTCGAGTTTCTTTCTCATGAGTCCCCTTTACCGCGGTAGCACTTTCCTCGGACTCAAGTCTCCCCGACGAGACTTTCCTTTTCCGGTCGTTGTTTCGGTCTTAATCGGCCGGTAGTGGGACGCCATACCATCCTTCTAGCAGCAGAAGGCCTGGGACCGGATGGTCCGTCTGGCCGAATGCTCGGAAGGTGGTATCCTCCCCGATCTGTAAACCTGAAACAACAACAGGTGGACTAGCCTTCATCTTCTTATTAGGCTCTTCTGCAGCGATAGCAGATTCTACTCGTGGTCCAAGACGGGATTTGGCCGGCACCCGCCCTATCCTTCTTAAAATCTCCGATACAGGGCATTTTTCTTTCTTCGCTAACTTCTCAATCACGATCCGTAGTCGGGCAAATGGTGTAACCCTAGCCCTTTTCCTTTTGTTGTCGCTATAAGTATGCGGGTCGAGGTAATGTAGAAGCAATCCTCGCGGACATTTTCCTCATCACTCGCGATGGAAAGGGGATGGAATCTACTTCCTTCCAAAAGGGGTGTATATTCGAGCAATGGTATGTATTCGAGTAGTGGTGTGTACTCGTGGATTTCTTCTAAGAAAGCGACTTCAGCAGCTCTGGCCTTCCTGACAATCTTCCTGCCTCTGTTTCTCCTCTGAGTCCGTGTTAGGGGTGGAACCCTTGAGCTGGACCCAATTTCAAAAACAGAAGGTCTTGTATGGAAATTTGTACCCTCCACGGTAACATGCTCGTTACAAATTTGAACTTCCTTCCCCTTCAGTTTGGCGGAAGCCGGGGTAGGTGCAGAGACGACTAGACCAGTGGGGGTAGAGATAACAGTCCTCCTATGGACGAGTAGTATTCCTCTCTGCCGGAACCCTTTGCGGAGGAGGGAACTCTCGAGTCGACTTAAGGTCGAACTCGATCAAAGGTCTTTCAGTTTCAGATACTTTGTCTGTAAGTGTGAAAAGGGTAACGTCAGTGATCTTGACATTTGTGTTCTCGAATCCTTGTCCAAACCGGATGATCCCTTTGTCGGGCAGCTCATCTTTGTAAACAGCGAAGTCCAGTCCATTGGTGAAGGAGAAAATCAGCTTTGGGGGGGACATCTTCTGGAGGTAGATTCTGATTGTCAGTCCCAAGTTATGCTTCTTCTCATCAGGACGAAAAGAAAGGAATCGAAAAGAGTCCGAACACATTCTCGTTCATGTATATTTATTAAAAGAGTCATTCATTAGAGGGTTTGTTTATTTAGAACGGAATGTTCAAAGGTGTAGAGAAGGTAATGAATCTGATTCAGAATTAGAAAGGAAAAGAAAGTCTTATGCAAGACTTTCGACTCGAAGGATCACTCCTAAACTAACACCTATCGGGGTCCACCCCACCTCGTAAATGAGGTAAAAGGATCTCGAAACCTCTCTCGTTTAGGGGTGTCTAAACAAGTGGCTCCTAAATCCGAGAGAATGTCGGCTATACTTGTTCAAGGTAGAAATGAACATAATATTCCAACGGAAAGAAGGGTAGTTCGATCCATTAGGGACATGGATATACTACCGATTTTTGAAAGCTGAACTATTTGATTAAAAATGGAGAGAGGAATTGTCCCCAGCAGAGTCGCCAGAAATATGTCGGCGTATTTTTTAGGTTTTGGTGTTTTATTTGGAAAAGGGGGTCGCCTACAGAAATTGTATGTGAATTTTAATTTAATTTAAATAAATAATTTGAAAAGTAATATTTGATTTTGAAAATAATTTTAAATTTGAAAAATTTAAGATATGAAATCAAACTGATCTCACATCCCGAATAGTTTATATAAATGAGCACCTCATCACAAACCATGTATCTATCCCGAAAAATAGACACATTATTTGATGATGGGGCTCGATTAAATAAACTAGAAGATTTATGACATCCGTTTGGTCTGCGAACCAATTTTATAAGCCGACAAATTCCCCTGTTTAATATGAAAACATTAAACAGGGTTTATATTACTCGGGTTCTTAAAATTCCCTATAAGGGCAAGCCCCTATAGTTAATTACATCTTAAGTGACGGGAATCACCTAAGAAAACTCTCGATAATAATCAGTAGTTCTGCTCTCAAGAATTTCAAGGTTTAAGTTTTCAAGGGATTGAATTTTAGAATTTCAATAGGGAATGAATCAAGTTTGGAACATTTTGTTTTGGGAATTCAAAGGAAGAAAGGTAGGAGAAATCACAGATTCGAAGCGAACTTCGGTAATTTCCCGACTATCCTATTGTTTGTCTTGAATTTAGGAAGGTCCTAATGTTTATTTAATGTTTTGATCTTGCCAATTTTAATTATTTAGGACTTATATTTGTATGATAAAATCATACAAATAGACTTCGAAAATGTGAGGGTTTATGTCGTACCGAACGACTACCTCGGAGTCCTAAGACCTAGGTTAGGGCTTAATTTACATGACATGATCATGCAAATGCCTAACGAAGAGTTGAGGATTTATGTTGCACTAGTGCAAACTACCTAGAAGTCCTATGGCTTAGTTATTTAATTCTAAGGAAGTTTTGTTGAAGTAGACTCGTGTTTTGCCGATGACGATGGCCGTGCCGCCCACCATGCTCCGAGCTCCTTGTTGTTGCAGAGGTTTAGTTTTAGAAGTCATAAATCGGGAGATGAGAGAAGTGTTTTGGTTTAGAGAAAATCTTAAAATCCAGGTGTTTTTAATATTTTAATTAAACAAATCTTAAAGTTGATTATAACAACACCGGTTAAGATCCCACGGTTCCATCCTTCCGGCATCGTTATTTTTATCGGATTCACTTAGTCCGGATGAATTTGCTAAACTCAACCGAATGAGTTCCACACTTTCATTTAGCACCGTGGGAAATCCCGTTAGCAACACGTAGGTTACATCATCCGAGGTATTCCCGATCATCCAACAAGACGTTTTAATTTAGTTGTAGTTGTAGTTTTGTTGTTCTGTTTGTGATTAAATTTTGAGTTGTTTTATATTTTGAAATGTTGTGGCGGTGAATTTTATCTTGTAATGACTTTTAATTTAATTTTGGTTTCAGTTTTAGGGACTATCCTAAAGGTTTAGGTTTTCATGCAACAGTTGTTTATCATGCAAGAAAAGTAAGTGCAATGCGATTAAATAAATTGCAGTAAAGTAAATTGCAATAAAATAAAAGCGTACCTGGAGGGTCTTCCCGTCATCCCAAGCTGCACTTAAAACACAGTTAGAATATTTAAGCATTTAAAGTAAGTTCATAGGTAAAGCTAAGGGAAGGGTCATGGTTTTCTACCAAGTTCTTAATCCTATATCTAGTCATTTCTTATGACGTCTAGGTTCTTGTATTTTAGTTTGAGGACGATTTTCTTCATCAAAGAACAACTAAGTTCAATTGTTCTTATAAATATCCTATCATATTGAGGAAGTGCTTAAGACGAATCTTAAACATCTTTTCAATATTTCTAGGATTGTTTTAAGTCCAAATGAATTTAATTATACAAATGAATTAATCGTCCGAGAGTTTAAGTTTTGTTGTCTTGCTCGATGAACTAGGACATTTGAATATCCCATGAATGAAGTAACACTTCATTTAACACTCCTTTTAGGAGTTATGACATCACGAGCTTTTGAGGGCAAATGGATGTTCAAGTGGTTCATGATTCGATTTTAGTTAATGGATTTAAGTTCGGAATAGTGTTCAAGTCGTTTTAGATTTATTTTGAATTTTTCATGTCTTAGGTGATGTTATATTTAATTTAATTTAATTTAAGTTAACTTAATTTAATTTAATTTAATGTGGTTTAATTTAATTTAATTTAATTTAATTTAAGTTAATTTAATATAATATGTTTTAGCTTAATTTAATTCAATTTGATTTAATTTAATTTGATTTAGTTTTAATTCAATTAATTAAATTTAATTTAATTTAATTTAATTTAATTTAATTTAATTTAATTTAATTTAATTTAATTTAATGTAATTTATTTTAATTTTAATTTATTTTAATTTTAATTTAATTTAATGTAATTTAATTTAATTTAATTTAATTTAATTTGATTTAGTTTAATGTGTTTTAATTTAACTTAATTTAATTTAATTTAATTTAATTTAATTTAATTTAATTTGTTTTAATTTAATTTAATTTAATTTAATTTAATTTAATTTAATTTAATATTTTATTTTAAAGGGATTTGCTTTAAATAATTTAACCTTAACTTAATTTAATGATTGAGTCTTTTAAGCATTTCAAATCTTAAACTTGGATTATCATTTTAGTTAGGAATTAAATATTATTGGGATGATTAATTTAGGGATTCTTAAATTAAAGAGCAAACTTCTTCCTAATAACATCCCTATTTTAATAATTTCAATTTTATTATTCTTCCAAATTTAATTAATTATTTTAATTAAAGTTCATTTCAATTATTGTTGAATTGTTTAATAGGTTTCTATCCTTTAATTATTTAAATTTCAATCATCCAAATCAGATTAAGATCAAATATTTTACCTTTTCATTTTATTAAGCCTAAAGTTTTAATTAAGGGTTAAAATTTTAATTACCATCTTGCCCTTCAAGCTTAATAATTTCATAACTCACTAAATTGAGCTCAAATGAATTTGAAATTTTTATGTGACTTCACTCATATGTCAATAAAGACATTAAAGGAGAAAATGTGATTTTTCTGTATTTAATTTATTTATGTAATTATTTTTGGTAGAAAATAGAGATTTCCAAGGAAAATTTAATAATATGACCAAGGGAAAGTTTCTGCCCTTAAGAAAATTATGGGACATTCTTAATGACCAGAGGACCACTTGGACCAATTTTGGTGATTTTTTTGAATTATATTATTTTTATTATAATTATTTTGATTTTTGGAGTATTAATTAATTTAAAAATAAAATAAAGTTTGAAAAATGAATTTTATATTTTTCAAAAATCTCTCTGATATCAAGGAAATCAGAGAACCAATTTTTATAATTTTCTGATTTTTCTTTGATTTATTAGAATTATTTTAATGAAAATGCTAGAAAATACATTTTTTTTTATTTTAAAATTACCCTAGGGCTTTAAAATTTAATAACTCATCATAGAGACCTAGGAAAAATATGGGATTTGTTCCTAAGTAACTAAAATTCAAAATGTGACATTTTGGTGAATTTTATTATTTTTGTGATTTTTATTATTTTTTAATTATTAAAATATTAAAATAATACAAAAAATCAACTTTTTTGGAAAATTAAAATTTTAATTTTCTTAAATTCCCCTAATATCAGAGAGGCTTCAAAACCAATTTGGTGAATTTTTGAAAAGTATTTTGAAAGTTATGAATTTTTAAAGTTTAAATTGGCTAAATGGCTTAACCAACCCATTTGATAGGGCTAACCAAACCCAATTGACTTCAAACTTTTATGGTGGGTTCCTCTGATCCTAAAGGTCAGTGGAGAATTGATTTCAAGTCAATTTGATGTATGATTAGCTCTAATTAATTAAGAACCTATTTAGGGTGTTTAAGCCAATTAGGGTTATTTCAAGTGAATTAATGCAAAACCTATTTTTTCTATGGTCCTCTGGTCATAAGAAACATCACCAAATTTTTCTAGAATTTATTTCTCAACATGCTAATTATTGGATTTAAAATACTCAAAACGAGTAACATGAATTTGAAAAATCAATAACTTCTCATAGGGATGGCTCTCGACTTTGGAAAATTCAGGGAATGTTCCCAAATTCGGAGACTTCAAAAGCCCTATGGTCTCATGCCATGGTGAATTTCCTATATGCATGGAGAATTAAAACAATGCGGACAAGTAAATAAATTATTAAAAATAAAATACTTGATGAAATTAAATGATTTCTTTTCCACATTATTCTCCTCTCGTTCACCGAGCAAGAGGGTATTTTTATTTTATTTTTAGGATTTTTCTACACAAAGTTATGAATTTTCAAAGTTCGGGAATTAAATAAATCGAAAAATCCCTAATTTTCTATTTAAAACGGCGGCGCCGACTCATCCTAGCAACGACCGAACGCACACGCGTCGCCTCCTGATTCGGCGCCACCTTCCGACTTAGCGCTACGCGGCCCGCGGTTCATGTATCATCTCCTCGTCCGACGCCATCTGAGCCGTCCGTCCGCGCGTGTATTAAATGAACGGCATCCGTTCATCGTCCCCAAGCCTGCTAGCCCGAGAACCGTCCACACTAAAACCCTAAGAACTCACTCATTTCTCAGCGGATTTTCGTGTTCTTATGCTCTATGGATTCGTCTTGAAGAGACGAATGCATCTATACGGTGATCATGCATTGAAATTAAAGCATTTGAAATGGAGAATCTCCGAAGCTCGGGATAAAGAGTTAGCTCATACCTTTGCTCGCAGAAGTGTGGCTTCAATCCGAGGGTCGTGTCACCTTCGATTGGATCCCGGCAAGCTCCGGATGAAGTCTCCCGGTCTCGTGAATTTCCTAGGTATGATTTCAACCAAGCCCGATCACAAAGCTTGGAGGCCGGAGCAACCTGGGTGGCTCCGGAGATGGGGCTTTCGGTGGGAAACTTCTCCTCTTGGTCCAAGTGAAGGTGTAGGACCAGTCAATTCGAGGATTGGCTCACCGTGGCAAAGTGTCCCGGTTTTGGGTGAAATTTCGGTCGAGAAATTGGATTCTCGGTGGGGATTAGGGCAAATTGACACTGGGGATCAACTCGCTCTAAGTATGGAGTAGGGTTTGGAACAATTTTGGCAGAGTTTCGGCAAGGTTTGTGCAACTCTCCTCCATGGCCATGAGGGGGTCGGGTTTAAATAGAGGTGGCTGGAGAGCCTTACAGGGATGGCCAAGGGTTGGGATCAGCTGCTCTGGGCATGGGAAGAACAGCTATGGTGGCCATTGGGCATGGGGCGGCTCGACGAAGGTGGAATTCCAAAGTTTGGCTCCTCCCGAGGTCTCGGCCATGGTGTTTTCCGGCGACCGGTGGCTGGTCGGCCGTGCATCGATCACCATCTTGTTCGGGTGGGTCGTGGCTGGGGTTTAGTGTAGCGATCGGCAAATGCCATGTGTAAAAGGCTTGGATTATAATGGAATGGGAGAGGGCTCATTTTGGCTCAAATTGGTCAACCCATCCATTTGGGCTAGGTGCACCACCCAAGGCTTGGTTTAGGCTGAAGAGAAAGTGATTTTGATCAGCTTGATTAGTTGGGTCAAGTCACAATCCAAGTACAATTAAGTTTAAGCATGGTTTAGTGGAGTCATGGAAGTGGTTAATCACTCTTAAGAGAGTATGGAAAGGGCCTCCTCTTGCCATCTTGGGTATGGTGAGGTGGAAAGTAGATTCCATGGCTCTCATGGCTCCCATGTGGCTCATGCATAGCCTCATGGCTCATCTTTAGCTTGGGAAAAGTTAAGTCAATTTCATGGAAATGGATTTAAGAAAAATTTTGGTATTTTGATGGGAATTTGTATGGGGCTTAATTTGGAATGGCTTCATGATGAATTTTCAAACTTAGGGATTGATTTTAATTAATGGTATGATGAGAAAAATTTGTCATATGGGCTTTAGCATGAAATTTGGGCTTTTAGGAAGGTTTAAGAAGGTGGGCTTTTGGTTAAAAAAAAAATAAATTTATGGATGGGAATTTTGTGAAGGACTGGGCCAAACAAATGTTACAATTGGTTTAGGGATGTTCCATGAATGGTTTGGAGTCAATTTGGTGTGATTTGGAATTGAATTGGTTTGAATTTGGGTTCATTTGGTAAGTGGGCCAATGTAGGTCAAATTGGGCTAACTTGGGCCAATGTTGGGCTAGGGTTGAAATTGATGTAAAATTAATGTTGGGAAATGTTTATGGGAGTGTTTCAAAGAGGTTTTGGCTCTGGTTGGGTTTTGATTTTGGGGTTTGGGTCTATTTGGGCTAGGTTTAGGTTTAGGTCAAAATTGGGCCTTTTGATTTTGGGTTGAATTTGAGTGGGGTTTGGGTCTAAATTTTGGGCAAATCATGTTAGTTTTTTGTTTATGGGGATGTTAAGGAAGGTTTAGAAAAGATTTGGGGTTAATTGGAGTTGAATTTGATGAGTTTGGGCTAAGTTTGGGTCATGGGTCCAAATTGGGCTTTAAGGCCAAAAGTGAAATTGGATCCAAATGTCAATAAAATTGGACTTGGATTTGGTCTATATTGGTGTTGGGGATGTTGAATTGAAGTTTAGAATTGAATTGGACTAGAATTTGGGTCAATTGGATAGGTTTGGTTTGACATTGGGTTCACTTTGGGTTAAAATGGGTCAAATTGGGGATTTTGACAAAAGTGGGGTAAAATGACAAAATTGGCCCATGGTGTAGTTGAACAAAATGAAATTGGGAATATTTGGGATTTTTTGAAATTTTCTGGGAATTTTCTGAATTTTTGGATTTTTGGCTAAGAGGGGTATTTTGGGTATTTGGAGGGTATTGGGAGGTATTTTTGGAATTTTTGGTATTTTTGGCTATGGATGATCAATTTGAGTGGTGAGGAAATTTTTAGGATTGGTCTTGAGGATTTTTGGGTGATTTAGGTGATTTTTGCAAATTTTGGGTGGTTTTAAGGGTTTTGGGTAGGCTAGGCGGGTGTAGGGTTCCGGGGGTCAAAAATTGAAAATTTGGAAAATTGAAGCTTGGGTGAATGTAAGTGGAATGAAATCATTTTGGTTGAGCCATGAAGCCACATCAAGCCCACATGAGCCATGAAGGGACTCATTTGAGGCATCCACTATGTTGTTCCCAACCCTCTTGCCAAGGGCTTGGGGTTAAGGACCATCCATGTGAACCACCTGCATGAGTCAGGAGGTCAAATTGGGTATGGGTGTGGTTTTAGGAGGTGTGTGAAAGTGTAGTGTATAGGTGTAGTGTGTGTGCAAGTCAGACCCTTCACCAAACCAGAGCCACCTGGGCAGGTCCTAAGGCCAAAGAGTCCTATGGGAACTCATCCTTTAAACTTCCACATTTAACTTCAACCCTCTAGGTGATTAGGGGTCTACAATCAAGTTTGTGGAGTTTGCAGGGAGTTTGGAAGTGGTTTGAATTTCTAAGTGGTGGGTCCCAATTCTAATCCTCTAGGATAGTCAAAGGAAAAGCCTAAGGCTAGATCCTAAGTACTAAAGAGAAGAAGAGAAGACCTCACCAAAAATGAGGTCAACATATGCCACCAACGATTTTTCATTATCGAGCATGAAGCTGGAGGTGTGTTTAAGCAAAAAATGTTTAAATTTTGGTAACAAGTCATCGAGAAATTTGATTTTAGCAAACTTATAGCAAAACCTACCGACTCGATGAGACGGACCTAATGATATCAAGGACAATCCAATATGAGTCAAATCAAGCTTAGATCAAGTCATTAAAAGCATTATTAAATGATTTATAGACACATTTGGAATGTCAAATGAATGCAGAATCTGGTAAGTTCATAATTGAATCGAGCGTCCCAACAAGACGAATCAAACAGACCCAAGATCACTTAATTCCGACATCATCAAGACATCCAAATGCCCCTTAAACGCCATATGATTGAAGACAGCTCTATAGACTGTTCGATAAAAATGATTCATATTTTTGCATTAATTGCACCCATAACACTATAAATAGACCTCCACCCTCACATGAGGGGAGGCTTGAGCTTAGAGAGAGAGAGAGCCTGGGGCCTTATGGAGAAGCTGCATCTCAGTGTTACCACTCACCGTCGTCGACTACCGCCTACCATCTTCAACCCTCGCCGACTATCGTCGACCACCGTCCACCTACACCGACCACCATCAGCCGTCGTCGATCCCCGCTGACCGTCATTGTGCACTGTCAACTTCCGTCGACCACCACCCACTGTCATCAACCACCGCCAACCATCATCGTCTACGGTTAACCATTGTCAACCCTGCTAACATTTGTTGACCATCGCCTGTCGTCATCAACTACTGCCAACCTTCGTCGACCACCGCCTGCAGTGGTCGACCACCACCGAATGTCATCGACCACCGCCGATCTCAGTTGACGTCGGCCAAACGTCTTCGTTTACAGCTAAGCACCATTGTCAATCGCCACTAAATAGACGCCATCAGTCAACATTGTAATATGAAAAATATTGTTACAATTTCCCGTCTGTGGGACAAATGATTTCTGCAATAAAAAATTAATAGTGAATTCTCACAACTGAGCCATACACCATGGTTTTTTTTCCATTTATGGGTATTCCATGTAAATAACTATGAAGTCATCACCGATTATTTATCTTTCATATGTGTGTGTGTGTTAAATTCTTGTACAACAATGATATAATAATTCGTTACTCAATCACTGTGAAATTTCCAGCACGCACCAACGAGTGAATTATTTTGATAAAACTAATATATATGTATATATGTGTGTGTGTGTGTGTGTTTATATATATATATATATATATATATATATATATATATATATATATATATATATATATATATATATATATATATATATATATATATATATATATATATATCTGTGTGTGTGTGCGCGCCACGTTCTTGGCCTGTTGGTGGCGGGTCACTGTAAGTCCCCTCGGGTAAGAGGTTCAATCCCACCGTGGAGCGGAGGATCGGTCTGTTTAGACACATGGCGTGGGTTCTCATCATATGTTTTAAGCGTATGAGAAATTGATATTTGGGCATCTGCCAAATATCAATTTACTTTTAAGAAGAAAATATACTTACACACACACACACACACACACACACACACACACACACACACACACACACACACACACACACACACACACACACACACACACACACACACACACATATATATATATATATATATATATATATATATATATATATATATATCTGTGTGTGTGTGTGTGTGTGTGTTTTAATTAGGTTAATTAAATGTTGAATAAAATATATGGTTTAATTGGGTTAATATGGAAACTGTTGTGGCATATGTTTTTCTCATAGCGATGGTTGGTTTGCTAAGATTCGATCATGAGGCCTATTGGTCAAAGAATTTTTCTATTTGATTTAGGTTATATTGGAGACAGTTGCTGATTATTTATAATCTGCTGATAAGCAACTTATTCTGATAATTTGATAATATGCGAATTATCAGAATAAGCTGGCTTGCTGTTTGGGGCAGCTTATTTAGAATAGTTTTTTGGTAGTTATAGCTGTATAAATGACCTTCCTGCCCCTAATTGTAAAACTGTTTGAGGCAGCTTATTCAAAATAGTTTATTGGTAGTAAAGAAGCATATAATGCAGAAACATAAAAATCATAACATATCAGTTCTAAATATATGACATATATTTCTCACACTCTCGTGAATATAAAAAAAAGATAAAGACAAGTACAACTTTTTGGAACTCTAGCTACGCCTTTTCTCAGCTGCACTATCAACCTGAGAAAACATCAGATTCTCGTCACTGCTGACAGTGTAATATGTGGGTTTGTTGGCCCATCGGAAGAAACCGCAACAAGCTGAAACACCCCTATGACAACCGTAGAACTGTCTCCCAAAGCTATGGGTCTTACGCGGTGTTAGTAAAGGAGTCAGTAGAGCACAATAACACAAAACAACTTTGTCCGTCATTGAAATTCTAGAAGTCATGCTGGTGTAACTGCAAAAAAAAACAAATAAACAAATCGAATGTCAGATCTTTTAAAAAATAATTACGGGGCAAAATTAATCTATAATGTACTTAGAGAAGAAAAACTTGGTGGATTAGCTGCGAAATATAACATCTTTTATGGACTCCCTCAGGGCAGTCATCTCAGCCACACCCTCTGCGTCATGAACTTCAAATTCATTACAGTCATTCTCATCCTCAGGCTCGATCATAAATTCTGATGGTGCTTCATAGACATTCAACTCATCGTTATCAACCATACTGAAGTCCGTATCTGAACACGAATTATGTCGTCAGATGAAGTTATGAAGTGTCATTGTTGCCACCACAATATGCACATGCTTCTGAAATGTATATAACGACATATCAAGTAAGATAACCCATTTCTTCTTCCAAACCCCAAATGTTCTCTCAATTACCCCACGTAAAGAGGAGTGACATTTGTTAAACATTTATTTCCTACCACGAATGGTGTCACTTGCTCGCTCAAAATCAGGAATATGGTACCTTGTCTGGATATGACTTCAGATAGCCCATCTGCATAGAGTATCCAACATCAACCAAATAATATTTTTCTGTTATGATAGAAATTGTTATTTGCAATAAATACATAGAAGAATGACTTTTATAAATCAAAACATACCTTGAGGCGATTGAGGAAAACCCTGTGATCTATTCCTAGTAGCATAAGAGAAAATTCGACTGTCATGTGCACTCCCTTCCCAGCCCGCCATAACATATGTGAAACACATGTTGAAGTCACATACCACCATGACATTTTGAGTAGATGAACCACTTCGACCAATGTAAGCCACCTTGTCCTGGCTGGGTAGTCGGGCATCAACGTGAGTACCATCAATTACACCTATGCAGTTCTGTTTTACAGTGTTAGAAAATATTTATATTTTGGTATGTACGTAAAGGAAACAATAGTTACCTTGAAGTAAGGCATGTAACAGGGTTCATTTGAAATTTGTAATTGAGTATTAGCAAATGATAGATCCTCTAGACTGACTATTTTAGCAGCTAGGCTAACAAGTGTCTGCATGCATTTAGAGTAATAACAGCTTATTGTCTCTGATGAATGCTAAAATCTCTCCATAGCACCCCTAATTGATTCATTCTATGATAGAATATATAGCGTTATAGCCAATACCTCCCTTCTTGTCATTCTCGAAGAACCTTGAAGTTCATGGTTTAGGGATAACTCGTGCAGAAGATCTATAAATATTAGTACAACCATTCAAAATATGTTGCTGAACCGAATTGGATGTACCGAAAGCATCTCACATGCCCATTTATCCCCAACATAGGTGGAGGTCATACGAGGTAAACGAACGCTGCTTGATCAGTAATACTCTAACAATAACATGACAATAGCTATAGCCATGTCATTCTCTTACGACGTTCGTGTTGCGTATCCATCATAGAACAAGAAAGATGTTGGTTAGATCGACAATTATTAATCAATAGAGCGAGCCATTTACATTGAAAATATAACTCCAAATGGATAGAGCTCTACTAATATCCATTCAAGAACCATGCAGAAGTACATTTAAAAAAAACATAACTCTAATTAACAACTGAGTACATAACATAAAAAAAACAGAGAAAAACTCAATCATCCATAATAACTCGCAAATACTCGACGCGCATCTCTGGTTCCGTCGCTATGAATATTTGCCTACGTGTTGGATCCTCTAGTTTTTTCATACACATTGCATGAAAGCGCCTGTTCTCAACCACCTCAGGGATAGTAGCCAAAGTTTGAATACATTGTACGATACTACTGCCAGGAACTGGAGCAGACGGTGGTGCTCCAAAAGTATCTATGAGACGGTCAAATGAAGTCTTCAAAAAAATGTCCTTTTCTTTCTTCCTTTTCCCTAGCCTGGGCCTTTTCGACATGAGCTTGACTCCCCCATCTCCCTCTGGTTAATACTATGTATTTCTTTGTTAACATCCACTGGTTATGGTGAGAAATCATCTTGTATTCCTGTAAACCCTGTCTCACTAGGGCTGAATGCATGCTTCCCCGTTGCCACGACCTCTTTGAACATTATGACAAGTTTATCTTCAATATCTGGTTCAATTTCGCTCTGCTTGTGTTTTTTCGCTGTTGGCATTGCCTGTAACATTACATTGAGAATGGAGTTTAGAGAGATAATTGGTTAAATGAAAAAAAAATATAATAAACAAAATGATAAAGACAATCTTACTTCTATTTTCTCGGCCCACCATGCATCGGGAGCATCAATTGTCCTTTTAATGAGATCCTAGACCAACCTTGTGGACCCACGTTTCAACTCCTTCCAAATTTTCCACTCTTTCTTCAACTGATTCCATTTATTTTTAAACTTTAGTCTGTCATAATCCCTTCCGGTCAGTTCTTTAAACCTTTTAGCTATATTCAACCAACCTTCCTTACTGAAACATGTGGTTGGCCTATTTCCGTCATCAATCTCGGCCAAACAGAGATCGCATAAAATATTTGTAACTTCCTTATCCCACATCGCAGACGTACCACCTTCATTTGTCCTAACCATTGCTAACTAAACTATGCAACAACTACATCATAAAAATGAAAACTCTATTTTGTCATATCTCATAAAGAGAAACATTAGAGAATGTGGGATTTGCACAAATAATCACAGTCAGAGAACTTTCAAAGGATTTGCTCATAGCTATGAATCTCAGACCAATTTTTCTAACACCAATACCAATAACAGTGTCAAAATAACAATGTAATTTCCACAGTGTAGCAATTTTCTCATAAAAAAAATTGCACTGAAAAATTATGTGGTTCGATCAAAGACCTACATCCACAGTAAGACATCGAATATGTTTTATTACGCAATTGTGTAAAGTTACATAGGTATGAATCTCAAATGACTCATACAACAATGGCAACATAAACCACCAACATAAACCTTTAGTTTTTCCATTATCCTTTGGAAACGCCAAGCAACTCATGCAACTCATGCTGAACTCATACACCCCATGCAACTCATAAAGCCAAACAACTCATAAATCAACTGCATTTCTATAACTAAAAATAATAAGCATAATGAAGCGATTATCTGCATATTACATGCATGCATGAATTTAAGAAGCATGTTCCACGATACCATTAAAGAAGAACAACACTGTCAGTTTCAGTATTTGTCTTCCATAAACCCAACTTTCAGTTTTTTCTATTAGCCATTACAAACCAGAAAACTGAAGAACTGCAGGGGCCAAATGAAATGTCGTGCATGCTATTATCTCCAAATCCAAGAAGTCTAAACTCATAAGTTATCATAGGAGAAAACAAATATATTTCAATTGTATCCAAATAGATTAGTAGCATGATTAGCAATAAGTACTAAAAACTGGAATGGGCAAATCAACATTGCACTGGGATAGAAAACTGGAATTATTACCAAAGAAACCTTAAGCATTAAAATCAAATAGATGAAATGTGTAGAGAAATCTTTATTATGATTTGAAGTGTTCAGCTATTTCAAATTGTTGCATCATACGATGCCTTCCTTGATGATTTTTTAAGCAGATTATGGTCACTAATTCATTCTCAAATTCCCATCAAAGCCATTCAAACTGATCCCAATTTTCATATTAACATGGATACAACAGTATTTGGCTCAGCCAACATTGCATAAACCTCCTCTCAAAAATCAATTTTGATTTCAAATTCCGTATTATATTAGAATGATTTCACAAAATGGGGTTGTATATGCCTCACACAACCACACCGTTCACATACAGAACATTCAACTATAAAGAAATGAAAATTTTCATAGAAGTGCACTCCGCTCGGCAAAAATTTTCACAGAGTTAGGAGTGACAGATTGATGCCCATTTCTTGCTAAAAAATGAACATAGAAATCAAAATTTGCGATTTATGGTATGACCAAGAAAAAAATTGAAGAATCGCAATTGCATAAACCTCCTTTCAAAGATAGCCATTTACGGCATGAGCATAAAAAAATGAAGAAAACGAAAGTGCACTGGAACATAGATCTTGCTAAAAAATACAATTCAAAAAATTCTAGCAAACCCTACACCATCAATCAAATCTCGCTGAAAAATGAGAAGGATAATCAAATCGATCTTCACGGGGAGAAGATTGAACCTTAAAAAATCAAGCAGAAAATACAACAACACATAGATTTCACCAGAGGAAGGATCGATCGATGTTCGTGAGAGAGAAGATCGAGGAGGGAGAAGGTAAAGGAGCGCGAGGGAGATCATCCAAGGGTATGGGAGGAATTCGAGCCCTAAACGCAAGTTCTTAACGCCAAACATACCCCGAGCCCGACGTCCAATATACAAAGTATTATTTTAGTAGTGTTTCGAGGCGTTATCAAACTGCAACATGAACGCGATTTTCAAATAGAGCAAACGACGCCACACCTAAATAAGCTGCCCCAAAAGGGCTCTTAATATCCACCGTTCATTCTAAACAACACAGCTCTCTGCTTAACAACTCTCTACTTGGAGCACCGTATGAACTAAATAACATAGATATTTGAGTTTGAGTAGGCAAAATTGAAGTTTCATCGTATAAGAATGATTAAGATGCTTCCACTAAGTTCCAAATAAAACAAAATAGAAGAGAAAATGGGGAATATAAGGTTGCGGATCAAATTGGCCCGACCCCTACGGTTGAATAGTTTTCCTGGAAGCCTTGAGTAGGGCTGTCAAAAAAGCTTGTTGTTCGCGAATAGTTCGTGTTCGGTTCGCCAAGAAGTTCGTGTTTGATTCATTCGATAAACAAACGAGACGAACACAAACAATTATTTATTCGTTCGGTTTGTTAAACGAACCAAACGCGAACAATAATGTGTTCGTTCGTGTTCGGTTCGTGTTCGGTTCGTTATTATTCGAATTATAAAACAATTTAAAATAATTATATATAAAAAATTTATGATTTTTTAAAAATAATTATATATTATAAAAAATTATCATATTTTAAATAACTAAACTTCTATAAATTATTATATATGATAAATTAATAATAATAATAATATTATTATAGTATTAATTATATTAATATAAATATTATAATATTATAATTAATATACTATATTACATATTAAAATAAAACTCTAAACAAAAACCTAAACGCCTTATTCGGTTGCTTCATTTTGAGGAAGTATGAATTAACTGATGTGTATGAAAAATCTGATCAATTTGCTTCATTTTGAGGAAGTATGCTATCAAAGCTAGGGCAGTCAAAAAGCTCGTTGTTCGCGAACAGTTCATGTTTGATCCGCCAAGAAGTTCATATTCTATTCGTTCGATAAGTAAATGAGACAAACACGAACAACCTTTTTTCGTTCGGTTTGTTAAACCAATCAAACACGAACAATGATGTGTTCAAACATTTCGAATATGAATACTAACTCTGTTTGTTCGTTCTTGTTCGATTCGTTTACACATAGCCTTAGCAAACTTTCATTTAGACCCTTGTCAAGATGAACCGTACTGGTGATTGGTGAGGGGCTATAATGCTACGAGGTATTCTCGGTTGCTCTCAATTTTCGTCACGTGGCAGGCGACTGACCATTTCTCCCTCCATACACTCCCGCCACGGCGTCGAAGTTGATCGGATACACTGTTGGTCCCTTCTCCGAGACGACTTGACCGGAGAAGTCGAGCTCCAAGAATGTCAAGAAAACTCCTTCTGAATCCCTCCCTCGGGCTCCAAGCCCTGAGCCCCCGCAGGCAGCTCTCCACCCTCTTCCTCCAAACTATCTATCGACCCACCCATCACATCCCCTCTCTTCATACACTACACCAGCCGACCCCCCGCATCGCTTGTCGCGTTACCCCCGCCGACCATCGCCGCCTCTTCCCCATCCGTGCGATAGAATCGTCTACGACCATGGAAGGCGAGGATGAGAAGGCGCCCAGCGATAATGTGGTGGATGATGGTGCTCCTCCTTCTCTTCCTTTGCCGCCTTTTTCTCGATCCACTTCAAAAACCGGAATGGCCGCCGGCGTGGGAGAGTACCCCACAGGGGAGTTCGAGATGGTGAAGCACGGTTGGTGGATGAATGCCATGGTTAAGTTACGGATGCTGTTTGCTCTTCCATGGGAGCGGGTGAAGAAGGGCAGTGTGCTCACAATGAAGCTCCGCGGTCGTGTAGGTTTCAATTTCTTACTAATATGCATGAATATATTTTCTTAAAACTCAGCATGCAAGAACAGTTTGATTTTTGATCCAATTTCTCATTTATGCTCACAAAAATGCCTATTTATTGTTCAATATGCAGAGAGCTCAATGAAATGCTCATTTAATGATGGCTTAGGGCATATTCAATGACTTACTGTATATTATCATATCATTTTTTTGAATATCCTATTTATTTAATGTTATTTTGTCCTAATTAATGAAATAATGTAAAATGACACTTTCGTAATTAAGCCAGTTGAGATATGCTACCTCTCACCTACCACATCTCACCCACTGCTCACCTACCAAATCTCACATACCGCTCACCTACCTCCCACCTACCACTCTCTTGCTTTTTATATCTCTTGCTTTGTATAAATAGAAAGAGTGTGTAGCTTTGGAGAGCAAGGGAAGAAGTCTTAAGCTACCACAAAGGAGGAGATAATAACTAGAGAGCTAGAGAGGAGGAGAGCATCTGGAGGCCTTGTATCAAGGTGTCGCTTAAGAGGGAGGCTATAGAACGAAGATGAGGGCTTATCTCTATGTCAACATAATTTCTGGAGGAAAATCACTTGGCAGGAAATTATGTTGACATAGAAACTAAAGGAATATTCCCTGAAATTTGAAGCAGACAGCGTCAGCATAATTTCTGGAGGAAAATCACTTGTCAGGAAATTTCTCGAGGAGAAAATTAATTCGGAAGGTTAACTCCTGCAGGTGGTCGGCTCTCGGAATTCGGCGAGTGCTCGGCGGAGCGAATTTCGGACATTAATGGGATCAAGCCACACTAATGAGATCCGCTAAATTTGACATAGAGAAATTCACAGGAAAGAATGATTTCGGCATGTGGAGAGTTAAGATGAGGGTCTTGCTGGTTCAACAGGGTGTTGCAGAAGCCTTGCAAGGGCCGGCAGCACTGCTGGCCGACATGACAGAGAAAGAGAAGATTGAAATGTTAGACAAAGCTCATAGTTTGATAATCTTGAGCTTGAGCGACAAAGTTCCGCGGGAGGTGTCGAGGGAGACAACAACTCAAGCACTTTGGGCCAAACTCAAGGTACTCTACCTGACCAAGTCCCCGACTAATAGACTCTTTCTGAAGCAGCGCCTATACTCTTTTAAAATGCACGAAGATAAATCAGTTTTGGAGCAGATCGACGAGTTTAACAAGATCATAGATGATCTTGAGAACATCGACGTCAAGATGGATGACGAGGACAAAACACTGCTGTTGCTAGACTCTATTCCTAAGAGCTACGAGCAGATCAAGGATGCGATGCTCTATGGAAGGGCGCAGACAATTACTCTGGAAGAGGTTCAATCATTGATCTGAGCCAAAAAGCTTCAAAAGAAGCACAACATGAAGGAGGAAACCAGCGGAGACAATCTGATGGTTAGAGGAAGATCGAGTAGGAAATGTTCTAAAAGTGATCAGAGCAGATCAAGGTCCAGAAGGAATGGTAGAAGCCAGTCTTCTGAGAGATCTTACAAGTGCTACCATTGCCACAAGGAATGTCATTTAAGAAGAATTATTCGGATAGAAAGAAAGGCTTTTAGGAGAAGCCTAAAGATTCTGGAGAAGCAAACATAGTCTCAGACGGCTATGATTCAGCTGAAGCTCTGGTGATCACATAATCTGAATCTAACAAGAGTGGATCCTTGACTCAGGGTGCTCCTTCCACACGTGTCATCACAAAGACTGGTTCGAGACACTATAACTGATAAATGGTGGATCAGTTCTACTTGGAGACAATAAAGTCTGCAGGGTAATCGACAGCGGGACGATCGGAATAAAGATGTTCGATGGAGCTGAATGGATACTGCAACATGTCAGGCACGTCAAAAAACTTAAAAGAAATCTGATTTCTTTAGGGACGCTGGAGTCGAATGGATACTCATTTAAGGCAGAAAATAACTGTATCAGAGTAGTTAAGGGCTCTCTCATAGTCATGAAAGGAGTCAGAAAGAATGGACTATACTCCCTAGTTGGAAGAACTGTGATCAAGAACTTCTCAAATGCAGTTCAATTAGAGCCTGACAGGTCTAGACTATGACACATGAGACTGACATGTAAGTGAAAGGGGTTTACAAGAATTATCCAAGTAGAACCTGTTATGTGGAGATCGGGTCAGCAAACTGGAATTCTGTGAACAATGTGTACTGAGGAAGGCCACCAGGGTGAAGTTTTTTACTGAAATACATAAATGAAAGAAACCTCTTGCTTATGTACACACTGATCTATGAGGCCCAGCTAGAACTCAGACTCATGAAGGAGGAAGATGCTTCATGTCTATCATCGATGACTACACCAGTAAGGTATGTATCTTTATCTTGAAAACAAAAGATGAAGCTTTTCAACGATTCAAGGACTGGTTAACCCTCATCGAAAATATGATGGGAGCAAAGCTAAAGCACTTGAGAACCGACAATGTCTTGGAGCACTGTTCAGAGCAGTTTGAGGAGCTGTGCAGGAAGAATGACATCACAAGACACAAGACAGTCCAGAACATTTCTCAACAGAACGACCTGATTGAGAGGATGAACATGACTCTCCTAGAGAGAGTGAGGTGCATGCTGCTAATTGTAGGTCTACCCAAAAGTTTCTGGGGTGAAGCTGTGTCAACCGCCTGCTACTTTATCAACAGATGCCCATCAACAGCTATTGATATGAAGACTCATTTGGAGATGTGGTACGGAAAACCATGTAACTATGATAATCTTAAAGTTTTTGGTTGTATTGCATATACTTATGTTAGACATAATAAGCTGGAAGCAAGGGCCTTGAAGTGTATTTTCATCGGATATTCACCTGGAACCAAAGGTTATGAACTTTGGTGCCTAGATCAACACAAATGCATCATCAGTAGGGATGTGACATTCAATGAGTCCAAAACGAGGAATCTGCAAAGCCATGTTGCCAGGAACAGTGTCACAAAGGAGGATTCGTCACTAGAGGTGAAGCTGCAACAACGACAAACTTTGACTGATCAAAGGACAGTTGTGAACGATCAAGATGAAGTGGCAGAAGACCAACAAGTGACTGAACCAGAAAAAGATCTGATGACTACAGTCTCGTAAGGGACATACTAAGAAGAACTATCAAACCACCAGAGAGATACGACCATGCAGATATGATCTCTTATGCTTTGAGTGTTGCTGAAGTGATAGAAGAAGCAGATCCGAGCAACTACAAGGAAGCCCTGAAGAGCAAGGAAAGACACAAGTGGGAAGGGGTAATGGGTGAGGAAATGACTTCTCTGATGAAGAATAAAACCTGAGAACTTGTGGATCGACCAACGAACAAACACGTAGTTAGTTGCAAGTGGACCTCTAAAAGGCAGGAAGACAAAAAATAAAAGATAGTTGGTTACGTATATTCTGATTATGCAGGAAGCATTGACATCAGGAAGTCACTGACCGGTTTCATTTTCACCGTCTTCGGTACTGCAGTCAGTTTGTAGTCTAACCTCAAATCCGTTGTGACCTTCTCAACAGAGGCCGAATACATTGCTGTGACTGAAGCAATCAAGGAAGCTATGTGGCTAAAGGGCATGACTGAGGAGCTTGGGATACATCAGAAGGTGATAACTGTGTTTTGCGACAACCAAAGCACCATTCACCTAACCAAAAATCATGTCTTTCACGAAAGGTCCAAGCATATAAAAATAAAGCTTTATTTTGTGAGGGATGTCGTCACCAAGGGTTCAGTAGTAGTGTAGAAGATACCTACTGAAGAAAATCCTGCTGATATGCTCACTAAGGTGCTACCAACAACTAAGTTCAAACACTGTCTAGACTTAGTAAACTTTACCAAGGGCTGAGGGCCCCTTTAGGGGCTAGGTGGAGGGAATCTTTACTTTGAAGCTTCTCAATTGAGGGTTAAGGTGGAGAATTGTTATTTTAATCCCCAATTAATGAATTAAGGTAAAAATGCACTTTCGTAATTAAGCCAGTTGAGATGTGGTACATCTCACCTACCGCTCACCTATCTCCCACCTACCACTCTCTTGCTTTGTATAAATACAGAGGGTGTGTGGCTTAGGAGAGCAAGGGAAAAGTTCTTAAGCTACCAGAAAGGAGGAGAGAATAGCTAGAGAGCTAGAGAGAAGGAGAGCATCTCGAGGCCTTGTATCAAGGTGTCGCTTGAGAGGTAGGCTATAGAAGGAAGATGAGGGCTCATCTCTATGTATAAGCTATGTATTCTTCATTTCTTTTGCCTTAGTGAACTATTTGATTGATTCCCTCTTGTGGACGTAGATCCAGTTGGTTCGAATCACGTAAACGATCTGCGTTTGCTTGTGTTCTTTGCGTTTCATTTCTATGCCAAGAAGTACATATCTCACAACATTTAAAAGCTAGATATGTTATTAGAGATATAAATATGATAGGAATATTGATCAAATTGTTTGATGGATTTGCTAAATCCTGATTTAATATTTTAGTAAGATTCAAGCTTCTCAAAACTTTAGAAATCATATTGAGTGGTTTATGTCAAATTTGATGGTATATAAATGTTTAGTAACAGGACCATGTGCGTAAATAATTAGCATCCTTTAGAAAAATTGCTAGAATTTATTAAAACTTGATCATGACTTTTGATAAGAAGACGAGTAAAAGATTTGAACAGTATTTCTAAACTCAGGTATTTTTCATGTTCACTTTGAACTCTATAAGAAAATTGATGAATAAAAGTTGAACAAGATAGTAATCAGCTTCGCTCAATTCATTTACAACAATGGCAATCTCTCTATTAATACATCAGTGATGCGGGTTCCTGTGGAAAGCGAAAAAAAGAACAAAATTTTCTTGGGTGAAAGTATGTATAATGAATTATGGGGTGCACTTCTTTTTTATTTGCTTATTGACACTCCTCCTTTGTAGTCTGGAGACACACCTGTAAAATTATCTATTCATCATTCATTATGCATCTTTTATTTTTTAAATGACCAATCTACAAAAGAAAGCGAACCTCATGGCATCTTCTTGACAATTCAGAATACGGCGCATGTGAAAGCTGAGTCCTTATTTTAATGAAATTAATGACTATGCATTAACTACTAATAATCAAGTTTTGCCTTCAACATATTTAAATATATTTATTTATTGGATAAATGTGATTTGGTGCAGATAACGGATCAACTTAGTGGTCGCTTTTCCTCTGTGTTGTCCTTGCCGCAAATTTGTGAAAATTTTGTAAAAGCAGCCAATGATCCCCGCATTTCTGGTATATATCTTCATATAGAGCCACTTAATTGTGGGTGGGGCAAAATTGAGGAAATACGAAGGCACATAATGAACTTCAAGAAGTCAGGTAAATATTTAACAATACAACTTTATTTTCAACTAGCCTGCCAAGTTTATTATATGCATCTTCTTCTTTTTCTTCAAATATCTCTGAACCATCAATATCATATTTGGAAACTTCTTATTTGACGTCATAATTCATGTTTTTGTTCATTATTGGAAAGTATATCTAAATTTTTGTAGTTTTTCAATCACCTCAAAGGTTTCAGAGAACTAAACTTGTGCTCCTTTTGTTTTACTCGAATTTTTTGATGATTTTTTTGTTCGGAGGTGTTATATGTTTTGATATTTTGTCTTGAATCTTCAAGGTTTAGTCATTTGAAAAAGAATAACTCGTGTCCATTATTATTTATTTAAGTTTGATGCAAAGAAGTTAACTCATGGAGTGGATTTGACGATGAAAATATTTGCATGAGAGAAGGAAGTTTAAGAGAATAAAAATACATTTTCATGATGAATAATTTAGTAGATGATGAAAATATTTGGTTAAAATTTTTTCAGTAGGTATAATGATTGGATATGATGCATGACTCATCCATGGATTCGATGAGGGGTGCATCCTTATGTGTGCTATGCACCATTTTAATACTAATACATGCATGAAAGGAAGAAATGACTAGATTAGATGGAGGAAGTGTTTTTTTTCCTCTGTTTCATTGGAGGTTGATGAAGCGAAGGTGCTATTAAAGTATTGTATGTTACTTGATTATCTTCTTGTTGTGAGCAAAATTTGAGTACATAAGATGAATGTCATACTAAAAGGAGAAACCATCTGACTCTTTTAAGGACGAACTATTTAGTATATATCATGTATTACGGGCATTTAATGAATAGACATCTATTTGAAAAAAAATTTAAGTGAACATGACTCGATCATTAAAGAAATGATTGTAATTGGAAATAGACTTAGAAACGAAAGATAGTATTGTAATTCATAAATGTAATTTCCCATCTTAAATATCACATAAAAGTCTTGATCATTGAAGAAATAACTTGACATTTTCGATAATTTTTTACGACTTAACCACAAAATTCATTCATAAGATTCTTTAAGGTATAATTAATCAAATTCTTTAATTATTTTGACATATCTTTATAGTCACTTTGACCTTTTACTTTCATGATCTTTATTTTCTATGTTTTATGTATTCACATTATTCAATTCTTTTTCTACTTAAGTTATAAATAAATTATTCTATTATCAAATAGACTAATATATGACTTAATCCAAGCCTAGCAATTGATTTATCTGAGTTATTTCCTTCTACCCAAAATTTTAACTCTTTTAATTATGATTAATGTAATCAAAACTTTTACACTATATATATATTTTTTGTGACTTAGATTGATTTTCATCAGTTAATGGCACAATTATAATCACTATAACTTATAAGAAGACTTCAAAATAAGAATACAATAATAACTAATTATCTCTTATGTTATTGAATTATATTTTTATTATTATATTTATTTAATTAATAAATATTTAAATTAATGTAAGAAGCTTACATTTATTTAATTCTAGGTTCATGGACATATTAACCATATAATTCTTATTAATTATTACACACTCAGATTGTTAAAATAATCATCTAGATATTTATATACTTTATTTAATTTCTCCTTTATACTTAGTTTATAATTAAATTATTTGACCACAAACATATTCTCTTTCATACTTATGAGAGAAAATTTTAATAAATCTATAAAATGTTCTTTTATGTTTAAACACTTATTAAATGAAACGAATTTTACTCGATTTAAACAACACATCCAAGGTTAGAAAGAAAAAAATGGTTTTTCACGTGGGAGTTAAAATTGGGACGTAGTACGCCGACACCTTCCTCGTTGTTGTTTGGCGGTTTCTGCGGCTTTCCCTGCACCCTCCAATTGTTAGCCAAGACCCTTCTTGACCAACCCTTGCCGTTGATACCACCCACCCACCCACCCTCCCTCCCCCGCGCGAGCCTCACAGCTGTTGTCCAGCCCCTGGCGCCTGTCCCGCTACTGTCCATCCCTTGCCGTTGATAGCGCCACCCCCCCTCCCCTCCCCGCGGCACGAGCCTCATAGCTGTTGTCCAGCCCCTGGCATCCATCCCTGCCATCCAAACCCTCGCCACCGGTGCGCTGCTGTCCCAAGCCACCGCAGCTCTCTCGTACCACCCTCCAGAAGTTGCAAACCCTTTTTCGATCACCACCATTGTACCCGTTTCCTAGATGGCCTTTTATGTAGTTTATGTTGCTTTCTATCTTATGTTTTCACGTCATCTTGTCCTTTCCATTTGTATGTTTGTTGTCGTTTATTTCATGTTCTCAAGGGTCTCTTTTGTACTTTTTTGAATTCAATAAATAATTGTGTTTTTTATGGTGGTTTGTGCTTTCTCTGATATTAATTTTACCTTCAAACAAAAAATGTGCAGATATCCTCATCCTCCAATTTCACTTTCTCAAATTTCTAGTTGAGAAAGAAAAAATTAAGGCCAAAACTTGTTCCTCACTTAGGGTTCATATTATTCTCACATTCAAAGTGCTTAGAATGCTCGACTCTAGCTCAATCATTCGCATTCAACCCACCTTGCAAGAACTTTTTTTTTTCTCTCTGGGTGTGCGTTAGATCATTTGCCTTTGTTGCATGCTCTGTTTACCACACTGTTGATTGATTCTCTCACCTACTAACACCGGTGTCTCTGCCCTCCTCACCCGTCTCATCGTTGCTTGGGCTTGATCACAGTTGTGCACACCGCCTCCTTGCCACACACTTGATGCTATTGGTGAACCCAGATAAAGGCCTCTGCTTTGCCTCATTCGCTCCTTCGACTCATCCAAGGTTCGCTCAATGTTGATTTCTTCTCAACTCATGTTTTATTTCATGATTTCACCCTTCACCCATCTTTTCGTTCATCTGTATCCCCCTCTTTGTCGTTTTGGGCTTCTGTGCTTTAAATGAACTGGCATTCGTCGGTTCCATCATTTTTAGTAGGATATTACACATTTGCGCAATTTTAAGCCTTGGTTTAGACCAATCAACTTGTAGATACTACCTTATTTTGTTTTACTAAGTTGGTTTTTGCTGGTCTTTCCTTAAGAAACTTTATATTTTGAAAATTATTGAATAGTATTTGACCGGGTTAACAACTGTCTTTAACGGATGTCATCTCATGTGGATGGCAGGTAACTTTGAGAAATTCATGTATAACTCTTTCCAACAAAAAAGAAAAACATTGGCATTTTTCATGGGACATGTAGAGTAAGAGACATGGAAATGAGAAATGGTTCCAATTAGAGAAGATTTGTTTGAATACACACAGACGCTTGATTCTGTAAAGCTATAATAATTGCAGCAGCATTGACTTGCTGATGATTTTCCAAGTTTTAGTATCATATTCATAAGGCTCATAACTTCGTATGAACCTTTGCAGGTAAATTCACAGTATGCTACATTCCGATTTGCAGAGAGAAAGAATATTATCTTGCTTGTGCATGCAGTGAAGTGTACGCACCACCTAGTGCTTATGTCTCATTGTTTGGTTTGACCGTGCAAGCATCATTCCTTGGGGGTAAGCTCAACTTTTTGATTCTCATCGCTAAAAATAGTGTACACTGAGTAAAGAAAATTTGGGGCATTTACTTACATAACCCACAATTCTTATTTATCTACATATCTCATACCTAAACTTTCGTAGTCACACACAGAAAACTCAAATATTTAATATCACAAATACACCATTTGATGCATTGGTTAAAAAATCGATGATTTATGTATGTAAAAATGAAAGTTTATATGAGATATATGTAAATACATATGAATTGTGTGCTGAGTATGCAAATTTTCCAAAAATATTTATATGCACTTAATTAGCTTTGCAGATCACATGAGATGTTGAGATTGTAGTTTGTGTGTGGTTAAGTTACTCTTGGTCATGGGCACGAATAAGTCAGTTTCCTTACTAAGGCAGTGCTAAACTGGATGCATCCCTCAAATCACGTGTACCAGCTTATTCATTATGGTAGACTTGACGCTATTACCAATCCTTACTTTCCCAACTCAATTCAAATTTTGTAAATTTGTATGATTAACTTAGAGGAAGTAGTCATATTTTATAATATGAACCCTTGTAGCTTGAAATTACTAAAATCACTTGTTTAACGGTAAATATGTATTACTCCTTGTCTATGCTAAGTAGCCTTGGAGCT
Source organism: Papilionanthe hookeriana x Papilionanthe teres (assembly GCA_022702705.1). Classification (NCBI taxonomy): domain Eukaryota; kingdom Viridiplantae; phylum Streptophyta; class Magnoliopsida; order Asparagales; family Orchidaceae; genus Papilionanthe; species Papilionanthe hookeriana x Papilionanthe teres. The sequence continues at coordinate 70,444,560 of CM040426.1, read as the reverse complement.
AAACTTATGTTTCTGTTTTTTTCTTTTGGAATTGGGAAGTTATTTTGACAACTGTGTTGGTTGTTTGAGTCATTTAATTCTATGAACCTTATGCTTTTTATTATTTTTGTTGGATTATTTCGGTCATTTGTTAATAAGCTTTTTAGTTTCTTGTTAGGCATCGTGACATAGGGCTTGCTGGGTAGCCGACTGAACCGGCCGGGCTTCACGGGGTTGGAACTGTCGCCCCTTTCCTCTCCCAATTTTCTATCTTAGTCTAAAGGGAACTTGTTCCTCTTCTATTCATTTCCTATTTCTAGTCCTTGCCTATTTCTCTTCATTTCCTATTTCTAGTTCTTTCCTATTTCTAGTCCTTGCTTATTTCTATTCCTTGCCTATTTCTCTTCATTTCTATTTCTATTCCTTCCCATTCTATTTCTTGCCTTTTTCTATTCCCTTCCTAATTCTATTTTCTTCCCATTTTAATTCCTTGATTTTCTAACTAGTACTACCCATTATAAATATGTTGTTTGTTGTCTTAGGGTTCATTTTTTATATTTCTGACTCAAGTCAGTTGTCAGGGGCTGTTTTTCCTTCTAGTGCATTCGAAGGTAATGAGGTGCTCCAATTATAACTCGCCTGAGATGGTGATCATCCCTAACGGTTCAATGGGTGGTCTGGCTGTAACTCGATCATGCGGGGATACTTATCTTCGCCAACTGCCCTCCGCAGTTTATCTTCCCTTGTTTTCACTTTCGCCACCCCATCCTCTTGCTATCCCTGTCTCCTACCTTCGTTGCCGCAACCTACAAACTCTTTCACTTGCTGCCCACTGCCAGAATCTGCGCCCATACCCAGCTGCCCTTGCTGCCCTCATCCCGTACAGCCACGTCACGTCGATATTGGCTGCATGCTTGCTGTTTGGAACCCGGGAAACCGTCAATTTTGTTTTCTGTTTGCTTACCTCCTCGTCCACCATCCCACCACTTTCCAACCCTCACCGATCCGCCTCCACCACCCCTTGATCCAACCCAACCACGCGTCGTGTGCTGGGTGTGTTGTTATTTCCTATTTCGTTTTAGTTGGTTTTAATTTCCCTTTCATTGTGTGAGTTGTAACACAACCCAATCAGATTTCTAGTAATAATATTTGATTTTTCTATTATAATTTGGGTTTAATTATGGTATCAAATCGTATCCTATAAATATGGATCCTTGAGATATTATTGACTTATTTTATTGAATGATTTGTGATAAGTTGAATTTCTCTTTTACTTGTTTTGTTGTTCCCTATGAAATGTAAAAGTGACTTATATTCCTCTAGGTGGTGTCCTGTCGAGATGGGTTACTTCAGATGTCATTCTGCATAAGTTATTCTAGTGTTTATTTTCTTTATAACTTAAAATTGAGCTTATCACAACGATTTACTTGGGCATTTCTTGAAATGTAAATTGGTTGCTTGGTTTTCAATGACAGTCGGCTTATGGTTTGACACAAACTAGAAAATTAAAATCATGTAACTTATGTGTAGATTGAGCTTTATGCCTTTAAGGTGAATGCAAAATTTATATTTATGGAATTAATTTATTCTTCTTTTTCATTTTCTGACGCTGGAGCTTATCTCCTGAGATACTGTAGCAGCTACAATACCGCAGACTCGTTACTGTAGCTGCTTACAGTTAGGGCTGTAAACGATCCGAGCTTGAGCGAGCTTTGGCTTGGCTCGTGTTCGGCTCGTTCGAAATTAGCTCGGCTCGAAATCGGCTCGTGTTCGAAATGGCTCGTGAAAGGTGTGTTCGTGTTCGGCTCGAATTAAATATTCTTGTTCGTGTTCGGCTCGAAATTGGCTCGTTAAAATTAATTGGAAAAAATATATGTCTAGCGCCGGATTCGATCTGGACCAAATGAATGGAAACAAGAAACATAATCACGCTACCACACAAGCAATTATGATTTAAACTTAAATATAAATATATATAATATATTAATATATAAATAATATATCTAATAAATTATTATATAAATAATTATATGATTATTTTTTTATTTCGAGCCAATTCGAGCCGAATACGAGCGAACAAACAGTTGTTCGTGTTCGGCTCGTTTACATTTCGAGCTTAAAAATTTGTTTGTGTTCGGCTCGTTAGGCTTAACGAATGAGCCGAACACGAGCTACTTAACGAACCGAACACGAGCTGTTCGCGAACAACGAGCCAAATTGCCAGCCCTACTTACAGTAACTGCGATCTACTTTTAGGTTTAATTCTCTTTCGGATTTGATTTTCCTACTCTACTTTCCCTTCCTAGTCATCCCCTCCATGCTTGAACTGCATTTCAAATTCCTGCCTTTCTTGTCCTTTCTTTCTTAATCATTGCCTATTTCTCTACTTATCTAGTCTAGCCTCTACTCACATCTTATTTATGCTTGTTGTGTGCTGATTGGAAGAAGAGAGTTTTGATGATTGCCAACTTCAGTTGCTGCTTTTGAGGTGTTTTTCCACTCCGTGGGCTATACTCGATGACAAGAAGGTGCTCTGGGTGTAAATCGTCTAAGGTGGCGACCGTTTCTAAAGCTCCGGGTGGTGCTCCAACTGTAGCTCGACCCCAACGAGACATTTATTCTTCCGCAGGTTTTCCAACCCTATTTCCCGCAGCCGCAAACCAGTTTTTGGTTGCTGTCTAGACCACGCCATTCCTCTTCCGAGTGCTGCCCAACATTCCGACTGCTCTCCAGACTACCTCCTGCTGCTCTCCAACCACCAACACATGTTCCAGCTGCTGTCCAACCCTTAAAGGACACTGCTTCCTGCTGCTGTCCAAGGTGGCAGCCCACATCCCTCTTCCAACAATTGCAACCCCTCCCTTACAACCACCAACCACCTTCTAGCTTTCTTTGAGCAACCACAACCCCTCTCATAGTTGTGCTAGCCACCATCCAAGCCTCTTTTAGTAAGCTCAATCATCTCACAGCGGCAACCCTTCCCTCCTGCCACCTCCCCTTAGAATAACCATCTTTCATCAACCGCCAACCCACCATCTAACTGCCTCCTTCCTCATTGTAACCCGCAAATATCTTTTATTGTTTATGTTTCCGTTTTTGTTTGCTGTTGGTTCCTACTTTTCAAGTGTCATGTTTGAAATCTATTTGAAATTCATAAATAATATTTGTGTTTTTGTTGTAGTTTGGTTTACCTCCGTTATCATTTGGTATTAGTGCTAGCCCAACCCTAATCCTATCCTAGGATTCCCTAGCATTTGCTCCTTCCCAAGCCAACCCTACAAAAAGTTTTCTGTCCTAAAAGCTTTGATGGATGATGTCGAAGCTCCTCCAACCCCGGAAGATTGACTTGGGAGCTTACCGTTCGCGGTATTGTAGCAGCTACAGTATCGCCACATTACTGTAGCTGCTTACATTAGCCAATGTCCCCTTTTAGATTTAATTCCCTTTCCTATCTAATTCTCCTGCTGTAATTGCTCATTCCTAATCCTTCCCTCCATACTTGGGCCGCATTTCAAATTTCTGCTTTTCCTGTCGACTCTTCTTTAATCATTGCCTATTTTCTCTACTTACCTAGTCTAACCTATACTCCCATCTTATTTATAATTGTTGTATGTTGATTGGAAGAGGTGAGTCTTGATGATTGCTGATTTCAATTGCTGCCTTTGAGGTGTTTTTTCCCTCTAGGGGCTGTACCTGACGACGAGAAAGTGCTTCGACTGTATCTCGTTCAAGGTGGTGGCCGTTTCCAAGGGTCCGAGTGGTGCTCCAGCTATAGCTGGAGCCCGACAAGATATTTATCCTTCCGTAGCCCCTGCAACACTGTTTCCAATAGCCGCAAACCACCTTTCGGCTGCTGCCCAGCCCACGCCATCCCCCTTTCGGCTGCTGTCCAGACCACACAATCCCCCTTTCGGCTGCTATCCAAACCACACAATCCCCCTTTCGGCTGCTGTCTAGACCACACCATTCCCCTTTCGGGTGTTTCATGGCCTATCGGCTGCTGTCCACACTCCCTCCTACTGCTGCACAACTACCAACACATGTTCCAGCTGCTGTCCAACTCTTCAAGGACACCGCTTCCTGCTGCCTTCCAGCCTTTAGCCCTCTTCCAGCAACCGCAACTATTGCCCTACAACCACCATCCACCTTCCAACCTTCTTTCAGCAACTGCAACCTCTCTCCTACAGCTGCCATCTACCATCCAGGCCTCTTCCAACAACCACAATCATCTCCCAGGGACAGCCCTTCCCTCCTGCCACCTCTTCTCAGCCGCAACCATCTTCCATCAGCCGCTGACCGACCATCTAGCAGCCTCCGTACTCGTTGTCGCCGGCGGATATCTTTTATTTTTTATGTTATTCGTGTTTGTTTACTATTGCAACCACCTGCCCTTGCGCTTCGTTACATATTAAATAGTGAATTTGTTGAACCGACCAAATTAATCCAGATTAATGAAAACTTACTAAGAAGAAATTTGATTTTTAAGGCCATCACAGATCTTCTCACTTATCTCTTTTCCAAATTCCCATGGTTACGATGACTGGTCCCCTTCACATTAGATTTTTCATAGCTTTTTTTGACTCCCACAAGCTAGACTTTTTGCTCTGTACCATTTGATTCAGGATTGAGATGAAGGATTCTTTTTCGATACTATTTGATCCAATATTGAGATAAAGGGTGGTTCTTTTGATGCTTCTCTAAATCTTGATGCCAGTGATATAAACTTAAAGTTCAAATAAAAATATTCCTTTTTTAAGCTAATATCAAGGGGCTATAAAGGTTTTTGAAGTCCATAATCGAATTTAGTGATTATAACTTGGAAAGAGTGTGTTTGAGCTAGTTAGATTAAGGAAAAGAGAGCGGGGTCTAATTCTAAATTTAGTTAAATGTTATATTTCTTTGGGGAGGATTAGAATTTATACTTGCAATTGTTTCATTCTTCCTTAAATACTACATTGCACCACTTGGAAAAATGAATCATTTGCCAGTAATACAACAGGATCGATGGAAAGAAGTGAAAAACAAAGATTAATCAATGTGTAGTGGGTCCCTCCTCTTAAGTTAGTCAAACATTTTTTTGTCGTTCTCTCATGAAAAGCAAGCATGAGAAAAATGGGAAAGAGGAATTGAAGTGAATCGAAGGAGTGATCTACTTCAATCAAGATAATTTATTCTTTTCATCTCGCTGATATTTATTAGACTATAAACCTAAATACCTGACTCATTTATCCTGTTAAAACTAATTGGTCAAATCTCTACGATCGCCATCAAGCTAAAGATCAACTCCTTATCTAGCCTCACTTCAAAGTTATAATGCATTCACTCTTATTTTGTCCTACCCGTGAGCTAAGCTTTTCACTCATCGCTCTTCCTACCGATGGGTCGAGCTTTTTGGTTATCTTTCATCCGAATCTTAAGTGTAAGTTCACCCTGCCTTTTTTATCGGGGATTGATAAATAGAGGTTATGACAGACTCCCATAATGTCGAGTGAAATGGTTTCGTAAGGATCATCTAGCATGTCTTTTAAAATTTGATGTTTTTTTAGACTCATCTAGCAGTGTGGTAAGTGACGAGCCCATAATGAGGTCAATTTTATGTTGAACTAAGCGAGGTGTTGGCATTGTCTTGAGAGTCGGAGGTGTCGTTCTAACAAAGTTTGTACAACTTAAAAGAGCAATCGTAGCTAGGCCATTCAATTTTGTTAGTAATATGGCCAGGAACCAAGGACATTCTAATATGTCACTATTATTTGGTTCCCTAATATACAAAGAAAACCACTCTTTCAATATCGTGTTTTATTTGGGCTTGGTATAAGGGCAATAATTGCAATTTTTTTCCAAGCAATGACATAAGCGTTAACCCTGCAATCATTCCATGATCTCATTTTAGATGATGGGCATCTATGCTAATAAGTTCACAAAGGGCCTCACAAAGAAAATTCTTGCTATTAGAGAACGTACCTTTCATTTTTTGGAAATAAATACTTCAATACCTATCTTTGTCCAACTAATTTTATAAGTTTGGGTGTTAGTTGAAGTATTTTTGGTGCCTTCACAGCATTGTTGGAGATAATATTTTTGGACAACTACTATCTACAATCAACGCACATATTTTTCCTTCAATGATACATTGAGTTCTGAAGATGGCATGTCTTTATGGCGCTTTACTTATTTGGGAGCCAATAATTAACTTTCTACAAGATATATTATAAAAAACTCTACCTGTCATGTTGAACATATTCTATTTCCTCATTGGTTGAAGGTGGTTCTATTTTAAATCTTCTTCAGTGCCTCCATAAGTATGTGTAATTGATGTATATTCAAGCATTCATTGTACTGATCACTTGGCTAGAAGCATTTGAAACATTTAATGGAATCGGGTTGGCATGCATATTATCTCAGGCTTTTCTTTGTTTTGGAGGTGTTTTTGCACACAAATGATGCTCGAAATCTGTTATGAGGCAGGTCAACCAACCACACAATTATATGTATCGATTAAATAATATACAGATAAAGGTTCACATATCGATATCACAAGAAAATTTGTTAAAATATTTCTAATAGTATAAGTTCCAGTTCACTAAATCTCTGAATCTAATTTGAAATATTGAAAGTTCCACAATCCTAAAATGCAAAAAACTAAACTAAATTATGTTGAAGTTTAAACATGAAATGTTCTTACTCCTGTGACACCGCTACAGTGATTTCTCGATGACTTTTATATGAAATCACACGTTATTGTTTGACAACTAGGGACATATCTTATTTAGGCTATGTTTAGGTCTTAAGAAGTATTGAAAACCATATTACAGTTAAGAGGACACAACGATGCAACATTTTTTAGAAATTCTCTTGCCCCTTATCTATTTGTAACTTTATAATGACTCTGTCTATTCCACTAGACCATTGTTGTTTTAATTTTTTGGAAAATGAGATCGAATGGATTTCATTTGCCCAATGGTTTGCATAATCATGCCCGATACCACGAATAATACACCTCGAAAGATAAGTGTATCCCGCGGCGGTGGACCAAATCTTACAAACTAGAAGGTTTATGACATCCGTTTGGCCTGAGAACTTTTTATATGTGACCGTCAAATTCCTCTATCTAATATAAAGATTAGATAGAGTTTATTTTACCTGAGTTACGAGTTCTCTATAAGGGCAAGTCCCTATAGTTAATTCATCCCAAATGACTGAGGTCACTTGAGAAAACTCTCGATAATGATCGGTGGTTCTGTCTTCAAGAATTTAAAGTTTAGGTTTTCACGGTAGGACGTGAAAAATCAAGTGAGAAAGGCTCAATGTGGAACACTTATTTCTAGAAGTCGAAGTAGTGAAAGTTAGGGGATGTCACGGATCTGAGGCAAGTCTCAATGACTTCCCAACTATCCTACTGTGTGGCTGCGTTTTGGAGAGTTGTTTATTAAGTATTTCAATCATGTCAATTTTATTATATGAGACTTACACTTGCATAATACCTGATTATGCAATGACCCATAGAGATAAGAGGGTTTACGTCATTCCGTACGACAACATCAGAACCTAGTACAAGTTGGGACTTACGCTGCACAATATGGTTGCACAGAAGTCTAAGGGGAAAGTGAGGCTCAAAGTCCTAAAAATTGTTATTGTTAAACTAAGGAGAGAGGCTGCTGAAGAAGATCTTCTTACTGCTCAGTCTGAATTCCTCGCCGTGCTGGCCCACAAATTTAGCTCCAAACCTCCTGCTGTAGCGATCGCTCCAGGGTTCAAGTGTTTGAGATTGGTGGTTTATGTTTCACAGTTTTGGTGTGAAAATTTGGTTTTGTTGTTGTTGTTCAAATAAATTCTCATGAGGGAATTAAGGGGTTCACTATGTTTAAAAGTGTGTTAATTTTCGAAAATGTACTTTTATTTTAGTTTTACAACTAAAGCATGCGTAATAAAGTAAATTGCATATAAATAAAAATGCTGTAAAGTAAAGTGCAATAAATAAACTGTAAAAATGTTTCTGGGCATCTGCTATCGTCGCGTGATTAGTCTATAAAACATGATATAGTTTGCAGGGAATATAAATAAATTGCAGTAAAAAGAAAGCAACAAAAATTTGGTGCAAAAAAGTCAAACAAGCGAATTGTACTAAAATGCAAGCAGGTAAAAGAAATTATGCGAACACATATTGCAAATCAAGGCTAAGTATAATAATTTAGTAAATGTGGGGGGCTTAGAGCTGGACAATGTGCTACCCGACCTTGGACAAGCACTACCAACCCGATAATCCATGAAGGACAATTTTTAACCTCAATCCAAGTGACTAACCATGGACCTTTATAAGTTTTTATAGAAAAAATTGCTTTATTTTCATGCAAAAGCTGTTGTTTGAACTTTTATGCAGATTCTTGTTAACAAGCAAAAGAGATTTTTGTTTTTATTTTTGTAAATATTTTGTAAAGTAGTGTAATCCATAGGCTAGTCACTCTAATCAGACTAGGACTACTGGCGACCTAAGAACGTCGGAGGAAAAAATCTTACCAAGGGTCGGTGAATAGTATCATCGGTCATTTGCTCTCCCTTATTAAAGGTTTTATGATAGGAGATACTGTTCTTTAAAATTCTCACAATGTATCCCTCGTTTAAGCACACATAAGCAATGTCATCATCGCCCTAGCCATCTAGACCTCAAACTTATATCAGTCTGATGATCCACATGTGACATTAATAAATGTCCCCAATTGCAGGAGGATCTGAGTGTAATGTTCAAGCTCAAATCCCGGTGCATTGGGTTTCACTATAGGTTAAGTCATGACTGGAATTCCACAGTTGATTTAATTAAAGAAGCGTGAACTGCGTTTCGGTGCATCCTCATGTCTAGTGTCTTAATCAGTTTGTGAACTAGGCTCAAGTGTTTAGTCTCATAATTCATTTGAAAATTAGGTAGATGAACTTTCACCTGGGGTGTGCTCCTAAAATCTAAGAAGCTCACACTGAAAATTAGGTTGATGAACTCTCACCTAAGGTGTGATCTTAAAGTCTAGGAAGTCTACACTAAAAATTGGGTGGACGAACTCTCATTTAGGGTGTGCTCCTAAAATCTAAACCTACACTGAAAATTAGGTGGATGAACTCTCACCTAGGGTGTGCTCGTAAAATCTAGGAAGTCTGCACTAAAAATTAAGTTGATGAACACTCACCTAGGATGTGCTCTTAATGTCTAGGAAGCCTATACTTTAACTTATGCTTGAAGTAATCTTGAAGTGATTTAAAGTGTTTTACCCTCAGTTAAGTTTTTCCCAACTAATCCTCGAATGTCTCTAAGTGTTTTCCAAATAATTTAAACAGAAATTTCCATTTTGACTCAACCATTTAACAAAAGAAATAAAACAAAAGAAGGGTGAAGGCCGACCCACTTCCAAAACTAGCAAAATCAAACAGAAAAACAGCAAGTGAGTCGGCCTAAAAGAAACATTAAAATGGTGATCGAGTGAAACCTCGAAACAACGTCGAAATATTGCCGGACAACAGTTAGCAAGCCTCGATAGGGATCCTAAGTCTTTCTACGACTTCAGACAACAACTAGGAACTCTAAACGACAATTAAAAAACCCAAACAACACTTATTTAGCTCAAACAACAATTAGACAACTCTAAACAACACTAAACAGAGCCCGACAACTATCCCAAACATCAAACGACAGCTTAACAACTCTCTACAACGCCCAACAACCATCCCAAACATCAAACAACAGCTTAACAGTTCTCTACAACGCCCAACAACTATCCCAAACATCAAACAACAGCTTAACAACTCTCTACAACACCCAACAACTATTCCAAGCATTAAACGACAACTTAACAACTCTCTACAACACCCAACAGCTATCTCAAATGTCAAACAACAGCTAACAACTCACCTACAGCTTCCTACAGTGGCTAGGAAGGTTCCCCAAAGAAAGGTATAGTAAAAACCATCAAGTCCCTAAGCCCAAGATAACGTGACGCTGCACCCGCCAGTCCTATTTAATTATGAGAAAACTGTATATCATTGCAAGACCTTTCTTGCAGCAAGCAAAGCTGACCTAGACTCCAAGTTGATAGCTGCCAACGTTTCGTTAATGGGAATGTTATAAGTGTTGTTGTTAGGTTCTACTCCCTCTTCTAGCATCTGATGAAGTAATCATGAAGCCCCATCTATCCTCCTTCTCAATTCAATAAAGACTCAACTCATTCTCCATCAACGCTTCAATGATGGCTAAGAATATTATTTGAGTTTTATTTATCTAAATCCTAGTCAACGACAAAAGAGAGCAATCAAGTGGTTGGGATGATGAACCAACCATCTTACAGGTTAATATCTATTGCAAAATTTATAACTACATAATCACAAAGCATTTTCAAGTAAATGGAAGGACATATCACACCTCATTAGATGGAGAACATAAAATCCGAGGTGGAGGTCAACATATTTAAAACCATTAGTGATTAATAGTCTACCAAGAAAATGAAGATTTAAATTGTTTATTGGCATGAATAATCATTTCCATCAAAATAGAAAAGAGAAAGCACAAAGAGGTCAACTTCAAATATGGATAATTGTCGCAAACTCAAAATTTTAATTCAGTAATCAAAGGATGAATTTTAGTTGAATCCATAAGATTAGTGTGCTGCGTATGTAAATTTCCCAATCCTCAACAAAACTTCATAAAAAACAATAGGAAAAGCATGAAATGCAATAACACTCAAGCTGTTGACTCAATAATCCAAGAATGGATCAAGATAATTCCATGAGATCCAAAAATGGAGATTTGGATATACCAATTTAATGTTTCTTGCCAGTGGAACCCGTGAGTAGGTCGACTGCGAGAGAGGGAGGCGAGTGGGGTGAGAGAGCTTCTGTCGGGAAGTGAAGAGAAGCAAGCGAGGAGAGGGCGTCCAGCAGGGAAGAGTCTCGAGCGGGCGAGCTGAGCGAATGAGGGTTTCGATCGCAGAAGAGAAGAGGCAAGGCTCTTGGTGCCGAGAAGGGGAGGCGAGCAAGGGAGGTGAGGCTAATATTTGGTCGCGCGATGCGAGCAGGGCTTGTCGAGCGAGCCTCTTCGGTGGTGAGGGGGTATTCGAGCGAGGTTTTCTAGAGGAGTCAGGTGAGGCTTTTCTCTGTGAGAGAGAGGAAGGAGTTAAATCACCGGAAGCTAGAGGCCAACCTAATCCTATTGTCGAATAAATCCGTTACAGGGCATTAAACGCGAAATTGACGACCTTCCATACAGGGGGATGTTTATTAGGTAAAAGATAATCCAAATTTAATTCAATTAATGCCAAATTAACTGATTTATTTGAAGTTCAAAATTTGAATTTTAAAATCTTGTAAGATGGGATGATTAGCCCATGTTCAGCCCGCATCCAGCCTAAGCCGAACCCGAGGTGTACCTGGGTTGAGCCTAGGCCTGCGCCCTGCTAAATAAAAAAAGTGCATCGATTTTCGTGCTGTTTGCTCGCGTGCTGAACCATAGTGATATGAGTGTTCTTACTAGCTAATGTCGACGTCCCAGAAGCTCGACGTGCTGAACCATAGCTAATGTCGCCGACATTCAGGTCAATTCAAGTCAAAATCGTGCGTGGTGCGAATCGTGCACAAAATTGTGATGTTTGTCAGTGATTGGGTCATTAAGGGTTTCCCTAGGGGCTGCTCCTATTCATGTAGGAACTCAACTCGAGTTTAATGTGTCGGTCCTAACCAGCTCAGCAAAATTCCGAGGATTTGGGACCGCTCATACAAGACTCAAAAAAGTAAAGAAGTGACTTGAGTCTTCTAAGCAGTGTAAGTCCCAATTCTATTCCTCTAAGAGGGTTAAACAAAGAAAATCTAATGCTAGACCCTAGGCTCTAAGGAGAGAAAAAAAAAACCTCACTCAAAAATGAGGTCAACAATTGTGTGTTAACCTACTTATTCTTCTGGGCTACAATTAAAAATCATAGATCACAAGGGATTTTAATGTTCTATCGTGTCAGATTTGAAGTAAATTAAGAATAAAAAAGGTAATACATCAACGTATGAAATCTAAACACAAAAACCTCTACGGAATGAAATCTATAATACAAAACAACAAGAGATCATGTCTCACATCACAAGAGTATGACAATGAGATTAACTATGATGCATGAAAAAGAAAACACGAAAATTTTTATTGTAGACATAAAAAAGAAAACAATGCAATAAGTTTAGAAAACTCAAATCCACATCTATTGGTCATTGCAATGCACCATGATCCTTTATGTTTACAAGCTTTCTATAAATCTCTCTCATACAAAGACACTCAATCTCTTCTCATAACCTCTCCAAACTCTGAACATAAAATAATCATAGGAATCTTCTCTAATGGAAAATCAATGGAGAAGACCCTTGGGCTTACAAGACTCTGTAAAGAACAAGAAAAAGGCAGCCTCTAACATCCCATAAGCGACCTAATTAATCCAAAACATCCTCTTGTATGGTTCTTGTCAAATTTGCCATGGAAAAAGCTTGCCAATTTAAGCTTGGCCAAGCCGCGACATAGCTACACCCGTGCTTGACGTAATTATGCTGCTGGTTGGCGTAACTATGCCAGAGTCTGGTGTAATTATGCTGGACCAATAGTAAGGGTATCATAATTACGCTGCAGTGAGGCGTAATTACATCAGTTCAACTTTTTCGCTCACTTCGTATTTTGGCTTTACAATGCATTGTTAACCCCTATAACCTGTAAAATACCATCAATAAACATTTAACAATCGTAAAATCATGATAAATAGAGAATACACGGTAATTAAAGCAGGAAAATCACGAAAATTTACCTCATATCAACAAATCCATCTAATTCAATCAAATTCAATTCAAACCAACTCAAATTCAATCTCTTTAGTCCATAATAAAACTAATGACCTTATAATGGAGTTTGAACCGATCTAAAAATACCTAAAAGTTTGGTCAACCCCTTTGACCAACATAACCACTATTGTTTTAGAAGGTCATTTGAGCTAAATCTAAATTGTTCATCAAGAGTAAGGTCAAATTAGTCCCATGTCTTCCTAGAAATATATTGTACTTTCTTTGATCAAAATTCAATCAAATTTAAATCCAATTGAACGAGATTGGGCTTTTAAGGTCCTTGGACTAAGTTGTCCCAATTGGGTCATTCTGGCTCAAATCACTCAAAAATCCAATCTAACTGAATGAGATCAAATCACATAGAATGTCTCTTTAGGTCATTCATAACTCAATTCAACCAAAATTATTTCTTGTTGCACCCAATTTGATCTAACGAGCCTACAAGACCATTATGAACTCATTTGGTTCAACTCGACCAAGTTGAAATAAATCCAATGTATATCTAAAATAAAATCAACCAAATGCCTTTTAAAATCCAGTTATAGTTGGTAAAAAAATTGATCACCGCTAGGCCCCATCGTGCCAATTGTGTCACAACTCTGGCCCAATCGAATCCAATTCAAATTAGGCTCCAATATAATGAAATTAAATCCTCCCAATCACCTTCTTAGGTGATTTCACATTCAATTAATCTCAAAACAACTCTAGTTAGTGGTTGTTGTGCACCAATTTGACCCAAATTGGGCATGGAGCTAATATGGATCCAATTGGGCCCAATATGTCATTTTGGCAAAATCCTAAATTAAATTTATTCAAATTGAATCAAAAGTCCCTTGGGCTTTTGTGGAGCGTGCCCGAGTTTATTCCACGGCCTTTAGACCCTTCAATTAGGCTCAATTGGGCTTGACATTGTTTGGACCAAATGAGCCATTTTTCTCAAATTTGAGTCAATTCCAAATCCAATTGAACTCGAAGCCTCCTGATCATGTGGGGAGTATGCTCAACCCTATATCTTGGCGATTGGACCCTTTAAATGGGTCCAATCAGGCTTGACCTAATTTAATCCCAAATGGCTCTATTTAAACCATTTCAACATAAACCTCAATCCATGCTAAATTGTTTGAGCTAAAGTCCAAATTTGGAAACCCTGGATCTGTCAGACCCAATCTTGCCACCTGGAGTAGTCGGGGTGCACACAACCCACCAACATGCACCTGATTCCGATATCCATATCTCCATTGTATTATTCACATGAGTCTTAGTGCATTCCGAACATCATCAACTGTAATTTCTTCATTTTGCTTCTTCCTTTCCCTATAGGAAACTAGGGTTTTAATAGTGGCCTAAAATATTCAAATTGACTCTAAAAAATATTTTCCATCAGATTTCCTACGACTTACCATTTGATGTTTGCTGCAAATACTGCCGGAAAGTTTGTACACTCCAGTATCGGTGGATGAGGCCTATATGTTTTCCACTAAGCTTTTTGATAGGTTATATTTTCCATCATTGCTGTTGACATGCGCTTGCTTTCCATCTAATATCAATGTAGCGAATGTCATTCCAGATTCAGAGTAATTCTTAAACTATTTTATCAGAAGTTGGAAGAGCTGTTGATTATCAGATATATCTTTGAACTATGTGCTTTTGAATTGTAGGCACAGTGACTTTTTGTTATTGTATTAAGTTTCTCAATTTGTTTTATCGTTCATCAGTAAAGATGAGATGCGCTTAGTTTTCATTAAAATATTTATTTAACTGCATAATATACCGGCTTTCTATTAATTCATAAAATTTTAATAGTCATCTATTACTACATTTGAACCATTGCCATCGCTTAGCTTACAGGTGTTCTTGAAAAAGTTGGAGTTGAGCCACAGATTCAGCGAATAGGCAAATATAAAAGTGCTGGCGATCAGTTGGCACGAAAAAGCATGTCAAAAGAAAATTGTGAGATGCTGACATCACTGCTTGATGATATTTATGGAAATTGGCTAGAAACAATTTCATCAACTCAAGGTTTTTACTCTTTTGAAAGTATGATAAATTTTAGGAAGATTTACTTGCACACCACTCAATTCTCATGTATTACATTTCTAACAGCTACACTTTCATTTTTACATATATGCTACCTTACCTATGCATGATAACGCAGTTTCACTTTTTAAAAGTTAAAATAGTGATATTTTTGACGTGATGTAAAAACTTTGGGTGGTATGAATGTAAAAAACAAAGTTTATATGTTAGATATGTAAATACCTAAGAATTGGATGGTATGTATGTAAATGACCCTAAATTTTGATATTTCATACTCTGCTTCCTTTTTACCTTTGTTCATAAACTTTTTGTCAGGAAAGAAGATTGAGGAGGTTGAGGAATTTATTAATTCAGGTGTTTATCAAGTTGAAAGGCTTAAAGAAAATGGATGGATAACAAATACTCTATATGACGATGAGGTGCAATGCAATGATTGTGTAATTAAATAGGATACAATGCTCATGGAAAATGATATTGATACGAGTTATCCTATCAATACTTAGCTAATGCTTCTTTGGAATTATCATTACATTTGCGATTAAATCCTATCAGTTTTCCGTTCAAAATGACGTCTGTAATGGCTTGTCCGAATTAGGCAGTAAAATCCTACTTCTTGGATGAGGTTTATAAACTATTACTATATTAAAGTTTAATATTCATTGTCATGGAAATAATTTCTTGATTGTGTCGTCCTAGAATATTTTAGTTAGGTGTTGAAGTGGTATATTTGTAGTAACTAGGAAGGGTATTGTTGATCTTTAGATAGAGAAATTCTATCACCATAAGAAAAACAATCAGTAAACACTGGTTTGGCTAATTTGAAACTGATTGAGTTACGCCTTGAAGCTATATGAAGTTTGATATGTAAGTGTATGACACTTAAAACATTATCAAACAATGAAATTAGTTTCCAACTGTAGAACATCAAAGAAACTATTTCAGTTTTAATTCTTCACTTGTAGAAAATGTCAAAACATTTGCAATCCATCATGGCAGTACTTGGCATGGTCCTGTCAGCATTTGGCATGGTCCCTTGGATTCCTTGCTTTTTTATACATTTAAATGGTTATTTTATTGCAGTGACGGACATCCTATCATGTTCTAGGAAAATATATTAATCAAAGAATAAAAAATATGGTTGGGAAAGTTTTTTCTGCATATAACTATGATAGAGAAATGGGTGCCCTAAGACCTGTCGTCCATTAAAGGTTGATCAAGCTATTTTGGTGGATCAATTGGATCGAGATATATTAGATTTTGATTTCAATATTGATATGCTCAATTTTGATTTTGGTTCAATTTATTTTTTAGCCAGCTCGAATTGGTGATTCTTTAACTTAAAGCTGTTGATTTAAAGTGAAATTGTTATAAAATGTTGCCATGAGAATCATCTTATTGCTAGAAATTAATCGTATGTTAGATATGAAGCTTAATCTCCTAAATCTTTTCAATATTCAAACTGGTTGCAGATCCTTTTTTGTGGTGATAGTCGTTTTACAATAGGGAGAATCCCATATAATTCTTTCAAAACAATTTGAATATCCCCTTACTATTTTAGTCTCTATTTCTATACACATTTGCAAAATTCATAATATTTGCTTCATGTGAGAAAATACTCTCCTTGTTTTCTCAAATTTTTTTCTTGCACATAAGCAATCAAGTGATTTTGTAACTGCCCTATTGATGTTGGCCCTCAAACGGCTTCAACTCTAAAGCCATTTCTTATTCCCTTGTTAGGTTGGACTTCTTAATAAGCTGTAAGGACAATGTTACAAAGCAATCTACCTAAGTGAATTATGTCTAAAATGAAATGTTTGGAGCCTATTCATTAATGTTTGCTAAAGTAACTCGGGGATTTACTCAAATAAGTGATTCAAAGACCTGCGACCGCACGTTACATAGCATAATTCCAAAATCAATAGAAAATAAGGAGTGAGTACAATAAAAAGGTGCCAAATAAAGAATTATCAAGCAATTGATGGAATACTCTAGACATTGGTTAGCTGAATTCTAAAGCAAAAAAAATCCAAGAAACCAAAATAAGTGTTGCAAGAAATTTCAATAATTTTATTATCCAATCGATATTGAAAGTTCATACACATGGGCTTATTTATTAAAAAAAATAATAATCAATGATGAGACATCACATCTTTATAACATTTCAAACTAATTTAATGTCAAAAAAAAAAAAAAAAAAACTCATTCATAAATGATAATCTGCCATAAAAAGTGTGTAAATAGGTTCATTGAACTTATTTTTTGCCTGGTTTTATTTCTTAGATTCGACCCTTGAGAGACTGAGTGTATTTGATTTAATTGGTTAATGTTACTTGAAAATTACTTCATCTTTATCCCAAGGGCATTAAGAACTTTTTTGGAGAGTAAGGTAGTGGAATCTCTCTGGAAGTTTGCTGGACTAGTAATGCATTCCATTGGAAGAGACTTTGATTATCTTAAATGTAGACGCTAGAATTAGAAGTACTCCATTGTGGCATTTCTAGGTGCTCGTAGTTGAAGTATTGTTGGTAGAAGTAGAAGCTCTCCGTGGCACACATATACTCTATGTTAGCAATAACAACAACAAATATTAGAGGCTTTAAGTTGTCTCAACTTGAAAATATACTTGCATCGTTTATAGGAGTACAAATGCTCATGTTTGATATTATCCGTCATATCAAAAGTTGTGTTTGTTTTTGGGAGTGGAGGCACCATTGGTTTATGAATTAGACAAGTGACTGAGATGTTTCAAGATGCAGTACGTGAAGTGCATCTGATTAATCAAGTATGCAGTGTCATAGTTGCAAGAAATGTAAATAGATAAGTTAAACAAACAACTTACTATTTATGTGTGCCTAGACCACCGTCGATTTAGAGTTCCGTTACTGAGTTTGTTTTTTGCTCCACTGGCCAATGGAGAAATCATCTTAAAAACACCTTACTATATGATGAATTGCAACTAGTAATTTGCAGACAATGCAACTTCTAAAGTTGATATAGTCTTATGTGAGCACCGTAAATCCCCTCCCGGCTTTTTAAAATATTTATTTGAATGGCTTTGGGTTGATATTTTTGAAGGTTGTTTGGATGACGATAAGAAATTATCGAGACATTTCACTTTATAAGTAAGACTTCATGACTTGATTTGAGATTTTTCATAGGCACTATCTCTTATAGTTAATTCCCCTCCTGATCATGAAAGGATACTTTTAATTAAAGTTACTCAACAAGTTTTTGGTTTTTAGTTTTAATACTAATAATTTGGTTAAGATAATACATCGTTGTTAGCCTAGAGTGGATTATTGGGAAATGATGTAATGTCCAATCAAGATTCAATAATTTCATCATCTAGTGTTTGCTATGAATCCTTAACTTCTTTGTGGAGGTAGTCGATCAACGTTATTAAAGGATTCTTATCAACAGTATAAGTTGTATTATTCAAAGGGGCTTTATTGATTCGGAGTGAAAATATGATAATGCCGTCAATATTAAGTCGATCTTGAGTAATAAAGGATTTCATGCTCTATTAAGTGTGTTTTATGGCTTCTTATTGAGAATTAGCTATTTTAAATCATCCATGTTTTTGTCATATTAGTAATCTTATGGGACTATCAGAATTTAGCTAGTTTCTTGACAAGACCCACATTCTTATCGATGTTGAGTGTGGTCATATGAATACACTTGATAAGCCATTATTGTCAAACTTGTGTTGAGAATGAATGGGTGGACAAAACAATAGATAAAACACTTTCGAAAGATTTTGCTATCATTTTATGAGTTTTCCCATGGGGGCCAAGCGCCTATGATTAATTATCCTCCTAATAATGGGATGAGTCTTTCAATTAAAGCTAGTCTTGAAAGAGTTGACCGCTTAGCGTATAGTAGCAACAATTAGGGTTTTTAATCATGAAATTCATCATTGTGAACTTAAAATGAATGTTGTGGGAAGATGACAAACTTGATTGATCAGGTTCTCATTCCCATTGTCTGTTGTCATGGGTTGGCTTTATCCTTGGTCCATTTTATCAGTGAAGGTGGCCGACCCAACCTAACAGGAGGATTCTTATCAACAATCATATGTGCTTCGTCTAGGGGGATATTATAATCAGTGGCTGTATGTTTGTTTATGGAGATTAATTTGAGTCAACATTAGATGACAAATGATTTTATGCCATATCAGGTATTTCTCACAATTCATTGCTCAAATAAATGAAGTCATTGGAGAACATACAAATAACAACCGTGATAGTAATATAATAGTTACTTCGGCCAATTCACCTATACATAGATCTCTGATCATAATTGCTTTCTTGTGGAGCAAATCAGCTAAAAACACCCAGGTAGCCAAACCATTTTTTTAATAGCATGAGATTATTTTAAGAATGTCTATAATGATATACTTGATGATATTTGCTCTGTATGAGCTCAATTTTAACTTAAATTTTATGCATGACAAACAATTACAAAGAGTGGATAAGGTTGACTCTTTGCTTTTAGTGATGTTTATCGTTGAATATTTTTAAATTCTTTATACTTTGAAAACTTAATTTTATAACCAAACCACTTTGATTGATATTTATATTCAACAAGATCATCATTGCAGATATTTTAATAACTTTGAACATTATCAACCATGTCTTGCAAACATATCTTTGGATTCATAAATTATATTAGTTTAGTTTACTCAAATAGACTTTGAAGCTTACTTTTAGATATATAGTAATTCAGTTGAGATTCACAATCAACACGATGATCGCTGGTGGTAGTTGAATAGGTTTTGAATCTTGTCGGTTCTGTCTCTCTTACAAAGGATTAGATTCATAATTTATATTATTTGAGTTTACTTAAATGGGCTTTGTAGCTTAATTTAGAGATAAACATCTTCAATTGAGATTCATAATCAACATAAACTTCATCAAACTGATTGTTTAAAGGTATTGTATTTATCATTTACTTAGAAGTTATTGTTTAAACATCATTAAAGCATCAATTCTATTGATTTGGTCTTTTTTAGGAGGATAATTTGACTAACTAGGTACAAGCTCAGTCTTGTCAATTTTGGATTTCTTTAGGAGGAAGATTATATTAGTTAGTGAGATTATGACCTTGCCCTATGGACATAGCGGCTCGCCTGATTGTCAAATATGAATTTTGGACTTTTTATAAATAAATTTAAAATTTTAAAATCATCTGCACGCTTTTTGATGTGAGGCAAAATAGTTTAATTTTGTTTTTTATCCTGTTTATGTTCTGGGACCATATGATCAAGCACTCAAATGATGGTCGGAGCCCATGTAGGCAATCAAATTACAAGAGTTTAGGTACATTTTTAGAGAATTCACACATTTCTTGAAGCAACTCGCGCATCTTTCTAAGCAATGTACTTGAGTTGAGGGAGTGTTGCATATTAATGCGTGTAAACTCCATTTTAAAATTTTAAAGTAAAGCTTTTGGTCTCTTATGCGAAGTTTTAATATTCGTATAATGCTTAAAAAGTTGCAGTAAACTTTATTTGAACCCTCATCGAATAATCTAATTTCTCACTATAAATAAGGGTTTAACTTTGCCCCTTACAATTCAAGCCTATTTACTTTGTTATCTGTAGGGTTTTGAACTATTTCAGGGTGCTTGGGGGGATGCTCCATTTTGCTTGTAGGTGGTCTACTGTATTCATTTTAGGTTTATTGGGAGTTCTAGGCGGTCTGTTGTATTCATTGTAGGTCTCATATGAGTTGTGTGCCCTTTTTCTTTTAATGTTTAGGCAGATATCTCGTAGCCGAACCATTTATCATTATTATTTTTTTTTCCGATACCGGAGTTAATCAAACACCAATGAAAAAGGTAAATTTTATTACTGAAATCAAATAAGGATTACAACCAAGACACTTGGAAAGTAGAAAATAACAAAAGATGCAATGCAACTCAAATTAATGCTTAGGTAGAGGTGGTGGGGCTGCGGTTGGGTGGATTGGATGGGGTCGTAAGTGGCTGGAATAGCCAAGGACATCAAATTTACTATTTTTTTTGGTGGACAACAGCGAAGGGAAGGGGCAGCGGCATGGGGTCAGAAGGCTGGAATGAGGGAAGGTGGTTGGGCGGTCGGACTGCAGGAACGATAGTAAAGACTGCCGTCCTAGGTGGCTACACCAATGGAAGGAGGCGGGAGACGACGCAACAAGGTTAGTAAAGGGTGAATGGCGGCTGTGTTGCAACAACAAGGTTGGGAAGGGAGGGTGACATGGAACTGGGAGGACTGCAGGGAACAACAACAAGAATTGCTGTCTTGGGGTGGTTGCAACGAGGAAGGGGCTGCCGAGAGCGATTTGGGGAGGATGCAGAAGGAGGATATAAAAGATGGTCTCCACTTTGGGAAGGAGATACACCTGGAGCACCATCCAAACCCTAGAATATAACTCTTAATGGGAAGAAGAGATGCCGACTGCTGTCCCGATATAAAAGACATGAAAAACTGGCCTAAAACTCGAAGAAATAACATATATAATACTAGGGCAACTAATGACTGGACTCATAGGGTGGGCAGCAACCCAAGCAGACAAGTGTTGACCTCATTTTTTATTAGGTCTAGCTAATTCTTTCTTAGAAGCGTAGGATCTAGTCATAAGAATTTCCCATCGACTATCTTAGAGGACTAGTGACGTGGTCCACACCATTTAAAAATTCAAATCATCTCTTAAATATTTTGTGGGGCCTCACATGGGTGGTCCCAAGCCATCCCAATTTGGTCAAGTGGTTATGATTTTGAGTTGTCACCACTTGGTTGAGTGACTAAGATCGTGTACCATTGCCATTGGGTTGAGTGACTAGGTCCAGCAAGTGGAGGCCCAAAGAGAGTTCCCATAGGCTTTAAAGGTCTTAGGGAAACCCTTTATGACTTGCACATACACATCACCCTATAAACTATCCTGCAACTTACCACGATTTATACATTCACTCTACATAAACACCGCAATTTGCACATTTACACACATAAACACCGAAATTCACATTACCTACACCTGTAAACGCTTCCCAATTAATCAAGACTTAAATCAAATTTCGAAACGATCGACCACAAACTAAAATTTTAAGAAAATTGAATTTGACGTATTTTTTGACCCGATCGTCGACGTAGTTGTTCGGATGACCTCAGATGACGAAACAAACTGCACTGATGCGTCCAGAACTTCAATTTCACATTAGAATGACATCCTTGTCGGTAGGGTTCCGAATAGAGCCTAGTAGCGTTGAAATTGCCAATTTCAAATAAAAAAATAATGAAATAATTAAGATAAAAAAAGAGAAAACACCTTATAAATTCCGCGCTCACAGCCGACTCGCTCATGCCTAACCCCGCTTCTCTCGATAGCGAGAAAGACCCTAGCCCCCATTCGGCCTACCCGAACCCCCTCCTCCCGATTCATCCCCTTGGCCCGATTCGCCTTGTGCGAATCCTAACCGGCCGAGCTTGCCATGTTAGCGAAGCTTCCCCGAGGTCCCTCCGTCGCTTGCTCCACTCTCCCCGTCACCTTCTTGCCCGCCACTTCTTTTGTACTTGTCTCCAATTCCCCTGTTCCTGTTGCCACTTCTTATGCACATCTTTGTCGCCACTTCCCCGTCCCCGTCGGCTTCGGCTCACCCCAGGTAGGTAGAGGTAAGTCTCTTCTCCTCCCTTGGCTGTAAAAACCCCTTTTGAGGGAGGGATGAGGTTGTTGCTAGATGTCTACGGGCTAGTGCATTCCTTTGCGATTTTTGGAGCTCTGCTAGTTCGTTCTGTTCTTTTCTACAGTTATTCTAACTTCTGGATCCTTTGGGCATTTAGGGTAAGGTGAGTTCTTTCTTTCTTTACTCTGTTTTTGAATTCATTATAAGCCTTGGATGAAGCTCATATTAAAAGTTTATAAATGCAAGCATCATCCAAACGACCCTGTTTGTTTTGCCTTCCTCCGTTATCAAGCGGAGTTGCGTATTGTCTCATCTATATTATGATTTATAAATTTTTTTTGGCAGAAAGAGGAGAAAAAGAGCCGCCCGCCCCCCCCCCCTCCCTCTATCATCTTAAGTTGCAAGAGTTTTAACATATAGAAGAAAATCTTCATTTACTTTGTCCTGAACTTTGAATGATCTTAACAATCCCTCTACGCTTGGTGGTTCATGACTTGGATGAACATCTTTTTAGCATTACCTGGTATTTGAACATTTTTTTAGCAGTAATGAGATGATTTATTTGCTGATTTGGAAAGACCAAAATACATCTTCTAAGCTTGTAAACTCACTGTTTTGGGCTTGATACATCTACCGTTTTGGAGTAGTTTTAAATGCATCTTTTGAGCTGAATACTTGCTGATTTGGGGAGGTTTCAAGATGCATCTCGTAAGCCTAAAATGCCGATTTTGGGGCCCGCAAAGGCTGTTTCCTGGAGTCAGTTTTGGGGGGCTCTTGCCTATGGTTTGCCAGCAGTTTTCAGAGTTTTGCTGCTTGTTTAGCTGCAGTTTTTAGGACTATTTTATGATCTTTTAGGCTGCGGTTTTTGGGACTTTTAGGACTGCTTTGTGGCCTGTATAGCTGCAGTTTTTTGGGACTGTTTTTTTGGCCTTTTGGGCTACGGTTTTGGGGACTGTTTTGTGGCTCGTCTGGTTGCGGTTTTGGGACTGTTTTGCTGCTTGTTTAGCTGCAGCTTTGAGACTGTTTTGTGGCCTGTCTGGTCGCGGTTTTGGGACTGTTTTTGCTGCTTACTGGCTATTGCTTTGAGCTTCTTTAAACATTGAGTTGGAATGTTTAATAATGCTGTTTTGAGCTACTTTAAATGTTGAGTTGGAATGTTTAAAAAATATCGTTTTGAGCTGCTTCAGATGTTGAATTGAAAGTTAGGAAAGAAAAGAAATGTCGTTTTAGTCTGAGCAAAGTATTATTCAGAAGAACTTAGGCCCTACTCGATTGTTTTTTTGGAAAAAATTTAAATATCTTTCATGCTGATACACGTTTTCTTCTCTTATTTTGCCGAATTTTGAGAAGGGGTCGGCCTACTCGTTTTGCTGTTATTTTTTTATTTTTTTCTTTTCCTTGGTTATTGGTTTAATTTTATGTGCTTATGTTTAAATATAAGTGCACACATATAGCTTTGGCTGTAGATGAACTATCAAACAAGACTATAGGTTTGATGGTTTTGGGGTTTAAGGGCGGTGATGATAAAGACATCTGCGAATAAAACAAAATAATATTGCATCCTACAGCATCAGGACCTGACCCAAGGATCCGACGAGAATGTATGATGACAATATTATTCACCGACACTAGATTAGCGACGACCTTTGCTTTCTAAGGCTGCAAGTAGTTATAGCCCGATAGTATAATCGACTTGTGGACAACCCATTTCTTCAAAAATACATAAATATAACAATAAAACAAATACATTCTTTTCCATATCAATACTTTTGATTACTAAATAAAAAATTATTTTGCTTACATGCATGATAAACCATGAACTTTAAATGATATAATTTAAATGCCCACTTGTCGGTTACCTGTACCGGGTTAAGAATTACCCTCTTACGATTGTGTTGTTGGAAATTTCTAATTGAATTTCGGGCTTTATACACGTGGATGACCGATGGTTGTCTACGGAGTCCTTCGGGAATAATAAATCTGAGTCTACCTCGAGCTGAATTCTTATGGTCCGTTTCGGTCTTTCATTGGTTATCTGCTCTTTTACTAGCCACTTGTTTTTTTATTTACGGTCTGATTCTTGCACCTACAAATATATACACATTCGCTGTGTTAGTTAAATTAATTGCGGTGCTTGTTTATTTTTACCTGCGGTACTGACATCTTTTGCAGCAGCAGCAGACACGCCAAGTACACAGGTCTATTTTATATTTACTGCATTTTGCTGTCTTTATTGCGCTATGTACTGCTTTTTATACTGCATTTCTTTACTGCGCTTTTACTGTTCTTCTGTTCCCACATCTACTTATAGAACATGCTGGGACCCCTAGGTTAGAGGACAAAAGAACACCTGATTAGGATGATACCCTACGGCAGGCCCTCAGACCCAACAATTGCATGTACACATAAAAACCTAAACCCACGACCGATACGATAAGGAGCTTAGAACAAACTTCGTGGGCAGCACGACGAAGATGCAACAGACGGAGGATAACTTTTGACAACAACCAACACTCAACAATAAAATAAGATCGACTTCAGTTAAACCTCTATGTAGAGTTAAATAACAAATCTGTAGGACTTTGAGGTGGTTCGTCCAACACAACATAAATTCTCATTCCATTTTTAGGCTTTTGTACAACCCTGTTGTACAATATTCTTAACATTTTTTAGGATTCCGAGGTTGCTTGGTACAATTTAAATCCTTCTATCTTCTATCTTTTTTTTATAATTGGGTATTATGCAAGTGTATGTGCTAAATAATAATTGACATGATTAAACATTAAATAAACATCACTTTAAAAATGTAAAACCAAACAATAAGATAGTTGAGAAGTCACTGATTCTTGCCTTGAAATCCGTGACATCCACTACTTTTTCGCTTCTTCGGACTCCTAAAATAATTGCTCATGTTTTGAGTCATTCCCTTTTGACTTTCCTATGTACTACATTGAAAACCAAACTTCAAATTCTTGAAGACAGAACCACCGATCCTAATCGAGAGTTTTCTTAAGCAATTTCAATCACTTAATATGTAATTAACTATAGGGGCATGCCTTTCTAGGGAACTAAAAACCCAGATAAGATAAACCCTATCTAATCTTCATATTAGGTAGAGAAATTTATCGGTCACACGTAAATTGTTCCCAAACCAAACGACTGTAACAAATCTTTTAGTTTCAGTGGTTAAGCCTACTAACAAGTAATACACTTATCTCTCAAAATAGTGCATTACTTGTGCTATAATGCTCAACCATCTAAACTATTAAGAATGCGTGATCCGTTTAGTCTCATTTTTCAAAATTAAAATACTATTAATTACATATATTAAATTGTCAATATTTTCAAAACAACATCGCCAATTCCAATATGGCGGCCCTTAACCCTTGAATTGTTCGAACCAAACAGTTCGGATTGCACCTGGCACGGTCTCGCAGGGAACAGACGCCCGTGTCAATTTTTTCCCTGTGATTACTTCATTCAGAGAAGGGAGATTTTCTTTGCTTAAGATTTGAATTCCAATTTGATTAAATTTGTTACTGAATTTTGTCAGGAACTCGAGGATTTTCTCTCGACCTAATTATTTAAGAATCATCACATCTTTGTAGCATGTCTTGTTAAGATCTTGATAATAATATAGCTAATAGTATACTTTTATGGCATTAAAATATCGAATAACATGAAGGTTACTTTTGTCGTTGTGACTAGTTTTGTCTTGATTGTGTAGATAAGTGCAATAAATTTCAACTTTGAGTATGTTTATTTTACGCCCCAAACCTCTTTTGTGGTAGAGATGAATGTAAATAGCCCTTGATCACCTGTAGTATGGTGTTTCACAATCATGTTATGATCAATGAATTAGCTTCTTTCCAAAGTACAAATTTTATATCATTAGGGTCCCGAGATAGCTTCACAATGGGATCTTTCCGTTTCCTTTCGAAAGGGTCTTCTTGATTTAGGACATTTATGATAGTTTTTTTATGTTCAATTGATAAGTTGCTTGAAATCTTTGGAGTTCTCCTTTGTTTTGATTTTCAAAATTAATCATGATTAATTCTTTTGAAAGGAAGTCAACGATTCAAGGCATCAATGAATAGAGGGATAATCCGACAAAGGGATCTTGATTGGAAGTGGGAACCCCAATCTTAGAGAAAGAGAACAAAGATGGGAAGAAAAATTCTACCATCGCTCTAATACCATATTGAAAATAAAATTATGGAGAACATTCTTAAGAATTTTATTTTTCTTTCTTTAGGGGAGGTATATATACATCTCAAAAAGACATTACATACTAAAACAAATTTTAAAAAGGGGGAAAAATTGCGAAGGAATCGACGACCCTATTGAGAAGCAAAAGAATTGCGATTGGAGGACCATAGTAAAAATTATTCAACGGTTCAAGTCCTTGATCCGTGTACCTTGGGGTTTTTATTATGATTGGAGAGTTGATTGGCCTATTACCAAAGAAGGAGAGATAAAAATTTAACATGGATTATGGGGTGGGGGGATTGGGCGAGATTATTGGGGAACCAAGGGCCTTGTCTACCATGTATTTGCTTCTCGAGGATTGAACTTGAAAGATGGATATTGTGTTGCTCTTTATGTAAGGCGACATATAGGGTTTTTATCACGACCTGACCCGGGGTTTGGAATTAAGATGAGAACGGACGGTCGGACTGTGAAAATCAATTATCTGTTATTCTATTTCTATTACTATCAGTTTAATATTCAAATAACACATGAAAATCAACTAAAGAAGGCAGTTAAAATTAACCGATAAAAATTTGTACCTTTCATGTTGTTGTTCTCATCTTCTTAACACATTAGATTCTCTTTTGTTCATTATAATAAAAAACTTAAAACCTGAAGAATGTTAAAACAATGTAATAATAATTAGGAGTAACTATACTTCTAAAGTACAATAATTCAAGGAAAAGAAATCAATATGCATGCTGATCTTTTATATCTCTATAAGAAATCTTTTAATATGCTAATCTTTTATATGAAATCTTTAAGCTACAAATGCATGCATTAATGCTCTTTTTTAATTTAAATATTCTAAATTTCTATTTGTATTAATTTTAATTTTACTTTTGATTAATACTCTTTACATACATTTCTATCTCTGTGAGGATCACCGTTAAAGATCTGACACACCTTTAGCCGATATGACCTCGGCTTCTCCCATCGGCAAACGGTTAGCGATCTGCATATCGTAATTGTCTAGGGTGGAAAGACCCCCACCCGCCTCTGGTGATATTATACCGTCGACATAGCAATTAACAATGTAAATGTCACAATTGTTTAGGGTGGTAAGTCCTGGTCTAGTCCTTCTGGCTGATATTATTCCGTCGACACGACGGTTAGTGAACTATCACAATTTTCTGAGATGATAGAAAAACCTTTATTTGTGCGGGTACACTGACGTCCCCTGCATATATCATTAGGGGGTGAACTTCTCCTTTGAACATGCACATGCAAATATTCATATATAAGATATTTCATTCTTTCACATCATGCATTCTCTTCTATGAAACATTTAACTCTATCTGCTGATGAATAATGCAAACTTGCTATATCTATAAGTCATGAAATCTACAAACATATGTATATTTACTAGAATTCTAGATGTTAAATAGTAATGTAACATATATATGTGGTGCTACGATTAGCTTATATCTAGACCTGTACTAAATTCATGTAATGATATGATATCAACTTAAACTAACCTGTCATGCAACTTATATGTAGACCTCTACTAAAGTTATGCAATGATCTAATATCATCCTAAACTAAACGGTTATGCAACTATATTTAACATGCACATATACCCTGTTCGATAATATGAAGAAATTATTGCTAAATCAGGAAATACATGAAATCAAACATACAATTTAAAATATAAATAATTATTGAAGTTAAAAAATATAATTACTCATCTTGATTCTAAATGATTTTCTTGTTATCGATTTCTGTCGCCTCCTTCAAAATTATATTTTTACTGCCTTAAACTCCTCGATCAGCAGTATGAAATTGATCTATCTGTTTGGTTAACGTGAATACAATTTAGTACTTAACTATTATATTAATATTACTAAATTTTAAAACATTAAATAAATAAATTATTTGACAATTACCTTATAAGTTCCTCATATCGATCTCCTTTCTCACGCGCTTCACCAGTTTTTCTTCCTTCCAAGTTAAAATGTCTCCTAGTTGAGTCCTATTTCAATATCATTTTCCATAATATTTTCCATTCATATCATTTAATTTAAACGTAAACTCATATAATAACTTTAGATTTATATAACTTAATACATAAAAGTAAATTAAATTCTTCATTATACCTTCAGCAAATTGCCCTAACATCACGTGCTTCCTCTTCTCTCGCGAGCACACAGGCTTACTTTTCTCTATACAGGAGCACGCTAGACTAGGGTTTGGCTTCCTCTTCTTCTCTGCCTTCGATCGTAGCTCAACGCTGCACAACATGTGTGATCTTCGACCTCCTCTACACAGGACCACGATGCATCAAGTTGCCTGACCTCCTTCCTCCTGCAAGCAATGTTACGCTTCATCGTCGACGTGTCTTCTCCTCCACGCATGACGCTGACTTCGTCAATCTCAAGCGAACCTACAACCAACAGTGGGGTTGACTTCTCCTTTCTTCTTCTCCTTCGATCGGCTAAGGCATGATCTTTCTTCTCACAGGACGACGCTAGACCCAAGTACGGGCCGCACCTTTCTTCGGTAAGGGTTTGTCTTCTCTCCCTCCTTCTTTCCTCATAGGTAAATTTTACTCTTCTCTTTCTGCCACTGTCCCCTTCGTCAATTGTTGCCCTCTCCTTTGATTCATTTATCTCTCACTTGAAATGAGACACCCGTCTCTTAAGAACAAGACGTTGACTCGTTTTAGTTGAACTAACCCTACCCATTGAAATTTTCCTTTCATGTATTTCATTTATTTATTTATTTGTTATTATTATTATTATTATTATTTACTGGACATTACAATTTTCTCTTATAAAAAATTCGTACCTAAAATTTTTGAACTTTACACCAACTAAATATTATGCAGATTGAACATGAACTATACACTAATCTTAAAGTAATTCTAATTATTGGAGAGTGATAACGAAAACGAATTAGATAAATCCTCTAAGATAAGATAATTCAGCTGAACAATCTCTAAACATTTGAATGATAACAACATAACTATACAATACTCAACTTCTGAAATGAAAGTACATAAAAATACTCAACTGCAAACAAATAACATGGAAGCTAACATGACAACCAAGTGATAAATCACTCCATCATCTCTATGCATCAACATCAATGACAACGGGTTCTTCAGGTTCCTTTTGTGTTAATGAATAGACTCTTGATTGAGTGTTCTGCCTTGGTTGCCCTTTACGAGTCATAGCACCAGCTTCTATTATCCTCTGCTGATCACTTCTGAAAGTAGATTCCTGCTGTGAATTCCTCTTGAGTTGATTCCTTTCTAAATTTAATATCTGTTGTGGGTTTTTGAGTAGAATTAGAGCAGTTTCTCATCTAATGTCCAAGCTGTCTACATAAGTAACACACCTTCAAACCAAATATACATTCACGATGATGTTGCTTTCGACACATAGCACATTGCGCTATAGTGTTGTTGCTAGTTTGACTGATAACTCCATCAGCATAGGATTTTATCTTCTTCCCGTTGGACTCTAAAGAATTAACTATTTGTGACTCTTCTTCAATTACTTTTTCTTATGCATGTCCTTACGCGTCCGAGTCAGCTTAAAATCAATCTATAATCGTCTAGCCCTCTCCACTAGTAATGAATAATCTTCAATCCCAAACGACAATAGTGACTGCCTGATTGAATCATTCAAGGTAAGTAATTATATTTTTAAATTTCAATAATTATTTATATTTAGTTTAAAATTATAATTACTTCTGTATTATCTTTGGATAACTCTTTATGTTGTTTTAACTTTCTTCAGGTTTTAAGTTTTTGATTTTGAGGAGCAAAAGAAGATCAAATGTGTTTGGAAGACGAGAACAACAACCCGAAATGTACAAATTTTTATCTGTTGATTTTAATTGCTATCATTTATGGATTTTTCATGAATTATTTGAATATTAAACTGCTACTAATAGAAATATAATAATAGAGAAATGATTTTTACCGCCCGACCATCTGTTTCCATCTTGATTAATTTCAAGTCCTGAGCTGGGTCGTGATAGTTTTTGTTTTAAAGAAAAATGTTATTATACAAGGGTTGGATGCATTATATATATACATAAAAATATTTTAGTAGCCTCATTGATACCGAAGTTAACCCAAATCATAATAGAAAATAGATTTTATTAGGCCAAA
Organism: Papilionanthe hookeriana x Papilionanthe teres; assembly: GCA_022702705.1. NCBI lineage: Eukaryota > Viridiplantae > Streptophyta > Magnoliopsida > Asparagales > Orchidaceae > Papilionanthe > Papilionanthe hookeriana x Papilionanthe teres. Next base: position 70,413,674 of record CM040426.1, on the reverse strand, counting down.
AGTAACGGGGCTACAGTCTAGACTCAAAATAGAATAGAAAATACAACACAACTCGAATCTTTTTCTAGGGCGAAGTGTGGCGGTCGGTGGACAACAGTGAGGGGGCTGGAATAGGGGTGGCGGCAGGCTGGCCGCAGTTCTGTTGGTTTGCGGTTGTAGCAAGAGAGAGGGATTAGGTGGTAGGCAGCAGGGCAAGGGGTTGGGCAGCAACTTGTAGTAGGCTGGTTGTAGGATATGGGAAGGAGAGAGGCTGGCTGCAAGGAGACGAGAAGTTTAGTTGGGAGATGGGGTGGCACAATTGGCAAGGGAGAGGGATTAACGACTATATCCACAGCTTGGAAGTAGGTCTTGGTCAGCGGCGACTTGAAACAGGAGAAAGTAGTGGGGCTTGCGGTTGCTGGAAGGTGTGGTGGCTGTAGATGTGTTGGATGGTTGGAAGGGGGTAGCAGGTAAAACAAGGAGAAAGGCGGTAACGGTTAGGTATGCTGTAGAGAAGATGGCAATAGGGAGGATAGAGGAAGATACACGCCACCTCGGACGAGCATAGCCGGAGCACCTTCTTGCCGTTAAATTCAGCCCTAGAAAGAGAAAAATGATATCGTCGACTGTCCAAACAGAAATCTGACAAATACTCAACAAAAACTAAACCTAAAGCAAAGAAACAACTTATAAATAGAAGATGGATAGACGGAAAACAAAAACAGAAAGGGGGAATAATTTTCTCCTAATGAAAATTGGGAGAAGGGGCCGGCTCAGACTTCCATTGAACCAGACCCTCTCCGGCTGAATCGGTTCAACACCAAAGTTGCGTGTTAGTCTTTCTGGATTGGTAGGGCTTTGAGCTTATTCGTCGAAGCTTTTTGTCTCCGCTTAGTAGTCATATCAGTCATGTTGTAAGTTCCTAATAAGTCCATTCTGTAGGCAGTGTCGTTTCAAAGAACATCTTGATAGAATATATATATGTCCTCTTTTGGTATAGTATGAGTCGGCGGTATACAATGACATAGGTTTTTCTAAGCCAAATTCCGAGCAAGTAAATATATTATATGATTCTCCTACTCTTACTCGTTTGGATATATCCGATAAACAAGGCTTTCAGGGGGGTCTACCCTAGAACGACATCTTTAACAGCTTGGGCCACCCTGTCGTATATCCCTGTCGTATAACCGCTCATGAGAGATCTTTAACAGCTTGGGCCACCCTCCATATGCCAGATCATGGTTATTTCATACTATGTTGCAACCCTAGACTAGATCATGGTTATTTTCCCTTTATTAACTTTGTAGAGCTTCTAGAAGATGCTCAGATGTCCTGTTGAATGTTTTCCCTTTATTAACATGTTGGCATCAAATTTTTTAATTATTGTGCTTAACTATGACATCTTGTTGAGTAAGTAGAGATTTTCATCAACCTGGCATTTTGTGCATGATGGACTTGATTACAAATTTGGTTTTGCGGTGGCTTTTAAAAATTGGATGTAGTTTTGCTTCCATATTCTGTTTTGTGCTTTGATGAATTAACAGTGGATTGACATGATTTGTCTTTGTTGAACAATAGGGAGAGATTTACATGCCTTCAGTCTTATGCTTTCAAGTTTGGTGAACTTGGTGAGGGACACATGCCAATGATCTAATTCTCAGGACGTGCATTAGGTTGATTATGAAGAGTCATTGATTAAATGCTTCATGCTTTGGTACATTTATTGATGAAGAAATTTCTTTTAATTTGACCTTAGACTCTTAATAAACTTTGGGATTACTTCTTTTGTCACGTGCCTTACACTTTGTTGTACTTCGTCAGTCTTGTTGCTTAATGCTTGCAGAATTGTTAAAGTAATTGGGACGGATGATTTAACTTTTCATGTCTTGTCAATGGTACCTAACTTAATTAGGTGATTTTTTGAGTAAGGACTATTTTTATGATTCAACTATGCTTTGGGACTAGTTGATAAAATCTTTTTGATATGAACCACTTGTGCTCCGAAATTTGAGATGCTCAGAAATTCTTATCATTGGACTTGTGAAGTGGGCCTCCTCCTAGTGTGGCCCTTATGGTTAGTCAGGAGAGTTGTTTGTGACTCAAGAATATTTACCTTATTGAGTTTGACTTTTATATTATTTTTGGTCGTAACATTTCTGAGTTGCGAGGAACTTGTGATTTTCTAACTTGGTTGTGTAAAGCTTGCAAGCTTGAAAATTATCTTATTTAATTTTTAGAATCTTCGTGAGCCTAATAAACAACAATGTCATTTGGGATGCTGCTGCCCTATGTTTTTCTCCATTTGAGATTGATATCCTTTGATCATTACGTTGTGTACATTGAGAACATGAAATTATTTATTAGGACTGTCAGTTTGTCAGGGATGGCTGCCAGTAGGATGATATCAAGTTAGAAATATACTCGCACGTTGTGGGCCATTTTAAAGGCATTAACTAGTTAATCAGTCATATGATGACATTCATTTTTTTTTTGTTTTGAAATTCTCATGAATTTAAGGGTGCAAACGCAAGTAGTTACTTGTAGTTATTATTCTATGAGTGTACGAATATTTTATTTTTTAACTTTATTAAACAAATTATTGAATTGCAACAGATTTTTTTGAAGATTGTTTCTGTTTTGTTTATTTTACCTACTGAGACGTTTCCGATCACCTCCAAAAAAGTTAACTTCAACGGTACAATGCTATATGTTTCTATTGTTTTTATGCTTAAAATAGAATACTAGTACTATTTTTTACTGTGATATTTCTTTATCATTTGATGAGAAGAATTTTATTTATTTCTTAAGAGCCATGTCTTTTTCTGTAGTTTTTACATCAGAACCAGTAATACAGGTTATTTCAATGCTGAAGGACAGATTGGAGCAGAAGAAGAGGAAAAGTCTTCTTACGGTTAATTATGGGTAATCAATTCTCCCAGGAATTCACTCTCAGCATTATATATATCGGTTTAGAGAATGTAAACTAAACTTTTAATATGTCTTATATTTGCGATCGGATAATCTTTCCTCGGTGTGATCTTATGTTTCACCGCTGAAGTTATGGATGCAAAATTAAAATTAGTAGACTGGTCTTCCTTTAGAGTTTCACCGCTGAAGTTATGGATACAAAATTAAAATTAGTAGACTGGTCTTCTCTTTAGAGGAGAAGGGCCTATCCTAGGAGCTAGTCCAATTAATGGTAGAAAATAATCTTGTCCCTCCATTTTTTTTCCTTTTTTTTTCTGAATAATCTGATCTTTTAGCTTTGAAATTATAGTTTAGATCTTCACATTTATCTTGACCTTATATTCTAGCTATGGGTGAAGTTCATTTGATTTTTTCATGCAGGTTTCCCTAAAAGGTTAGTCAATTGGTACCAACACCAGTCGTTATAGGATCACATATTTAATTTTATTTCACTGTATTTTCTTTTATTATTTGTATATTTATTTATTTTTTAGATAGCCATGAAATAAGGACAAGTTATCCGTTATTTTGGGTATTTTAGTTATGCATGAGTTTGCCCTTGTTCTATAAAAAATCTTTTTAATGATGAGATTAAATGAATTTCTTTGAATTATAATCTCCCTCACATGTCTCTATTATAGCTATTCTATCTCGTATTCATGATTATCGCTCCCAGGTAATCCTTTTGGTAACTCCTCTCTATTATTTTTTGATACAAACACAAATGTGAATGCTTACCACCCAACTTTATTTTGAGATCACACCTTGTTTGCGAATCCCAAAGCCATTCAATGGTCATCTTTTTTATTGTCACACAATATTAAGCTAAATTATTGCCTTTCTTATGGCCACATAAGTAATTTAACTTATATCTTTTTTAACCAAAAGAAGCTTAAGGCGAGTAAAGCCTTTCCATGTGTTGCTTGATAATTTCCTGAATCTGGATTTTAATTTGATTTGTTCCCCACCTTTTTTTCTACATATACTTGAGACCAAGCCTATTCTTAGTTCTTACATGCTCATGGATGTTTGTGTGGGCTATTGTTTGATGGCACTTAGTGTTTGTTTAGGGTTTTACCCCAGCGCTCTTCTCTTATTGATATCTGCTCGTTATCTTGAGTGACACTATTTCTGACGCGGGAGATCTTCAGCGAATACCGTCTCCCGCGATATCGCGGCTGGAAGATCCCGTGATTGCGGGATTTTGCACTTCCCGGGAATCAATCCTGCGGGCACAGGAAGAGGAATCAAGATTATATCCGGCTTCATTAGAGCGGATTCCAAAATCCCACAAGTTGGATCGAGTGAGATTTCTGCAATTTTTCCAATTGGCAGGAATTCTTCCACGTGCAATAGTCGCTAGCTCTAGTGGGCCCATTTTAATATTTTTTAATTAGAATTAAGGTTTTCTTGAGATGGAATTATTTATACTTTGTTATTTCTTATTTTTGACAGACTTTTTGCTTTATTAGTGTATTTAAGAGATCGTACTTCTGATTCCTATTCTACGACGTGCTGCATCCTCTTTCTTTTACAAGAGGTGTGTCGGTATCTTACTCATGAACATGTGGTAGAACCTTCTCATCGTCCTTATATCATTGTTTCAGAGTTCTCTTTGTTGTTTTCACCCGGGATAGCCGCCGAACGATGCTTATTTGCCTCCAAATGCTGTTGACCTCTCATATTTTCATTCACTCACTATTTCCCAATCACCTCCCCGCTAATTTCACTTCCCAAAACTTTTTAGAAGCCTTAGAATGGTGTCATCTGATATCAGAACCCTAAATTTTTTTGGGATTTTTCTTCCTTTGCTCTCAAATCAAAATTTCATACAACCTAATCTAATACTCCTAAAGTAATCTCACATCATCTACTTAACCCTAACCTTAAAGCACAATTCCTTTTCAGCAAAATTTTAATTAGAAGAAGAAATTTTCATACGCCAAGGAGAAATCCTCAACAAGATGTTCAAGGGCTTACTTCGGAGGATATGCAATGTGAAATCCTTCAACTGCAACAAATACTTTCTGCCTTTAAGAGGAGATAATCCGGAGAGGCCACCTATAGTCACACCGGTGACTCATCGAATTGAGAAAAGGAAGCGAACCCCTTCTACCACTAAGTCTCCAGTGATGAAGAATCAATACCCCGACGATTTGACATAGAATATCAGAGAAGTCATGAGTTTGTAGTGAAGGTTGACTTGCTGAATTTTGATGGTTGCATGGATTCTGACGAGTGTGGCTCCATACAATGGAATATGTTCGTCGCCCGTTAGATGTGGATAAATTTTTGGAAAGTTTATATATGTATAAAATATGTTTTTGATTTAAGAAAATATGTTAAGTATATATTGATTTGAAAATGATGTTTTAAATTTGAAAAATGAGAATGAACGAATCTCATTCATTTAGTAGTTTAAATAAACAAACACAATATCACAAACGATGCATCTATCCTGAGGAATAGACACACTATTCGATGATATTGCTCGATCAAATAAACTACAGAATTGATGACATTCATTCTGGTCTGCGAACCTTTTATTTTGACCGATAAATTCTCATACATAATATTAAAAATTAGATAGGGTTTATATTACTTGGGTTCTTAAAGCTCCCTAGAGAGTCAAACCCCTATAGTTAATTACCTCTTAAATGACCGAAGTCACCTGAGAACTCTCGATGATGATGTAAGGTATCTATATTCATGAATTCAAAGGTTAGAGTTTTCAAGGTAATGTCAAGTGAGACAGGGACCAAATAGGAACAGTTATTTCTGGAATCAAATGAGTGAGAACTAGGGGGTGTCATAGAATAGAGGCGAACCTCAATGACTTTCCAAGCTATCCTATTATTGGGCTTTAAATTTTGGAAATGAATTTATTTAGATTTCAATCATGACAATTATTAATTATAGTAATTAAATTTACATAAGATCCGATTATGCAAATAACTTAGAAGATGTGCGGATTTACGTCGCATCGGATAACGACCTTAGAATCTAAAGCGAGTTTGAGCTTATATTGCACAACATGGCTGTGCAAAGGCGTAAAAGATAAGGTGAGAATTTATGTCGCACTAGGCTGATTACTTTAAAGTCCCATGACTCATTATTTAAATTAAGCCAAGGTTTAGCTGGAGTAGACTTGTCTTGTTGTTGTAGATCGTCCTTCTCCGTTCGCTGCATCCTCGTCGTGCTGCCCTTAAAATTTTGCTCCGTGCTCCATGTTATAACAATATTTAGTTTTAAAGTTTAAAATTTAATGTGGATATGCAATTGTTAAGTCGGTTTTTATTTTGGACACCCCATATGAAACCATAATACTGGCCTCCTACTCTAAAAGGTATGATGTGCATAAATAAAAGAAAACACAATAAAAAGAAGCAGTTTATATCGCAGTAAGGAAAAACAGTAATAACCCGCAGTAAAGTGCAGTAAATGAAAAACAGTAATATGTGCAATAAGGAAAAGTAGTAGTAGAGAATATGCAATAAACGTGTAGTAAAGGAAAGCATTATTATGTGCAGGAAGGTAAACTTGCTGTATATGTAAAAGGAACCTGCATGTCTGGCAGACCTGCTATTTCTTGTCAATAAGATCAAAATCACAAGCACAAGCAAGCAAGTATAGTAATGGATTTAGCGAACATGTACCCACATACAGAGTAATAAATGACAAAAGCGAAAAGAAAACTCAAGGAAAAATTGAGAGAAATCGTGAAAAACACAAAAAACCTGAAGAAAATTTGCAGATGTCCTGTAAAAACTTAAAGAAAAGGGTATAAAACACTCGGAGAGCCCGAAGAGGACCGTAAGCATGATGATGGAGAGAACTCAGAATCAGGATCCCGAGACAAATCAAATTTTTAGGGCCCTACCGAATCACCATGCATGTGTGATCCAATACCAAGTAAAAAGTTCTCAGTCTAACAGTTAAGACCTCTCACACATGCCTAAATGGTTCTTTCATCACTTGTGCCCAAACCCCGAACCATCCTAGTTACAGCCTTGCTTAATGGCCCAGATATAGCCATTAACTATACGTGCGCAATTATGCCTCGTACATAAGTGCAAAGACCTAGTCAAGAAGCAAGAAATGAGGAAAACGACCCACCTAAAAGAATGAAGAAAAGAATGTGAATCGATCCTCAAAATCACAGAAAACAAACAATCCCGAACTCCCGACGTCCCAAATCCTGACAAACTCTGCTAAAATCTCTCGGAGGCAAGACCCCGACAACCCTCACTAAATCTAGGACACAAGGACTCTACACCTGTCGGAAAGGTAAACATGTCGAACCCACCCTGAAAGAGACCCACTCCCTCTACTAAAATGACCAACCACGACTCCCCAGGATGCCCCGAAGACATAACCCAAGTGACTACACGTGACTGAACAGGAGACCCCAAAGTGTAATATATCAAACAGTCTCAGAAAATTCCAAAAAGTGTAACAAAGAACTCCCAAACCTGGTAGCCCGGAGCTGCCCAACCTCCAAACTATCCCCCGCCCAAGATCGAGCCACACAAACTAAAAGCATAGACCACTCACATGCCCAAAATAAGGCTGCACCCAAGTCTCAACTAGGCCCAAAACCGTGCCCATACATATGCTGAAACATGGGCTGCAGCAAGTGCCAAAACCGTGCCACACAATGCCCCAAAACTGAGCCATACAAGGCTAAAAAAAAAATTGAGCCATACAAAGCTAAAAACCGAGCCATATCAAATGCCAAAACTGGGGCTGCAGCAAGCACCAAAGCCGGGCCATAAAAGGCTAAACAGAGCCTACGACAAGCTCAAAACAGGGGGGCTGCAACAAGTGTAAACCGAGCCCCAACAGGCTAAAACCGAGCAAATACAAGGTGTAAGAGAGCCCATCTTATGTTAAATTCTCCAAATACCTCCTCACTTTCTATATTTCTCAATAAATAAAAGCTTTTTCGCATATGCATTGATGTAACACTAGAAATAAGTAGGCATGTGTAACCGTAAGTGATTCTCAAGTAAACACTTCAATGCAAAGCCTCATCCACCAATGCCTCCCAAATATCACGAAACCGTGGCTCAAGTAAAGAGCCAAGTGTCTCCAACTCCAAGCATACCACAAGAGCCCTTTAAGGCCCTCCCAAACCAACAAATTTTTGTTCAAAAGGTTACATTTAGGAGCATTTGAGTAACACTTTAAATTTCATAATTGAGAAATACGGCAAATAAATATTTGGCCTCTAAGCATGCATTTCAATATTCCAAATACACAAAGAATGTAAGTAAAAGATGAGCATCCACACTTAACACATAAGATTTAGCCCCTCCAATTCCTTCCCTATCCATTTTAATTTTAAAATAGGCTTCTCAAATATTTCAGATTTTGTAAAATAGAAGCCCAAACATTTCAAATCTTGAAGAATAGAAGCCACAACATTTCAAGCATATATGTAACATGGGTGAAGAGGAGCAAGGATATCAAACCCTCCAAACAATCATACTTTCACTTTTCCTCCTTTCCTTCCTCTCCTTCTCTTTTCTCTCCTCTTTTCTCTTTTCTTTCTTTTCTCTTTTTATTCTTAAAAAAAAAACATAGGCCTACTTCATGCTCCAAGACAAGCAACACCCATAAAAGCACAAACCCCCAAACCATCCAAGTGAAATACACTAGGCCTAAAGAAGTTCTAGTAACATAAGGTGAAGCATGCCATTCAAAGCCCCAACCCAACATTTAATCCCAAAGCCACATGTATATAGTGCTATCTTTCAAGTGGTAAAGAAATGCCAAAGGATTTAACAATCATCAACATATGGTACTTTTTGAGAAAAGGAAGAGGAGCCCAACAAATTTCTAGTTTAAAGTAGGCCTAAACATGCATTATACACCACCTCGTAGCTCAACCATTGTTTCAAGACTAGCCACAAACCTTTCATCCAAACAACAGCACCAATCCATAGAACAAAAAAATACCTTAGCAGTGAAGCAAACAACCAAGCAAGAATTTCGAGTGAACCAACATGGAGGCCGAGAATACCCAGCCAAAGGTTCGAGCAAGCAAGGGGCTCGAGCAAACCAACAATCCGGCAAAGACCTCCCGACTCCAAGAATTTTTGGCCAGCCTTTAAAAGCTTCCCAAATGGGAATTTTTATAGCAAAAGAGAGGGGGAGGAGCTCACCTAAACCCACCCAAGCTCACCCAGAGGTTAACCAGACGCAAAAGAGGAGCCATCGAGTGGCGACAGGGAGCGACAGAGAAGAGGAAGATGCGAGAAGGTCGAAGAAGGCATCAGGAAGGAATGAACTTTCCCATTCGTGCCAAGAGAGATAGGCTCGACAGGAGCGAAAGACCAAAGAGGAAAGCTCGCGGTCTGGCGCAGCTTCAGGAAGGAGATCCTCAGGTAGAACGCGCCAAAACGGGGCTGAGGAGTCAACTTCCCCATCGTCAGATGAGGGGACGACTCGAGAGGGAGGCATGGATGGGATGAACCCATCCTCTAGGGCTTTAGGTTCAAACAGATGGAGAGGAAAGGGGGTCCGGTCGTTCGCGGGAGGGGGGCCAGGATTTGGCTCGCGAGCGAGAGAAGGAGAAAAGAGGCGGGTGCATGGGACGTGAGCGTAGTTTTGGATTAGGGATTTAAGGGGTTTAAAATAAAAGAAAACTTATTTTATTATTTTATTTCCTTTAAACGTGTCGGACTTCTTGCGCGGATCTCTAACAAGTATGTCCTTCATAAGTAAATTTGATGATCCGGATGTGCTGGCGCTGTCCGTTTCGTCATCCGGAGTCGTTTAGATAACCTCGTCGACGATCGAGTTAAAATTCGTCGAATTCAAATCTTCCTGAAATTCTGGCTCGCTGTCGATCATCATGACAAATTGGCTTTAGCTTTGATCAGTGACAGAGAAATTGAAGGTTTCGAGGCCGCAAATCGAGGAATTTGTGCGCGTGGTGGTGCAAAATGTGTGCGAGACAATCTTCGGGCTCAAAGGTCCTATGGGGGACTCCCTTTGAGTTCCTCACATTAATTCCAACATTCTATGTGTTAGAGTTACAAAATTACATGCGAGACTCCAAAAAGAGTAACGAAGTTGTTTCAAAATTCCTAAAACGAGGTGGGTCCCATACTAAGGTTCTAAGATAGTCCTAGATCCTAAACCCTAGGAGGAAAACTAGACCTCGACAAAAGTGAGGTCAACAAGGTCTTTGAGCACAAGGGCGTTCCACTTGACATATGGGTCAAACTAGCTGCTATTATGTTAAAGAAAAATGCTTTCTTATGCTAAGAGAACCCGAAGCATATTCAACTTCGAGAATGGAAGAATAAGATCAATACTTACTCTAAGATAAAAAAGAAGATCCAACACAAGTATCTTCTCATGCATTATTGACAGGACATGTTCATAAAACTCCACAATTTGCACGAGATGCTCTTCTATGGAGTACTCAACTTATTTTTTTTTAATTAATGCTGGAATATGAATTGATGAAACCAAACGAGCATAAAGTGCTCAAGTATCTTGGAGGATTAAAGCTAGCTATCAGCAATTTGGCGCAGTTGCAATCTTGTTGGCCACTATTCAATGTACATAATCTAGCTTTGAAGGTAGAAAAGCAAGAACGTCATTAGGTGACTGCCACACCTTACAAGTAGAGTTCAACACCAAGATCACACAACAAGAGTACACCCAATGGAGCATTCAAGCTGACCCCGTGTGAGGAGAAACTAATCCATATTGGAGAAAAAGTAGATCCACCACACTTCCAAATCTGTCTCAACCAAAAAGTGATTGAAATGTCATGATTTTGGGTACATTGAAATATAAGAATAATTTCTTTCATTGAGTAAGGAGTAGTTGCAAAAATAGACAGTGACACATGTGAGATTGAAAATCTCACGGAGGAGTATTATTTTCTAGTTGATGAGGGAGAGATGTTAGTGTTTCAAGTTGAGCCCATGAGAAGGACAACAACAAGACTACCATTGGTTCTCTTAGGTTGTAATGAGTCGAGAAGTTGATACTAAAAAGGGGACAACCCCTATTAAAAGATTTTCCATATATTCTAACTGATAATTTACCTTTTGAGTGGCTGATGGTGGTTCATTATGCAGTAGATTTCATCTCAGGGTGGGTCCCTCTAAACAAACGTGTTTATTGGATTCAACCAGCCGGGCACAAGGAGTTGGAGAAGCAGGTAACAAACTTTATAGCTTGAGGCTTGATTCTTGAGAATAGTTTTCCATGTATAGTTCCAGCTCTGGCTGTGCCAAAGAATGATGACTATATATTCTATCAAAATAAACTATTGGATGATGTATGTGTTTTAGAGTTGCCTAAGTTGAACATGAGCTTAAATTTTGTATTGGGATTGCCTCAAATATTGTACGGTGATAACTTTGTTTTCGTGGTGGTAGATTGATTTTAAAAGTCTTCAGAGAAGTAGGCAAACCTCTCCTACCCAGGGAGAACGACGTGGAGGCTCTTCTGTGGATACCGTGCCCGCAGTATCGCGACAACGAGATTCTGCATTTGCGGGATTTCACTCATCGCGGAATCGATCCGTAGACACGGGAAGAGGAATTGGGATTGGATGCTGTCCAGGTAGAACAGATTTCCGCAATACCGCAAGCTCGATCTACGAGACAGTTCTACAATTTTCCCGAACAGGTGGATTTCTTCCACGTGCATCAATCGCCAGCCCCCTGTATGCTCATATTTAATATTTATTTAATTAGAATTAGGTTTTTTTAGAGGGAACTATCTATGTTTTATTATTTCTTATTTTTGGCATATTTTTTGCATTGTTAGTGTATTTTGGAGATTGCATTTCTTATTTATGTTCTACGGTGTGCTGCATTCTCTTCATTTTGTAAGTGGATTGTGTGTATCTTGCTAAAAAATAGGTGGTGGAATGTTTTCACCACCTGTACATTGTCGTTTCAGAGTTCTCTTTGCTGTTTTCAGATGGCACAGCCGCTAAATGGCATCTATCCCTAATACTGGAGTTAACACAAACCACAATCAAAACAAAAATATTATTGTTGAAATTCAAATAGGTTATAATGGCGACTCTCCAAAGCAGGAAATAGATGACAACAAGCATAAAAAGACACCATAGGGCGAGGGCGAGGATGGTGGACGACGGGTCTGGGTCGAATTGGAGGTGGTTGTGAGGGCAGGAGGATTGAAAGTAGGTTTTGGCAGCAGCTGGAAAGCTAGTGAAAGAAGTTGGGGTGGCTATATGGTGGTTAGAGGAGCAGGCGATAGTTCTGGGAGGATCGGAGCAGATTCTGAGAGAACCTGGGAGGTGGTTGCTGCAGGAAGACATCAACTGATGAGAGGGGGTTGGGGGCTGTGGCTGGAAAAAGGGAGGGAGGAACATAATAGGAAGGTGGAAGGTTTGGGGGCTGCTGTAGGCAACAAAACTGTTGTATTTGGGTTGAAATGCAGCAAGTACGACGGCGAAAACAGCGAGGGGGAGGTCGGGGATAATCAGCACCTCAGAAAATTGTACAGTCGGTGACCTCAGAAAATTGTACAGTCGGTGCACTACTCATCCTTAGATACGCCCCTTGAAGGAAAAAATGGAATGCAACAGCTGTTTAGACAGAAAATCGCAGCCAAAAACTAAACTCTAACACAAAAAATGACCTATTTATAAAAATAAAATAGGTGGGGTCTCCCTTAGGCGGCAGTAGCTTCCAACCTAATTAGGGCTGGCCGGTTCAGCCTCCTTGTTGAACCGACATGCGCTTGCTGAACCAACACCCCCTTGCTTAACTATGGGCCGGTGCAGCTCTAGCAGCCCCGCATCAATCCCCGCTCAAATGCCATTGATCTCTCCTATATTCTCGTTCCCTCGTTATTCTCCAATCACCTCCCATTTAGATCCACTTCCCAAATACAGGAGGCCTAGAATGGTGTCAGTTTCATTGCACTTGATCATTGTCTCTTGTTTCATCATCACTTTTGGGTAATACTCGCGAGATCTCCATCTCCTTAGTGCCAATTTTATCGATTCATTTTTTTTTAGATGCTTCTGAGGTTGCAATGGTTTTTCCAATTCAGTCATCATCTCTGCCTTATGTGCTGATAGCTCTCATGGTCTCGAAAGGCCTCTTTTAGCTGCTCAAAACTTCTAATATTCGTTCTTCGCAGACATTTTGGGTAGTTCATTGGACTAGTGATTGCATCACTGAAATTCTATTTACTTTTCTTTTCATTTTCATGAGTGAGCTCCGCTGAATCTTAAATGACCATTGTTGTATCAAGGCTAACTTACACTTCTTTTAAGGATGCGATCTCTAAATTTGCTATACTATTTTCTGTCTTTTATTGGCCAAGTTTGTTGATGTTATGTGCTAAAACCTGTCAGACTTGTAGGCTGTGACTTTTGTTCGAAGATCGTTAATCGCTTGAAAATTGATTCAAATTTTGGCTCGGATCGAAATAAATGAGCCGAGCTATGAGCTAAAATTTTAGATCGTATTTTTTTCTGACCGATTTCAAGCCAACCCCAACTAGACTCCAAATTGTATATTTAACATCCCTTCTAATGTTGGTGCTGTGAATTTAGCAAATTTAGCTCAAAGTTCATTAGAAAATTGATTCGAATTTTGGCTTGGATCGAGATTGGATCAAAATAAACGAGTGATGATTACCTCTCCCCGACTGTCCATCGCCCTCCTCCCACATCTCCTTGCTGCTGCTTCCACCCCCAACTATATCTGGGAGCAGGCTTTCCTCCCAGCTGTACCGTCACTGTTGCCCTACCCAGCCGCAATACCATCCCAGCTCTTGCCTGCCATCTTGACGTCGTACCACAACCAGCCTCCCGTCACTACAGCAAGCCTTCTCCCTTCCTTGCTTGACCGCAACCCATCCTAGCTCTCATCTGCCATCTTGACTTCATACCCCCAACCCCACCTGCTGCCCTTACCCCATCCCACGCCCCAATCTGCCTCCTGGAAACCATTCACAGCCCCAAATCTGCTTCCAGCGGCTCTTCCCAGTTCCGTCCTCACTACAGCCCAACTCCAATAGCCCAACAACAGCCCTTCCTCCTTAATCGTCGCCTCGAGGGTTTTATTGGTGGTTGTCTTCGTTTATTTCCTGCTTTGTATAGTTATCTTTGTAGCTTGAGTCCTGTTGTAATCTTTTCAGCAATAGCATTATTATTCACATTTTATTTTGTGGCTTGGGCATTTCTTCTCCGGTATTATTTAGTATCAGAGCTAGCCCAATCCTAGTCCAATCATAGGGTTTCCTGGCGTCCGTCTTACCCCATCACGAGAAAATTTTCTTTTCTTTCCTGAACCAGCAATTCCGAACTAATCCATAAATTCTCTTTGTTGATTTTCAAAATCAGCAATCCCAAATCAAAATTTCTACACCTTAAGTTAGTCTCCTCCACCATCTTTCACCCCCCAACCCTAATCGCTGGCCATGTCACGAAGGAGATGCATACTCGAGCCTACTCGAGAGGAGATACAACGAAATATCCGCCAACTTCAGCGAAGACTTGCGGATATTAAGCATGAAATTCAATGCGAGGTTACCCTCAACCGTGATCGGGAGAGTTGAAGGGATAACGAGAGAATCTGAGGATGAAGAGGGAGACACAGTACCAGTTCCTTCCAGCTTACTTCATACATAAACTTCAGATGCTAGCTTCAGAAGTAGAGGGACCACAACGCCGAATGACCACCACATCTTACAGGCAGAGGTCAACCTCAAGATCTTATAGCCAAATTACACTCAGAATAACAGCCAAGACAACCCCATTAAAGTACAAACTGAGTCAAAATAAAGAACAAGGGAGACCAGGCCCCATCCCTGAATCTGTGACAGGCATAAAATGTTGTATGTGTCACGGATTTGGGCATGTGGAATCAGAATGCACTACCAAGAGAGAGATCTGTTTCACTGAGCAGGGTGTTGTTGAAAAATTGGTCAATGACACAATTGATATGAGAGAAGTTGAAGACTTATGGGAGGAATGCACCACCAAGAGAGAGATCTGTTTCACTGAGCAGGGTGTTGTTGAAAAATTGGGCAATGACACAATTGATATGAGAGAAGTTGAAGACTTATGGGAGGATTCTTCACTTGCAACTAGCAGGAAGAGACGCTACTAGTTCTAGTTGATCCCGAGATAGAGATTCCAATTAAGGTAACAATAGCCGTTCAGAAGGTAGTGACTTTGATATAATGAGCGTTCAAGCAGAGTATGAAACCATCGTACCTCAAGATACCATTTCATAGGCGTTGAGAGGAGCTACAACAGGACTGATCTTGGCTGTCCAAAAGGATCACGAGCTTGAGGAGCCGACATCAGATACAGGGCCACCACAGGTACCAAAAATACAGCTTTTTCAGATGGTTAGACCTCTTCCTGAGTTATCCCTACAGGGGGAGGTCTAGTATGTCCGAAAAGGAGTCATTATTTGCCATGTAAGTAATATCACATGGAGTTATTCAGAGGCTATTTTCTATTCCGTATGGTACCCCTTGTCAAATGTCCAGACATGAGAGATGAACCCCAGCTTTGTAATGGACCTAAGGTGTTTGATGAGGACAAAAATTTTGCGATGGAATCTAGGTCTTATATGTGGAGAAGAGGTCTCTCCCGAGGAGCCAATGAGAGTGGCGCAACCTGTCATAGATTTCAACGCTTCGTGGATTTCGCCTCACATACTAGCTTATTAGTTGCACCAGTCGAGTGCGAGGAAACGAAAAAGCAGATCACAACTAGGATGGCGCGATACCTGATTCGTGGGGATACTCATCTAGCTACAGTTTCAGCTCAGGTCGTGCCAAAGGTGGACAAATATCTCTATATCAGAATGTGCTTTGGAACGACAATGTCTACTTATACGACGTACCAGAGGACTTGACGACGTGCCACCAGGAGTCAAAAGCTTTGACGAATGAAGTCGGAGTTCCCCCAACCCCGGAAGAAGAACCCGGGGGTTTTCCTCCAAAAGCTGAACTTGTTTGACCCGAGCCTATTTTGTTGAGAGAAGGGGCTGAATTGACCCCCTCCTCCCCTCTCTTCATTAGGCGGGAATTTTCGCGCCTTTTTATTTTTATTTCCCATCCATCACACTTCTACTTATGTGTGTTTTTAAGTCTTTGTGTTTCAGCTTATGTTATTTCTGATTTAAGATTTGTTAGGACAGCCGCTGACGTCCGGTTTTTCCTTCGAGGGCTGTATCCGACAAAATGGGTAGTGCTCCAGCTGTATCCCTTCTCTGCGGTGGTGATTACCTCTCCCCGACTTCCGTCGCCATCCTCCCAGTCATCTCCTTGCTGCTGTTCATATCTTCGCAGCAGGCTTTCCTCCCAGCTGTATCGTCAGTGTTGCCCTACCAAGTCGCAACCCATCCCAGCTTTTGTCTGCCATCTTGACGTCATACCACAGCCAGCCTCTCGTCAGTACAGCAAGCCTCCTCCCTCCCTTACTTGTTGACCGCAACCCATCCTACCTCTCATCTGCCATCTTGACGTCATACCCCCAACCCCACCTTCTGCCTTTACCCCATCCCACGCCCCAATCTGCCACCTGGAAACCATCAACAGCCCCAAATCTGCTGCCAGCAGCCCAATTCCTTCCCCACTACAGCTCGTCTCCAACGGCCCAACAACAACCCTTCACCGTTTCCTTTCCCTCTACAGTCCCGTCTACAACCCAATTGAGGCCCCTCTCCAATTCCATCCCCATTACAGCTCAATTCCAACAGCCCAACAACGGCGACTACTTTCTTAACTAATTGTCCTGCAGCCATTCTAACAGCAATTCTTAGCCTTCCAGTTCCTGCCGTAAGCCTCCCCAACCTGTCCAAGCCTTTCCCCAACTCCAGAGTCACTACAGCAACCACTCCTAGTCCTCTGAACTGCTGCCCAGCCGCCATTGACCACCCTCACCAATATCCTATGGGTCTCCTGTGTTTGTATTGTTGTTATTTTCCTATTGTCATTTGTGTTTGTATCCCTATTAAATTTCAGCATTAATAATATAATTTTGTTTGTGATTTGGGCTTTCTCCTCTGGTATCATATGCATTTAATTTTTTTTGTACTTGTTTGCAAATTTTTTTGTAAGTCATATCATTATTATAATATTACATTTTATAATAAAAACCTCAAAACCAATTGTGTCTTGTTTTGAGTTCATGATGCCTTCAATTTCATATCCGAGCAAACCTTGTCTACATCGGGGGCAACTCTCGCGTGCTTTTTATGGTTTGATGTCTTTAATTTTGTACATGTATATTTTCATTGTCCCACACAATGACTTAAAGAAATAAGCCACTTTCATAACCTCCTCCACCATGGCTTACAACAACAAAAATGTCAGGTTAAGAGTTTATTTGTATATATTTATTTGTTTTTTATGTTCTTAGGAGGGTGAATAGTTGTTGTGTATTTGATTCATAATAGCTTCTTAAAGATCCAGATCTCATTGTAAGATTGTATTTTCTATTTTTACTCATTAGGTAAGGTAGTTTTAATTATGCATTAATTTACTATTGATTTATAAATATGCTTCTTAGGCTGTATTGACTGATGAAGATTGATTGAATTGCGTTTCCCCTCTCTCTCTGTTCAATTAGCTATTTTCTCTATTTTTTATCCCGTTTCTCTCTAACTCTATTCGTTACCTGAAATTCTGCTTTCCCCATGCTCTCGATTCTAACCTAATCCCAAATGACTTAGCACATTCTACTCTTGAGATCACTTATTGGACATGAATTCCAAAGCCATCAGATGATCTTCTTTTCTATAGGCATGGAAGCCTAGGTGGAATTCTTCTTTACCCAGTTGAGCTTCTTATGGAATTTAGCTTTTGCCTCTCAACCGAGAGAAGCTTGCCGTGAAGGTAAGGATTTTCTATGCAATAAATCATGACACAATGAATTAGGGTTTGAGTTTCATTCTGATTCTCACTATCTCTTCAACATATATTAGGGTTGTCTGCCCAGACCTTAATCAAGCTTAACTGCATCAAACCTTTATTCTTCGTCCAATGTTGGAATTTTAGCTGCCACTTTTTAACTTTCACAAATTAGAATCTGATGCATATGTTCTCTCGAGGACAAAGCTGCTAGCAAATTCTTGTTGAAATAAGAGCAAGAGATATATCACGACATCTTTATGCACTAGGTACAATGGACACACTCTGTCTTCTATAGCATATTTTCATGGAATATCATTACTGCTTAATCATGATGCTCAAGTTTAAGCAATTTAGTCAAAATGATGTGCCTCCTGCAGTACTTCTGCAGATTAAGCTTTCTTTGATTAATTTGAAATGCAAAATTTTATTGCAGACTATTATAGTTAATAAATTTGAAATATATGTAAATTTGCTATGACTTAGAACCTGCTTTTCTTCCACAGCAAATACTCTCGAGTTAGAAAATGGACACTTGGATTGGAAAGCGGAGGTGATCAAGTTGCTATAATTAGAACTTCTGGAATGATTAGCCGCACTAAAAGTCTGTTAAGCTCACCTGGAAGCAGCATCATTGGGGAGCAGCTGATTGAGAAGATCCGAAGTATTAGAGGTATTTTCTACCCTGTAGCAGTCCTCATTTATCAATAATATCAAATGCTAAATTGGGTTGTCCTCTTTGTTAGCTTCTGATTTTAGGTTATACAGGAGTTTGTTGTTTACCTATTCATTAATGGTATTAAATTCTTTTCATTAACATCTAGATAGATGCAATTTAAACTTCTTAGATTATTTGTATTACACGTTAATGGAAGTGCATCTTCTTTATGAAACTCTTTTAACAGAGTGAAGTAGAACTCTTAAACATCGAGGCACTTTTTGGTGTATCGGTTTGAATCTCATCGGCCATAGTTAAGGTGCTCTTGTGGGAGCACTCTAGGATGGGTGACCTTTTGAGAAGTTGCTTCAATGAGATAAAACCGTGAGGCTATTAGGCCAAAACGAACAATATCTCGATGGATGAGAGTTCGGGCTGTCACCAATGGTATCAGAGCATTACATTAGTATAAAGCTAGAAATATATGCCTGGCGGTCAATTCTGGGTTAAGAGAACTAACGAGGCGTCATTTGCTCAGATGAGGGGAGACTGTACAACCTCTTAGGTAGAATGTAGCTGGACTCTTAAACATTGAAGCGCATTTTGGTGTAATTGTTCGAATTTTATTAGAAAATTCAAAGTTAAATGTGTTCGCGCGGGAGCACTCCTAGGACGGGTGACTTCTTAGGAGGTTACTACAATGGGACAAAGTTGTGAGGCTATTAGGCCAAAGCTGACAATCTCTCAATGGATGAGAGTTCGGTCTGTCACAGTCTTTTTAGTGCTGCATTAGTATTCTTGTTAGCTTTGTTATAAAGGATAACAAGCAATATTGTACTAGCATTTAACCGATGCATTGTTAGCTCATAACATGTTATTGCATTATTAAATTTCTCATTTCCTTTCTAACGATCTTCCATAAACAAAACATGCAATTTATGCACCGACGAGCTCTAGTTCAGGCGGTATATGTTTTCCTAGGTAGTTTTCATGCTTTCAAGTCCTTGACACGTTTTTGTTCATGTTGAATATCCCTTCTTTGAATCATGTATGTATTTGTCTAGATTTTTTGTAACTGACTTTATGTCGCGGGGCTCTTGGAGAGACCATCTGAGCCGGGCGGTCAGAAGGCTGGCTGAATAAGCCCAGAGGGAGTTCTGGTCCAGACACTGCTAGATCGGCCAGCTCCACTATGGGGCGGGAGAACCCCCCCTATCACCCTTGTAGTTTTTAGTTCCCCCCTCTATTCCCTTTGTATTTATATGTATGTATGTTGCATTAGGGTTTAGTATTTGGTCTTCAGATTTTAGATTTGTTGTCCAGTCATCCATCAACAACTGTTTTCCTTTCTAGTGTTGTATTCGATGGCGAACATGTGCTTCGACTGTAACTCGTCTGAGGTGGTGATCTTCTCTAAGGATTCGAGAGGTGTCCCGATTGTAACTCACTTTCGCAAAGATAGTTATCCTCTACATGCTTCATGTCACCCTGCTCGTTGCTCCTCTACCTGCAAACCTTTATCACTACTGTCGCTCTTCCTCACCACCGATAGTCGCTGCCGCCCACATCCAGCCCATCCTCCTGATGTTGCTAGCCTTTCCAACATCAGGAGGTTTGGGTTCTTTGAAATTATTTGGTATCAGTGCTAGTCTAACTCTAGTCCTATCCTAGGTTCTCCTAGCATCTGCCATACCCTCACCAAAATTTTTCTTTTCTATCCCCAAACCATAGCCAAAACTTTGACCTAACCATAATTTATCCTTGTTGATTTTGTAAATAAGCAACCCTAAATCATTTTTTTCGTTATCTTTCACCTTCCAGTCCAAACCCCAACCATGCCATCAAGAAAATATTTTTCGGAGTCTAACCAGGAAGAGATACGGCGAAAGCTCCTTCGTCTTCAACAGATGCTTGCGGAGATTGATGAGATAACCCACTGGGAGGTTATCTTCGGCCGAGATTTGGATAGTCGAAGGGTAGAAAGAGATGAGGATCAAAATCCCTTCCATTGGGAGAATTTTAATGATGATGAAGACAGACCAAGATGTTTCGAAATCTAGTATCAGAGGAGGCCTAAAGCAGGGTTTTTGAATCCCTTCCATAAGAAGATTTCAGAGGGAAGATATCATTTAGAGGGCACAAAGACTTCGACGTCAAAGTGGATCTGCCAGAGTTTGATGCAGGTATGGATCCATGTAATTTCATTGATGGCTACAAGGATTTGAAAGAAACTTCGAGCATAAAGAAGTCTTATAGGATAAAAAAGATGAATCCAGCTGCGATCAAGTTAGAAAAGAGCGCCTCCCTTGTGGTGGGAGAACTTGCAGAGGAGAGGAATAGAGAAGATTGATAAGATTACAAGGTGGAAAAATATGAAAGCGATGCAGAGGAAACACCTTTCACCACACTACCGCCAGGATATATTTCTGAGACTCCACCACTAGCAGCAGAGAGATCTGTCAATGGAGGAGCTCTTGGCTTATTTTGATCAGTTGCAGATGAGGTGTGATTTGGTTGAGCCAGAGGAACATTTCATAGCCCGTTATTTGGGGGATCTGAAGCCCACTATCAGAAAAGTTGTGCGGTTGCAGCCTTATTCGTCACTTTTAGATGTATCGACCTTAGCATTGAATGTGCAGAGGCAACATAAACAGAGCATGCAACCACCATTGGCCAGATAATCACCCACAATTGGAGACACCAGCTGTAGCACGCCTTAGGGAGAAAGCCTGAGATGAATAGCACTTTTGCTACAGCGTCCGTCGGAAATGCTTCAAATGCCATGGATTTGGGCACATCACCTCCAGCAGCCCGACGAGCTGAGTTGTGTCTTTTAACGAGCAGGGCTCCATGGAGGAGGTTAGCGATGAGGAGAAATCAGAAGAACAGGGTGAGGTGTACCATTTGCTACCAAATGAAGGAGAGGCACTTGTGATTTGATAGATCCTACTGGCTGAGGATATCAGTGATTCGTAGTGGCTTTGCCATAATATCTTCTACACCCACTGTATGGTATTCTCACCATTTATGGGAGGAGCAGTAAGAATGTGGCATCTATGTAGATGGTAAATAAGTATCTCATAAAAGAGACACTCCCAGCCATATTCTTTGACGCGACTGAAGGAGAATAGAGTTAGGATTAATTGGAGGTACCTAGTGGAGTTTTTAGTGGGTATCCAACTACAAGATCATCTGTGGTGTGATGTGGTCCCTATGGATGTCTGCCACATTTTGTTGAGGAGATTGTGGCAATTTTTACTGGAGAACTCAACACGACGGATTCAAAACACATTTCCTTCACCATGGATCAGAAGTACATCATCCTAATTCTTTCGATGGAGCTTAAGGTCACAATAGCCCTTATCAACAGAGTAGCATCGGTGGGACCAATTTTGGTACGACAACGAATGCTGGAAATGAGACGCCAGCTCTAGACAGGGGACACACACGACCGAGGGCATTTCAGTATATTAGGATCAATACCCTACGACCAATGCCACCACCATGCAGGAAGGTTCAGGTTTCCCCCACTTCAGGTTTGGCAAGTTGACCATGGTTGTCCTTGAGAATTCAGCAACAGAGGCGAGACACGCAATTTAGTTTTGTAGTAAACTCCCAGATGATTAGACCAATGTGGATGTTTGCTTGTAAGTGCAGAAAGATGCTCAGGTGTCTTGGGAAATGGTGCAGTCGCCAGCGGGATCCAGGAGCTTTGTGGACTGCATTCGTAGAGTCTTTAGCCTTGGGAAGTGCAACAACTCTATCACCAGCAACAAACAGGCAACAACTTCGAAGAATGAGGTCAAGTTCTCCTATTCCCGGGTGACTGATGCAGGGCTCTTAGGGAGACCACCTGTACTGAGCTGTTAGAAAGCCAGTGGAATTGGCCTGGAGGGAGTTCCGGTCCGAATTCCCCATGGGTTGGGAAAAGCCCTCCCTTTTACCCATTTTCTTTATTTCTCCCCCTCCCGCTATTCCCTAGCTACTTACATGTATGTTTGTTGCATTAAAATTTAGTTTTTAATCTTTTAGATTTCAGATTTGTTGTCTTGTCAGCCGTCAGGAACTGTTTTTCCTTCTAGGGGTATTCGAGGGCGGGCATATGCTCCAGCTGTAACTCGTCCGAGGTGGTGATCTTCTCCAAGAGTTCGAGAGATACTCCGGTTGTAACTTGCTCCCGTAGGGATAGTTATCCTCTACCTACTTCATCTCACCCTGTTCATTGCTCCTCTCCCTGCAGACCTACATTGCTACTGCCGCTTTCCCGCACCACCTATTGCCGCTGTCGCCCACGTCCAGCCCAACGTCCTGATGCCGCTTTCCTTCACAACACTTGCATCTATTATATGCAACCCTTCCTTTGCTGTCCCTACTGTCGATAGCCCTCCCAACAACCGCATCTATTGCAGGATATCCCTCTTTTGTAGTCCCTGTTGCCGCTAGCTTGTCCTAGCACCCGCATCTATTGCAGGCGACCCCTCCTTTGCAGTCCTTGCTGCCACTAGCTTGTCCCAGCTCTTGCATCTATTGCCAACAACCTTTTCAGACACCACACAATTGTCGTATGCCCCCAGCCAACCCCTCAATGTGCTTGTCCAGCTGGTGTTTGCCCGTTCGTCTTCGCTCTAGGGTGTCCTTTTATTTATTGTTTGCAAGAGTCTTAGTTGTAATTGTTTGCATTTCAACAATCAAATTTGCATGTCTGTTGTGCTTTGGGTTAATTCCGGTATCACTTTGTCTTGCTTTCAATTCAAATTTTTTAGGATAGATTTATATCCTTTAAGAAAATAAAAAATCTTAAAATATTGTCCAAAATTTTTTTTGACATACAGTATTATATGACTAAATTGTGAACTATTTATAAGTTGTATTTCTTTAAGAGTTGGACATGTTTCTTACCGTAGATTAGATAGCGTCTTGTTTCTTTTTCAAAATATATTTTTTTCTAAATCAATCTTACCCTAAATCAGTGAAGATATTAGTCCATACGTAGGGGACAACTTACCCTAAATCAATCTTGTTTATTCTTTCAATTTTGTTGAGTCCAAATCTTGACCTTTGAACTCAACTAAATGTAAGCATCATTTCAATATTTTAATAATGTGGCTTCATTATCTTGTCATGCATCTCTTCATCTTGTTCAAATAATTTGATTGCAATCAATGTGTGTGCATTTTTATCTTTTATATTGGAAACGTCAATGTAAGAGTAAATGCACTACTATATGAAGGTAATGAATCATTTGGCTGTCATAAGGATCCATTCTTTTTCTACTTCTAATGATTTGCCTCTGTGAAAGTGTAGAGCAAAATAAAAGAATTTTGTTTCTTTTCTTGCATTTGCGTCCGTTCATATGAGTTGCCTTGTTTCACATTCTTGTGAGCCACTCTACGACTACATCCGTGATCTAGCTCTTATCTCTTCAATCTTTCTCACATATCCTCTATGCGCTCAACCAAAGTAGCCATCAATTCTTTTTAAGTCAGGCCTTTTGCACATTTGCAAGTAGTGTTCGGTGCATATCTGTTTAGCCATATTTGAATTTGTTGATATATATGAAAAGGATTATAATAAAGGGCTCCTTTTTGTTCCTCGTCCAAAAAATCCTTGTCAATGACCCTTTGAAGATAAGGTCAGTCCTCGCAACCTCCTCTCTAATTAACTTCTAAATGATATATATTTTATCCCGTGGCTCGTTAATACTTACTACTATCAACATCATCTTTCATATCATCTTTCTGATTTCTAAAGATGTTGAATGCCATGTCCCTGTTTCGTTAGGAAGGAATGCCGATGGGCTTACATCCTAACTAAGCGGAGAACAGGTATGCCAGAGGAGAGCTATGATTCCGTGTTAGGAAGTTTGTAGATTATACTAGCAAGAATGTGCAATAACTGGACATGATAAGAATTATCAGAAATTCTTAAATTTTGCTGGGTATAGGACACCCAAAGGAGATTACACCTTGCCCATAGTTGTCTTTTAGATAGTGATGTCATTATGGGTCGATTCAAAGTTTTTAAGTTGATTGCTAGGTTTAAGCCACCTAGAGGAAATTACACTTTACCCATTATTGTCTTTTAGTTGTAGTTGTCGAGAGTTGATTTTGTCTTTTTTCAGTTAATGTCAGCTTTTTTTTTTACGGGTATCTGTTTGGCCTTTCTGGACCTGCACAAGAAGTTGTTAGTAACAGAAAACCAAATATGGCAAAAGGATATTCAACTCCATTGTTCTCACAGAAGGGATGCCCAAATACAACGACGATAATATCATAAGATCATAGATGTACATCACTACATCAAAGATAACATCCTCATAACAAGGACACCGAACATCATCAAACATCATCCATTTCATGTTTCCATCCATGTATGTCGTATCGACCCCTCGAGCTCTCTGTTGTTTAGCGATCCCCTTTGCTATAGGGCCTATTGTGGACACCTTGCACTCTGAGGTACTACCAGAGGCAAGGTGTTTCGAGTACAGCTCAGGTGCCTGGGTGCTCACAGGGTCACAGTAGCTCTAGGTGTTGCAAACCTTGAAGTTCTGACTCTGGCTGATAATAGACTGGGCGCATGTCGGGGCACATCCTCCTGAGTGTGATTGAAATTCTTTGTTGGCCCACCCCTAGAATGCAATGTTTCGCCACATCGGCTCCGTTTCCTTGTAGAATTATTACAGATGCAAGAGGGAGGGGTATCCGAATTGAACCTTTGAATTCTCCAGGTCCTCTGATCTGTATCTCCATCCCAAATAATTTTACACATTCGCTCAACAGAGAAATTGTGCAAAAAGGTCTTTCAAAGATATGATAGTCAATGTGGGTCAAAATACAATCCCGCTCTTCATAGACATTTTAATTATGCAACTGTCCGGGATGTAATCCATATGCATTATACTGTATACTACTAGTCTCTTGATTATTTCACTTATCATTAAAGGCATCAGATCCAGTCGATCATATATTAAGATGCTTGGGGGATTTCCATCTGTCATCGGCTAAGTTGTAGCAACAGTGATATTTTATAGTGATCCTGCCTTTTCCCCGCTTCCATCGGCTGGTCTCCGAATAAGTTTTATTTTCCAGTTATTCGGCTCGCTCTCTGTCGCGAGCCTCCATCACATGTTCAACAATGATGCCTTATTCTTCCTCGTTCAATACCCTAGCGAACAACTGCACGCCCTCCATTTTGTTTTTATCTTGGTCAGTCATGCTATGGAAGCTTTATAATTCCCTGGGTGGCAGCAACTACTACCAACTTCAGTCTTACGTCGTTATATGTCCATCGGCGGTTTGTTTAGATTTTATTGGTTCTGTTTTCTCTCGGTCGTTTGCTGTAGTCGAGAGCGAAACTCTAAGTCAGGCTCTCTTTCCTTGGCCTCCTCCTTGTCAACAATTGTCAGCAACAGACCGTTATACAATAGTTCCATTTGTGCCATGTCAAGGTCGAAATGGATCCTTCTTTATGCATGCACTTGCAGTTCAGGGCCAAGCACACACAACTACGAAAGTTGAAAATAAGTCAGGAAATGTCAGTGTGTGTATTTTAAGTTTCTCATAGTGATTGTTTAGTTGTTTATGTGTTTGTTCAATTTCAGTTCGTTTGTCATTTTTATTTTTGCATTTTTTTGTTTAATTCAAGATTTATTTGTCATTATGGAGAGGAGCTTATAGAAACCGATCTATTGAGCGAGGAAGAGTTTTCTGAAAGCAAAGATTTTTTATTCGCAAACAGAATAGGATTGAGAGAGATAAAGCTCATTTGTGTTTTCCATTAATTTATTTTAATTGTCCCCCACTTTACAAAACATATTATTTTTCTTTTCATGTCGCATAATATTTTTTCAAACACCGCCCATTAATTGGGGGTATTATTTTGTCTATTTTGGCAATCGACTAGTTAGCAGGATCCTCCCGAATATGCCTTTTCGATAATGTACGGGCCCTACCTACATTGGTTCAAATTTCTCTCCAATTTTACAGTGGGTGAGGATAGGTCTTCGGAGTACCAAGAACAAATCGTCGATTCAAAATTCTCTTGGACGAACCAACTTGTCGTGTGCTCGTATCATTTTTGCTTGATACAATTTCAAGTTTTGTTGAGCTTGCAAGCGTTTGCCTTGCAAACTGTCAAGTACTTCGAGCCGCAATTTTGCATTTTAATCTTCAGTTTTTTTGTTGGCAACTACTATTTTGAGAGATGGAAGTTGTACATCGAGCGGAAGTACAGCTTCAGACCCATACATCAGAGTGAACAGTGTTGACCTTGTCGGTGTTTGGTAAGTGGTACGTTAGGCCCACAAAGCTTCCGACAGTCGTTCGTACCATTATCTTGTGTTGCCAGTTAATGTCTTTTTCAAGATTTGAACCAAAATCTTGTTAAAGGCTTCGGCTAAACTATTAGCTTTAGGGTAATAGATTGTTGATTATTTTCAATCTATTCTGTGTCTTCGAATAAAGTTTATTTTTTATTCTTGAACGTTGTCCCGTTATCAGAGATTATCCTTCAAGTGACTCCAAATCGGTAGACAATTTGTCTTGAAGAACTGGAGGACTTGATTTGCTTTCACCTTTCTGAGTGGAATTACCTCCGCCCATTTGGAAAAGTAGTCCGTTGCAGCTAGAATGAACCGGTGGCCTCTAGATAATGGAGGGTCTATAGGGACCACTATGTCTGTGCCCCAATACTCAAACGGCCAAGACGCAACTGTCGGGTGTAGCACATTTAGAGGTTGATGTAAGAGCACCCTATGCACCTGACACTGGTGACACATCGTAGAAACTTCCAAGCAATATGTTGTTATTGCCGGCCAATACTATCGGTCTTTTCATTTTCATTTTGTTTTTAAGCCACGACTGGTGTGCACCACAAAGTGCTGAGTGGACTTCTTTGACGATGTCTCGAGCTTCAGATTTTCTTCGGCAACGTAGCCACATCTAGTCGAAAGACCTGTGGTAGAGGATGTTGTTCACTAGAGCGTAGGACAACGCTAGCTGCTTGATTTGGTTTGAAGTAAAACTGTCTTTTCTACTCCAGGTTGCAAATATTCAATAAACGGTTGTCGTCAATCTTCTTTTCTTCCTTTTTGGTATCTGTCACATTCGCGCCGGCACCTATCTTGTGAAGTTTGTCCATATCAATTTGGTAGAGTACTTGTTGCCTTTGTACTGAAATTGGAAAATGGTCCTCTTTCGGACAGGCAAACTCCTTTACGAGCTTTGCCAAAGCGTCTATCAAAGAGTTGTATCACTTCAGAACTAGGAAAAAAGTTACGTTTGAGATTTGTTCCAACGATTTCATCGTATAGAGAAAGTATTGTTCAAGCCTTGGTTTTAGATTCATGTATTTTCTAGTCATCTGATTGATAATGAGTTGGGAGTCTTCGTAAATGTCAATGTTCTTGATTTCCATTAAGATTGTCAGTTCCAAGCCGTCGTGCAAGACTCTGTCAAGTGGTAAGAGAACGACATCATCGCTTTATCTGGAGCGATGAAAACCAATCCCACCTCTGCCTTGCCAGGTACGATTTTCTGCATATCTTTGTCTTTATAAGAAGACGAAGCTCTGTCAAAGTAGTGTCCAACGCTGAGTGCCGGAATCATCGAGCTCTAACATTTGTTCGTCAGGCAGGTCGTCTTTAAGAGGGGACCCTGCCGGTATCGGGTGTGCTGCCAAGATTTGTCATTTGGCGGCGCTTAAAGACACGAACGTTATGTCAAATTGGAGTAGAATCATTGCTCACCTGGCTATTCTTCCGAAAATCGTCGGTCGAGTCATTAGGTATTGCAGAGGGTTGACTCTCGAAATGAGTCACATTGTGAGAAAACATGTAATGTCTGAGCTTTTGAACGACAAAGATCAGAGCTAAACAATTCTTCTCATTTGTAGGGTATCTTATTTCAGTTGGAATTAGACTACTACTTAGGTAATACAAAGCATTTTCTTTACCCACATCATTGACTTGTGCTAGCTAGACTCCAAGGGAGTTGTCTAAAGTCGCAGTATAGAGAATCAGAGGTCTTCCCGAGATAGGGCTGCTAGAATATGAGGTGTCGTTAAATATTGTTTGATGCGTTTAAAAGGGTGTTGACATTTTTCATCCCACACGAATTTGACATTTGTTCTTGTTAAGGCGGTGAATGATTGACTCCTACATGACAAGTATATGCCAACTTTTCTTAGAAAGACCGTAGTTGGGTCAGATTTTTCGGAGGAGGCATATTTAAGATCGTTTCGATTTGAAGAGGGTCAATTTCGATCCCACGATAGCAAACAACTAATCCTAAGAACTTTTTTTAGGTGACAACAAATGCTCACTTTAAGTGATTTATCTTGAGATTAAATTGTCGCAATCGTTCAAAGACGAATCTCAAATTGTACACTTGGTTGTCATTTTGCCTGCTCTTGACGATTAAGTCATCCAAATAACACTGGACTTGATTGTGGATGAGGTCGCCGAAGATCCGTGTCATAGCCCGCTGGTACGCGCACCAACATTCTTAAGTCCAAAGGGGATTACCTTATTGTAGTAAATATCGAAAGGTATTCAAAACATTGTATTTGATTCATCTTTTAGAGATATTTTGATATGATTGATAGCCCGACGATCCGTCCATGAATGAAAATATTGCGTGTGCTGACGCAATATCTACCATCAACTCTGGGATCGGTAAGGGATAATTGTCTTTTGGACTGGTTTTATTTAGGTCTCTGATGTCGATGCATATTTGAATTTTACCATTTTTCTTTTTCACAGGCACTGT
The DNA here is from genome assembly GCA_022702705.1 of Papilionanthe hookeriana x Papilionanthe teres. Taxonomy (NCBI): domain Eukaryota; kingdom Viridiplantae; phylum Streptophyta; class Magnoliopsida; order Asparagales; family Orchidaceae; genus Papilionanthe; species Papilionanthe hookeriana x Papilionanthe teres. The sequence goes on along the minus strand of CM040426.1, from coordinate 70,384,418 downwards.
TGGCCAGCCAAGTCGAATATGTTACTTCTCAGACGAAGCCGACATCGATTACTTTTTTCAACTCGACCACGAACTGTTGTTCAATTCCATGCAAATTCTTCTTGGAGTTTGTTTCACTGGAATCGCGGTTTGGTTTATTCCGAGTTTATGGACTGCCACTTCTGGAGCAAATCCTGACATTTCATCGTAACTCCAAATGAAGCAATTTAATATTCTTTTAGTAGTTGAATTACTTATTTTGCTTCGATGTCATCAAGTAGAGAGCTGATGAATGTTGGTATTGGGACTTCTTCTGTTCCCAAATTGATTTCTTTTATCTCGTCGCCTATTGATTTGATTTATTCTTCAAATTATGGTGGTGGATTTTCAATTGAAGGTTCTTCAAGATCGAATGTTTCTGCACATTCGATATCAGGTTCTTCAGTGACAACAAGACAAAATTCAGTGTCATTTAGAGGTCTTCGTGTACTGAATCCAACACCTTTTGAGTTGTGATCTCGTTGTTGATTTTCCCATAATTGTTTAAAGAAGTGTTCGATATCAAACCACGTCGAACAAGTTTTTGAACATAGGGGTAATAACGTTCATTAGGAAGTTCCATTAATTTAAGAAATTTTTATCTTCTAGTTTTACATTTGTTTCAGGACTAGAAGAGGAAGAATAAAGTTGGAACTTGATAGGTTTCATACCCTTAATTTGTACTTTTTTGACCGTTGAACTCTCTATTTTATTTTAGGAGATAAGAGTCAGGGTCATAGCATGCACATAGTGATTCTCTCATACATAGACTAAGATTGTTTCTTTTCTTCTTTGTCCTTGAGGGATATTTTGAATTTTGGCTCATTTTGAGTCACCACCATTGTTTTCTTTTTCTCTTTTTCCTCCTCAGAACGGGAGTCCTAGCAGATGTTGATCTTTAAAGGTTCTTTTATTTCAACAATTGGGATTTCTCTCCCTTATCACAGCCTCGACCTTGGATGCGGATTTTATGAAAGTATCTACCCTTTGATTGCATTGCAACCTGACGTTCCTTGATTTTTCTTTCATCTTCCTTGTTTTCTTCTTTAATTTTCTCATTTTATTTTTTTCTGCATTTATCATCATTTCTTTGGTGAAAACTGTCTTCTTCAGTGTGACGTAGTATGCAACGTCTTCATGTATGACGAGCTCGTGTACCGAGAACGGCTTTAAATCACTTTTAATGCAACATTCTTATCCTTCATGCAGGTATCTGATGCACTGGTGCAGTGATAAGGGAAGCATCTTGTTTTCATGGAGCCACGGTCAAACAAGTAATGCATTGAAAGATGTGTGGGAGTCTATGACATGGAATTTTGCCGTTGTCACCAAATCACCGATCTTCAGAAGCAATGTAATTGACTCGACGACTCTTTCTTCTTGTTGATTGACGCCACACAACATCATCTTGTCTGTCGTTAGCCTATGACTATCAATGTCCAAATAAGCAAGCATTCTTAAGTTTATAATGTTAATTGAAGCGCCGGGATCAATGAGTACCCTTGATGTGTAGCATTTTAAATATTCACCGAGATGTATAGTGGGCGGTGGTGTTCAGGTGTGTCCAATAGTAAATTATCGCCGGAGAATGTGACATTGGGCTGACTTTCTAACAAGTAAACCTTGTTTGGGGATGTAATGGCAAGCTGAGTCAAGCAGATTTCTGGATCCAAAAAAGCTTTTATTAATGATTCCCTCAAGAAACGTAATGAGGGCATCATAGATACTCAATTTTTCTGTTAGTTTCCTCAAATAGGCCAGCACGTTATAGACTAGCTTGTTATAAGACTTGTCGGTATTCTCTTAGGTTATTGTTGACCTCACTTTTGATTGAGGTTTAGTTTTTCCTCTTTAGTAGCCTAGGGTTTAGCCATAGGACTTTCTTGTTGACTATCACCATTAGAAATTCTAAACTCTTCTTTTCTCAACTTGAAGGATTATATACTGATCATAACCTCTAGCACTTAGTAGGTGGGGTCAATATAGGGGAGCTCTGGATGAGTCCTCATAGGACTGCTTGACCTTAGAATTGACCGTGGGTGTTGGTCTGGAGCTGTTTCACTCGTTTGCACTCACTTTTGCTCACTTTCACCCTCATTCACTCACAACACCAAACCCAAACTTGTTAACTTTCGTCCCTTGATCCTTTGGGAGACTCATGTTGATGGTCTCCTAGACCCTCTAGCCCTAGGCTAGGGTTTAGCTAGCACCGGTACGTAGAGGACCCAAATGGAGATTCCGTTGGTTCGTGGCTCAAATCAGAGTTAGCACCTCAATTTCACCAAATTACCTAATTCAGCCTTTTATCCCCAAAACCCTTCAATTGAAGTCAATATGATCCAAATTTCCCCTGATTTCAATTCTAAACTCAAATTCTTCTTTCATATGATCAATTCAAACCAAATCTCAACCCAATTGACCCATACTTCGAGCCCAATTTTAACCTAATTCCAAAACTCCCAATTTTGCCCCAATTTAGCCATATCTCCAAATTCACCGAATTGAACTCCCAAATCAACTCAAAATCACTTCAAACATTTCCTAAACCTCTCATGACAACCATCTACACCATTCTGATCAATTGAGCTCGAACCAAAATTTCGACTGAAATCAAAATTTAACGTGATTTTGACCCGATCGTCGACGAGGCTGCCCGAACGATCCCGGATGACGAAACGGACTACGCCGATGCGTCCGAAACGTCGATTTTGCCTAAGGTAGATGTTCATTTCACGACAATAGCGTGTCTGGGAGAAAATGCACGAAATGAAGTATGTAATAATAATAATAATAATAATATTATTATTATTATTATTATATTATATATTCCTTTTTCCCTTCCTAAATTAATAAGCCCTAAATTCTCCCCCTCTCTCATTCGGTCCGCATTTCCCCCTCTCCCGTTTGCACGCTCGACCGAGCCATCGCCTCCTCTCCCGTGTTCGATCCACCCGCCCGACCGAATCCTTCGCTCCCATACGCGATCCTATCTCCTGCAGCCTCCTCCTCAAACCGCACGCACGCTCCCATCTCCTGTTTGATTCTTATCCCCTCTGGTCTCAAATCCCGTCGCCGAGCCCTAGCATGCTCTCTTGTGCGGCATTTTGTCGCCACTTCCAACGCCTCCATTCCAGCTCACCCCTCCAGGTAAACTATGTGTAGTTTCTCCTCCTCTTGGCATATAAAATCCCCATTTGGGGTAGGGTTTGTTGGCTGGCCGAACTTTTAGAGGGAGGGGAGGTGCTGCCGGATCCTAGTCTTGCCCGAGCTCTTTGCCAGTGTGATACTTGGGCTGAGTTCTTCGGTCTACTCTGTCAGTTCACTCGTTTTATTACTTGGTTGTTTCACCATTGAGGTATAACTCTCTTCGTTTCATGGCTTAGCCTACTTGCTTCTTAAGAGGCTCTTTTGGTGGCAAGATCTAGCTAGCTAGTGTTTTCTTCTCTCGTTAAATGCGAGCTCTATATTCTCTTATTCACTTGAAAATGACATCAAATATATGTGACTTTAGTTGTCAGAGGTTAAGAGGAGCTTTTAAATGGCATGTTACACCTCCCTTTACTATTATTTCTTTAAGCTTGATATGTTTCATTTGAGGGGGTTTTAAATGGTTTTAAATAACACGTTACACCTCCCTGTACTATTATTTCTTTAAGCTTGATATGTTTCACCTGAATCATTTGTGTGAGTTTTGGGCATATTATAGATCAAATTGGGTGTAGCTTGAAATGTGTTCTCTTGATGTGCTTTGGGCTAGCAAATGAAGCCTTTTGATACATCTCTTTCGGAGCATTACACGGTGGCTTTGGGACATTTCGGAGAACTTTTACTTGTTATTTTAAAAAAAAGGCATCTCTTTTGGGGGTCTAGCATGTTCGCCTTTCTGTGAGAGGTTGAGTCTTTTTGGACTTCGTGAGGGTTGTTGGGAGTCTGGTATCTCCTTCTGTTTTGTTCGATTTTTGAGGATCGATCCGCTTTCTTTACGACGTTGTTTTAGGCGGGTCGTTTCCTCCTCTCTCGTTCTCCTCGTCTCCTGTCTTTTTGTTTTTTCTTGCTTCTTGGCCGAGTATTTTGCACTTATGTACGAGGCATAAGTGTGCACGTATAGCCTTTTGCTATACGTGGGCCATCAAGTAAGGTCGTAAGTAGGATGGTTAGGGGTTAGGACGGTGATGATAGTGCTTATGTGTGCTTAAACGTGTGATTGTTAGAATGATATCCCCTGCCTTTGAGAAGAGACCTTCATTGAAGGTGAGGCTAGGAACCGACAATACTATTCTCCAATTCTTGGTGGGATTATTGTCACCGACACTCTTAGGTTGTTAGTAGTCCTAATTCGATTAGGGTAGTTGGTCTGTGGACTGTACTAATTTATAAAAAAAAATGTTTTGAAAAAAAAATAAAGTTTCCTCTACAACAAAAGAATTATCTCTCCCCCATGAGTTTTATATGCATGCAAACTAAATTGAAATGAATGAAAATTTATAAAGGTCCATGGTGAATTACCCGAGTCGAAGTTAGGACTACTCTATGTAGGGTGTTGGTCTGGTAGGTCTTATCCAAGGTTGGAACGCACACAGCCCAGCTCTGAGTTCTCCCCGCCATAATGCTTACGGTCCTCCTGAACTTGTAGTCCGCTCTTTGTGGTTTTATACGAATTTTATACGGGTTTTAAACAGATGTCCTACGGGTTCCCTACGGATTTGTTTTCCTTTTTCTTTCTTTCTTGTCGGTTCTTTTCCTCTAGTTTTCTGTGCGGTGTCCCAGTCTTAGCTCTTTCACATATGCAGTAGTACTCCCTGATTGATTAGGTTTTCCCTACTACGTTTACTCCTGTTTTCTCTTGGTAGTGATTCTTTTCTAAAGGAAACAATAAAATGATAATAATAACAGGTAGCGACGCATTACAGGTAATCAACGCTTATGGTACTTTCGCAGTACCACTGTCTCCTTTTCCTTTACCGCAATACTTGCTTGTGTTACTTTCCGCAGCAATTCTCCTGTTCAGTATAACATTTTTTACTTCAGTACTCCTGTTTAGTATAGCATGTTTTACTTCAGTATTTTTGTTTAGTATAATATGTTTTACTTCTGTGCCCCTGTTTAGCATAGCATGTTCGTGATACGTGTTTTCTACTTAGCGTAGCATTTTCGTTGCATGTTGATGTTTCTTTCTTTTTTCATACACTATACCTTAGAGTAGGATTCCAGTAGTTGATTTTATAGGAGGTACCCTGCAGCAGATCGTTGACTTAACAATTGCATGTACAATTAAAACTAACATCAAACTCGAAGGTGCTACGATGAGGAGCTTTGAGCTAAGCATTAGTGGCAAGACAACCATTTTCAATCAATGAAACATGTCTACACCAAATTAAACCATTCGTTGAAATTAAAACAACAATCCATAGTGAATTTAAGGTTGTTCGCACAGTGCGACATAAATCCTCAACTCATGCTTGCGTCTTTTGTATACTGCTCTGTATCTGATATAGCTCTAACTCGTCTTAGGATTCTGAGGTTGTCGTCCGTTACAACCCAAATCCTCACATCTTCCAGGCTATTTGTGTGATTCTCTCACACAAATGTGAGTCCTAACTTATAAAATTGATGGAATAAAACTTTTAAATAATTTTTCCTCTAAATCAAAGCCAAACCATAGGATAGCTTGTGAAGTCACCGAGGTTCTCCTCAGGATTTATGACATCCTCTAGTTCTTCCTCCTTTGGATTCTACAATAAATGTTCCAAATTTGAGGCAATCCCCTTTCACTCTTCTTCATCCGGTCTCATTGAAAAGTTTTATCATTTTGACCTCTTTGAAGATAATATTCTCTGATTTTTATCGAGAGTTTTCTGAAGTGACCTCAGTCATTTATAATGTAATTAACTATGTAGCACTGCTTTATATGAAGCTTTTCCGAACCCAGCTTAATATAAATGTTATTTAATTCTTCGTATTAAATAGAGGAACTTGTCGGCAAATAAAATGGTTTCGCAGACCAAACAAATATCATATATTTCTTATTTTATTTAGTCGAGTCTCACCCACACGTTTTATGTTTATCTTTCGGGATAGATATAGGTCTTGAGGTATAGTATTTTTTCATTTAAACTATGGAAAATATGGGGTCAGTTTGATTTCACATTTTTCTAAACTTATATGTATATGTAAATTAAAACATCATTCCGCCGAAGCGGGCGACGGGATTCCGATTTCGGTGACCGACAACTTCCAACGGGCAACTCCACACCTAAAATAATGCCGACAATTATTCTTTCTTGTATCGGTGGAACAGCCTTTTATGGCATAGTCATTTGTTTTTTTTTTTCTTTAAGGGCTAATTTGTAAATGGACTTTAATTTTCTTCTTCTTGTTCTTATGTTGAACTTGGAGTTTCTTCCAGGAGCGTGTCACCTGACTCTTTTGTCTTTGATTTTGATGATTCCAACCCTAAACAAGATCGTTTTCATTTTCACTTTTAAGATTATTGTCTTTATTAATGTCATTATCATTGTTGTTGAACCCATCGAGATCGTGTAAGATTCGAGAATTATCTATGGGAACGAAACCGGATTGATTGTTTTTCAGAAGCTTCATTATCAGAGATAGAGATAACGTAACCGAAATTAAAAGTCTTTGCATTAACTGCCCTCGGAGGGACAAAAAAAGTCCATTCAAAGTCAACGGATCGAGGGATTTCTTCCCCAGATCCGTGACAACCAATCCAGGAGAATAAGTAGTAGAAGAAACATAAGGTACAACAGGAATAACAACCACTACGTTGTGTGGCTTCTAATCCTCTTGGCTTCAAATTCTTTTTTCTTTTCTTTTCTTTTCTTTTCTTGGAGGTGGGAGCTTCGACGTCAACGCTGAGCCTAGCGTAGCTTGTATCTTGTTGAGGATCTTTTTGGAAGATTTGGACCACGACACGTCTCATTCATCTTCATCTTATAGGGTCGACAGGAACAAATTCACTAGCCGAGATTACATTGATCGAACCCTTTTTGGGCTCTTTCAAGTATTCATTCGGGATGACTATGTTGCATGTCTTAAAGTTGTACTCCAACCAGTCATTGAAGACGAATCAATCTTTAATCTTGTGCCCGAGCATCCTGTGATAGACACAATAGTTTGGCTGGTCCTTCGTATCAACTTCCTCTGGCCTTTTGGCTTCGTGCAACTTAAACTCAGGAACCTTCAACAAACTATGGAATATTTCGCAATGGCTTATGTTTTGAACGAATTTTCTTTATTCATTCACTCGAGCATTGATTTCTTTTTTGTCATTTGCTGAGTTGATTATTGGAATTGCAGCTGCAAGGACCACTGTGGTTGCGACGTGTTGACACTTTGTCGTTGTTTTCATTGCTCTAGCTGCACCTGCATTGATTGCTTCCCCTTCTCCACAGTTGAGACATTCCCTGACTTTTTTTCAAGTGTCTTAACCGGTTTTGGCATTTTCGTCTTTTCTATTGTACTAATTTGCTTGGCTTCTTCCTGGATTCTGATAGCTTACTGAGTAATTTTTCAAATGTTTTTATGATAAATCTTTTAAGCACGAACACTATCGGTTCGTGAATGCTTTTAAGCAGAATCTCAACGGCATGTTGCTCTTCGAGCTGTGGTTCACACTTTTTGGGGACTCTCGGTCAGTCCCCTTCTGATAGCTATGACGTGGCTTTTCTTTGTTGAGAATTTCATTTCTTATCTGTGAGGAGACCGCGCACCCCATCTAGTGCAAGATCTGAGCGATCGAGCACCTCTCTTTTCTGGCAATTGTTTTAAACACGGAGCCATCCTTGAAACAAATGAGTTCTTTTCTTTTTCTTTCTGTTGGGAGGAAGATTGAGATAGACTGGTAATATTCTTACGAATATCTTCCTGACTGGGAGCAGCAGACAATGGGTAGAACCTGCTTCCTCCTAAAAGAAAATAGTTCTCAGAAAATCCCATTTCTTCAAGCTCATCAACTTTTGTCTGGTCAGTTCTGTTCTTTTTCTTTTTTAAGGTGGAGCGGCTTCTGTTCCTTCGCTGAGTGCGAGCCAGTGACAGTCTTGGAACTGGACCCAGTCTCAAATGTGGGTGATGGAATATACTCCTCTTCCTTTATGAGGATAAATTTTCGTTTACGATCGACTTAGTTTCATCGGTAGGACCAGTAACAATGGATTTCAGAGTCTTTTTAACATTACACCTTTAAAATTTTCTTGAGTGGAGTCCTCTTGATTGGTCGGAAGTCTTGGTCAGATTTCAAGTCAAACTCAATTGGTGGCTATACTCTTAGGGCCTTTTATGTTCAAGATGGTGTGAGGGAGATGATTGAGTGCCACCTCAATCTCATCGAACTCGGTCCCAAACTGGATTAATGACCCTAGGTAACGGGCAACCTTGCCAACTGGTAGGTCAAATCCTTAGGAATGCGAAAAGATTAACTTTAGGGTATTCAATTGTAGTGATTCTGTAATTTTGGATAAATATAAAATGTCATTGTGAGTTGCCTTTCAAGTCCTGTTATGTAAATAGGGCTGTCAATTTGGCTCGTTGTTCGCGAGCAGCTCGTGTTCGGCTCATTACACAAACAAATTTTTAGGCTGGAAATATAAACGAGTCGAACACGAACAAACAATTATTCAGTCGTGTTCGGCTCGAATTAGCTTGAAAAGAAATAAATATACACACACATATAATACATATTCATCAAAATTAAATATTATAAATTATAATTAAAATTTTTTAAAATAAAAAAACTTATCAAATTAAAAAATTAAATCCTATAAATTATAATATATAACAAACTATTAAAAAATATTACTTATATAAATAGTATATATTTATATAATACAACTTATATAATTAATATAATCTAATATATAAGTATAAACATAAAAAACTCTAAATCATCCTACCGACCTTCCTCTCTCCGCCTCTCCTCTTTCGACTCCTCCCTCTCAAAATCGCGAAAGGTTTGCTGTTTCGGCTTCCGACTCCTCCTTCCTCTCCTCTTCCGACTTCTCCTCTCAAAATCGCGAAAGGGTTTCGGCTCTGCTCCTCTTCCAGGTCATCTCCTTCTCCTCTCAAAGTCGCGAAAAGGTTTCGGCCGCCGGCGAGAGCTTAGGGTTTGCACTTCCTCTTCCTCTTCCGCCGAGTCATCTCCTCCAATTTCGAGCCGAATTCGAGCCGGAAAATACTTTTCGAGCCGAACACAAACACACCATTCACGAGCCATTTCGAACACGAGCCGATTTCGAGCTCGAGCCAGTGTCGAACGAGCCGAACACGAGCCGACCCTGAGCTCGCTCAGGCTCGGCTCGTTTACAGCCCTATATGTAAATGGCGGATTTTGTTTATTATTATTATTATTATTATTATTATTATTATTAGTTGTAACGGACATAAGTTCTGGGAAAGGTTGGTTTTAATGTTATTTGTTTGGAAGTTTTAATGTCAAATTATTTGTCATGTTATTTTCAAAATTTAGGATCCTAAGATTCGTTCATCAAGAACGACTCTAGAATCGAGGGTGTGTCAGTTGTATCTTGCTCAAGACTTAAATGAGCAAAATATACCAACGAGAGTGGGATAATTTAGCCTACATTATGGCATATTACCCTAATTAGGAGAACAAATTTATTAATCGGAGATGGGGAGAGAGAATGTCTCCAGTGGAGTCGCCAAACTCTTGATGGCCGCCCAGATTGCGCCACCGTGTTCGTTTAATGTCGTCCTTGTGGTTGAGGAATCACCAATTTATTCTTAGTTATATTGCCCTTTTCTTTGAATTGTCCTCCGTCTCAGATCATGCAGATGAACTTAAGGTAGGAGAAATCAGAGGACTGCGACTGACAATAATGAGAACAAACAAAAGAACTGTATTGAAAATCTTTATAAGGTGATTTTTCTTATAATGTCAAGTTTATATAGTTAATTACATCTTAAGTAGTTAAGACTACTTAAAAAAACTTTTGATTGAGGTTATAATTTATTATCATAAAGTTTAAGTGTTGTTGTCAAGGAATTAAATGTCAAAGTCTTATCTTAAAGGTAGCAAATTTCTAAAGATTCTGAAGTATTCTTGATTTTTGTTATGTTGTTAATGATTTAGTTGAGATTTATCATCTGCTTCGGGTTTTGGATGTCCGTTCCTACAAAACAGAGTTATGACACACTAATAACATGTAAAGTAAAGTTAGGCTGACGTTTGTCTTTTATCTTCAGCAGCTCAGCAAAACAAGTCAGCAAAAAATTGTGTTTTTGTTCATTTAATTTGTTAATTTTTAATTTCTAGACAACCCAGCCAAGATGCCTACGGCTCCGTCGTCCCGGGATCGTTGTGTACTCTGATCTTCTTAGTCTGAGAAGTAGTTAAATCTACCATGATTAGAAGATTCTTGTCAGCAACCATAGATTGCGTCGTCCAAGAGATCTTCGTAGATCCGAGCAAAAGGGTTCAAGTTGCGTTCTGTGATTTCTTTTTTAGGGTTTCATTTATGCCTTATTGATTTTGTCGGATCTCAGAAGTTGAAAATTTTAGATTGCTTAAGAATTTTTAGCTGATTAGATTTTTTTGTTTTGTCATTTTATTTTTGTTGTTTGAGAATGACTCGGTCAAGATCCCATTGTTTCGTTGTCCCGGGTACATTTTGTGGTTTGATTAGTTACAAGTGGTTGGAAGATATTTTGTTAGCATTCATGGGTTACTGGTTTAAGTTTAAGTTATATTACCTTCTCAAACTAAATTTTATTTTCTAATTTAAGTTTAAGTTATAATGTATTTTACGGTGAATTTTATTTCATTTCGTTTTGGTTGATTTGGTACTTTAGCCCAAATTGTCCCCAACTGGGGCTAAGTGTGCTTTTATTCTCGTACGAGAAGTCAAACCATACTTAACCTCCAATCATCTAGGTCTAGTTTGATTTTAGATTTGTTCAAGTTTGAGTTGAACTAATCTAAAGACTAGTCTCAAGATAATCCAAGTTAAGTTAGGTTGGTTGTCCCTCGGAATATCTTCAAACTTGCTTAAATTGACCAAAGCTTAATAGGATTGACTTATGCTGACTTAGTTTGATTAGGATCAAACTAGTCTTACTTGGTTTAGATTGACTTAAGGTTAACCAAATTAAACCAAGTCGGATTAACTTGGGAATAGACTAGGTTAAGCTGGACCTATCTAAGTTAAACTCTCTGGGTTGAGTCAAGTTTAAATTAGACTTGGGTGAAGTCTAAGCTAATTTGGACTTGAGTTGTCTTTTAAGTGTAAGTTGGGTTAGATTTAAATCAATCCTTGATTAACTGGGGAGACTTAAGTTAAGCTTAAAGTTGTCTTATGTCGGGTTAATCAGAATTTATACTAGTTATCCTGAAGAAAAGTTGTCTTTTGGTTAGCTTGAATTAAATCAGGTTGTCTCAGAAGATTTTGTTGATTATGGGTTAACTCAAGTTAAGTCGGGTTATCCCAGTATTCAATTGAATTGGGTTAACACGAGTTAGGCCGGGTTGAATTGGTTTAACCCGTATTAGGTCGGGTTGACCCGGTGGTTCAGTTGAATTGAGTTAGCTCGAGTTAGGTCGGTTTGACTTAGTGGTTTAGTTGAATTGGGTTAGCCCGAGTTAAGTCAGATTGACCTGGTGATGCAATTAAATTGGGTTAACCCGAGTTAGTCGGGTTGACTCGATGGTTCAGTTGAATTGGGTTATTGATTTGGGTTGACCCGAGTTATGTTGGGTTATCCCAGTGATTTGGTTGATTTGGGTTTACCGGAGTTAGGTCGGATTGAATTGGGTTAACCCGAGTTAGGTCGGGTTGAATTGGGCTAACCCGTGTTAGGTCAGGTTGACCTGGTGGTTCAGGTTAGTTGAATTAACCCGAGTTAGTTCGGGTTGACTCGATGGTTTAGTTAAATTAGGTTGACCATAGCTAGGTCGGATTAACTTGGTGGTTCAGTTGATTTGGGTTGACCCGAGTTAGGTCGGCTTGACTCGGTGGTTCAGTTGATTTGGGTTGACCCGGGTTAGGTCAAGTTGACCCGGTGATTTAGTTGATTTGAGTTGACCCGAGTTAGGTCGGGTTATACCAGTGATCTTGGGGTTGACTTGAGTTAGGTCCGATCATCCAGTGATTTGATTGATTTGGGTTAACCCGAGTTAGGTCGGGTTTTCCAATGATTTAATTGAATTGAGCCTAAATTAAATTAGACTCAATAGAACTTTAATTCCAAGTTAAGTTAGACTTAAAGTGGGTCCAGGTTAATTTAGACTTAGGGAGAGTTCCAATTAAACCAAGTCTAAGTCAAAGAAAACTTGGGAGGATTTCAAGTTGTGACTAGGTCTAAGTGAGGTTAGACCCAGAGGTGGTTTAGGTTTAAATTGGGTTAGATCTTAGGGGTTTTTATTAGGTCTAATGTCTTATTTAAGTTAGACTTAGGTTAGGTCTAGGTTGGGCGAGACCTAAGAGGATTTAAGTTGAACTAAGTCCAAGTTGAGTTAGAGAGACTAGGTCTAGGTTAAACTAAACCTAAAGGGAGTTCAATTTAAATCAAATCTAAATTAGGTTAGACTTAAGTTAGGTCTAGGCTAGGCTAGACCTAAGGAGAAGTTCAATTTGAACTAAGTCTAATTTAGGTTAGACTTGGGTTAGGTTTAGGTTGGGCTAGACCTAAGGTTGAGTTCAATTTGAAGTAAGTCTAAATTAGATTAGACTTAGGTTAGGTCTAGGTTGGGCTAGACCAAGGCATTGGACTAAGTCTATATTAGGTTAGACTTAGGGTTTAGGTTTAGGTCTAATATAGGTTAGAACTAAACAGTTAGGCTTGGTCTAATTTAGGTTAGACTTTGGGTTTAGGTTTAGTTAGGTCTAATTTAAGGTTAGACCTAGGATTTAGGTTAGTTCTAAGATGAGCTAGACTTAAAAGGTTAAGCTTGGTCTAATTTAGGTTAGAACTAGGTTTTGGGTTAAGTCTAATGTGAGTTAGACCTATGATTAGGGTTTATGTCTAATTTGGGTTAGACCTAATGAGTTTAGGTTGGGTCTAATGTGAGTTAAACTCAAAAGCTTTGGGTTAGGTTCAATTTGGGTTGAACCTAATGTTTAGATTGGGTCTAGTGTGAGTTAGACCCAAAAGTTTAGGGGTAGATTGAGACCCGATTAGGCTTTAGACTTGAGCCTAATTATGTGAGTCCAATTATGAACATATTGGGTTAAACCAGGTTTCCTTTCAAATTGGACTAATTATAGGTCATCAAGGGCAACCTCATGTTCAAAAGGGATAACCATGATGTTAATCCCCTAGAACCAACGTCCTAGGGTTGACTTAGTGTCTTAAACCAAATTTGGGAACAATTTGGTCCAAAGTGTAAATTTTCAATTTTTACAATTTTGCCCATAAATTCCCATTTTTAATTTTAGAAATTTCAAAGGCAGAATTACATTAGGGGTCGATTTTGCCCTCCTGAATTTTCTTGTTAATATCCATTTTTATTTTCTCATTTCCTCATTTTTTTATAATTATTTTTCAAAATAGTTATAAATTTGGTAGGAAATTGGTCATTTCAATTTTAGAGAAGACCTTGGGAAAATTAAGAAATGCTCCTAAGGATTGGGGGAACATTCCTTGAAATTTTATTTTTTTTTGAATTTATATGTAATTTTTAATAAACAAAATACTCCCTATATTTAATTAATTAAAAAATAAATATAATTTAATTATTTTCAATTTTATTTTTATTATTTTTCTATCTATTCAATGAGTTCAAATGTATTTTTATTTTATTTTTGTGATTTTTCTACACAAAATTATGGATTTTCAAAGTTTTATATATTTTCTAGATTTAATTAAATCAAAAAATCCGATTTATTTACTTGAGTGAGTCAGCACTGCATTATCCTCATCCCGGTCGGAACTCCACGCAGCTTCTCTTGATTCGCAGCGCTTTCCTCGCAAGCATTGAGGTGGCCCGCGGTCTTTCCCTTCGTTCCGCACGGTTTAGTGGTTCGACCCGATCTCTACCGTCCGTTTCTAATATACGAAAACGGATGACATCTGTTCATCCCCCCATGGGACAATCAACTGAGAACCGTCCGTGATCAAGTCCTAATATCTCGCTCGATTCTCAATTAAATCACTCACCGTTTGTTCCTATAGTTTCATCTAATCATGATGAAGCTATCCATATGGTTAGGTGGACATTAATTGTTAATTTTCTTCAGAAAATACCAAACCCGAGGCTAAATTTAGGTATTTTGACTCCTGCCTTATCTGTGTGGCCTCGATTGGGCTTGATAGAGACGATCACCTTGACTCTACGAAGCTCCTCATTGCTTCAATTTGATCTAAAATTGGCTCTAATTATGGGAAAAATTTCCTATTCGGTCCCACTGAATTAAAAATGAACCGCGGAGTTATTGGTTTGGATCCACCGATGTCATTGGGGGTTATTAGGGCATTAACTTTAATTATGCTGCAATAACCCCCAATAGCCTCCGTGATTATACTCCAATAACCCCCCTCCCTCAATAATCTTTGCAGTTCCACTTCAATAACCCTCTGCATTAACCCCCTAATAACCCCCCGATAATCTCTGCGGTTTCACTTCAATAACCCCACAATAACCTCTACGTGACAGCATATTACTGGAAGTTTGGGCAGAAAAATTTTCCCTAATCATGGGCTAGGTCAAATGGTTGACTCGGGTTGGTGTTAGAGTGGGTTAGAGGACTCAAGAAGCCTTAATTTTGATGGAGAGATTGTCTCTTGGCTTGGGGAAGCTTTCGAGAGGATTAATTTTATGTTTTGAATAAGTTCGTGTTGAGGCCGAAATTTTTTCTAGATTTGGGTGAATAAATTAGGGTTTGTTGGTGGTTGTGGAAGCTTGGTCGACTGCCTATGTAAAGGGTAGTGTTTTTTTTTTCTGTTGGGAGCCAAAGGTTTGGGAGGCTAGGTAGAGAGCATGGTCTTGCTAGAAGCTCTCGGGTTTCTTCTTTAAATAGCCATGGAAGGTGTGAGGGGAGTTTGGCATGGCTTGAGAACAGCTTGGGTGGCTCCTCAGAGAGTTTGTAGAGGCATGGGAGTGATTTTGGTGAGTCAATGGTGCCCTTTTCCATTTTTGGAAGCTTTGACTATGGAAGCTCCAATGGTGGAGGAGAGAGAGTATCAATGACATGAAGACATTGGAAGGAGTTTAAGTGTGGTTGTTGGGCTCAGCAGTGGTCTAGCTTGTTCCAAGCATGAAAAGATTTGGGTGAAGTGGATTTGGATGTCAAGTGTAAAGGGGATGGCTAGGTGTAATCCTTTTTGTTTTTTTTTTTGTAATTTTGGTTTTATTTGAAATTATTTTAGTTTATGTTATGAGTCACTCATTGTCATTATGGGTTGATTTGGGTCATGTATGACCCATGAAAAATGGGTCATAGGCTTAGGTTTTGGATTTAGGGTTTTGGGCTAAGGCCTCTTTTATGGTGATTTGGACCTTAGTATTTGGGTTAGCCTAATGTGCTTTAGCTAATCCGATAGCTTAAACCCTAATGAGTTCTTATAATTGACCTAATTAAATAATTAGGTGAATTATAAGGATTGTCCCCATAATGCCAATTTTGACCCCATAGGCGATTTAGTGTGTTAACCTCCATGGTTTGGTCAAGGATTGATCAAAATTAGGTTATGCCCAATTTGATTTGACCACCCAAGATGCCACCAACTTTTGGGATAACAAAAAAAGTGTTAGTGCTTAGGTCTAATTTTAAGGGTTTGGTGGAGTTAGTGGAGGCCTTTGATTAGGCTAGGATTAATTTAGGTGAATCCCTTTCCCAATGTGAATTTTGGTGTGATAGTGGTCCCTGAGGTTCATAGGGAGATTCTTAGGTTGTGGGTTAATTTATGTGACCCAAGACATGTATTTCTCATGGGGGTCAACTTGAGTCCCTCACCTGATCAAAACCCTAAACCATCTCAACCAAGGTTTGAGGGCTTTGGGGTTGCCCTGGTGGGGTTCAAGAAAGTACAAATCATAGTCTAGGGTCATGTGCCAATGGGTGGGGTCAGTCCTCACAAAGTGAGGTCAATAGACATTACTAGAAAAGAGTCTTTCGTGAAATGAAAGTTAAGTGATAATATTTGTTACATCTAATTTCAATATCCACCATTCTTCAGAAGCATCAATAGTCTCTTTAATTGGATCCCAACCCAAGCCCGTGGATTCCCACTTCAATTTCTTCCATAATTTTCATTCATTCCTCAATTGATCCAAATTGTTCTTAAGTTGCAACATATCGTACTCGCTTTCATGTCATTTCCTTGAACTTCTTCATAATATTTTGCCACTTTTCCTTGTTAAAATAGGTAGTTGGCCTATTTCATAGCTCAATCTCCTTAAGACAGAGGTCGCAAAATATGAGTTTGGCTTCCCTATCCCCCATGATTGATGAACCGACTTCTTTAAGCTTAGTCATTGTGTTACTAGGATAGAAAAACAAACATTAATATTTCACAACCACAACACAATAATTAGCAATGAGAACTACACAACCACATGCACCACAACACAAACTAAAGCACCACACACCATCACCTTAACCCACCACCACCACACAAGCACACAACACACATCACAAGCTAGAGCCACCACTCCAACCCACAACAAAAACACATCACAACCCAGAGCCATCACAAGCCACCCACATATAAGCTCTGAATTCACACAACCAGCACGACCCATAACAGAGCCACCACAAGCCAGAGCCACCCACCTATATGCTCTGAATTCACACAACCACCAAAGCCCACAATAAATCCACCATAAACCAGAGCCATCAACCCAACCCAATAACAACCACACTACAGCCACGCAATCACAGCACATCCCCTTGCACTACGGCACAAGTCAGGGCCACCACACAACCCAACTACCCCCACCCCCAACCCACAACCACCACACAACACACATCACAAGCTAGAGTCACCAAACAATCACAGCACATGAACCACATCACAACACATCCACATAACCACCACAGTAGAGGCAACCACCAAAACCCAGAGCCACCACAACACACCCATATATATGCTTCGCATTAACACAACCACCACAGCCCACAACAGAGACGCTACAAGCCAGAGCCATCAACCAAACCCAATACCAACCACACCACAACCACACGACCACAGAACTTTCACCTGCACCATAGCACAAGTCAGAACCACCTCACAACCCAACTACCCCCACCACATCCCGCAACCTACTACCACCACCCCAACCCACAACCACCACACAACCACACAACGCACAACACAAACCAGAGCCACCACACAACCACAGCACCCCAACCCACATCACAGCACAACCACATAACCACCACAGCACAGCAAGCCGCCATAACCCAGAGCCACCACAACACACCCACATATATACTCTGAATTCACACAACAACCACACCCCACAGCAGAGCAACCACAAGCCAAAGCCATTACGCCAACCCAATACCAACGACTACAACCGCACAACTTGAATAAGTATCCAGTATGTGATAGCATACATGTTAATTACTTCTTAGTTGGTAGATAATGTGAAATATATCACTTAGAGAGATGGTTAAAAACTCAGGTAGTGGTGGCAGTAGGAACGAATCCTATATGATAGTGGAAAACATGAATATTTGCCTATATAGTTTCATGGAGTCCTATGCAATTTGTGCGAATATTTCAGGGTTTATTGCATCTTCCCAAAAGAACTGAAAACTTCCCTGACTTCATGCTTGCTCGAGAAACTCCCATCTCCTAGAAAAATCTAGAACTACAGCATTTGAGATGGAAAATTCACAGCAAGTCAAGTTCTCATTAGGCATGACAATTGATAGAAAAACAAAAAGATTCAAAAGAAGGGGCACTGCTAAAGGAGACCCAAATTCAATTGAGAATCTAACCAGTTTCACTCTATTTCTGTGACCAAGCCACTCTTCTTGCATTTAACCATGCTTCCACTTTGAAATAATGAACCTCAATCTTCCACACCAACGCAAAACCAGCAAGAGAAAATGTCACACCATTGCAAAACCGCAGGAGAAGAACCAATCGTAAAACCGCAAAACCAGCAAGAGAAGAACTAATTGCAAGATCATAATGCCAGAGACAAGTTGGTAGTCCATACCACGGAGAAGCTCGGTCGTGAGAATGGGGGAAGAGGGAGAAGCTGGTGTGGTCGCGAGAGTGGGTTCGGGGGCGAGAGAAGAAGGGTAAGGTAGTAAAAAAATGCAGCATCGATTAATAGGAAACACACCCATAGTGGTCCTGTAATAGGGTTTCTTAAGAAAGTTACATTGTTTGCTATCTCAGTAAACCTAAATTCTATTGTGGTATCAGAAATGCATAAAAATAGCCTCATAGGTCTGTTAAGTATCCAGTGCAAGGCCATTTTCTCATCTTCATTGCAGATAAAATGTTAACAAGTAATTAAAGGAAGAAAGTTCATGTCTTCTTCAAATCAGAAAATCACCTTTCTTTTGGATGTCAAAAGGCTTATTCGCTCCATGAACGTCTTGTATTATGTAAAAAGTCTATTTTGATGCTTGTGGCTATTAAACAGGGCAAGTGTCTGTATTTGGAGTTATTAGAAGGGGCAACTGTCCTATACTTGATATTTTTGAACTGAGCCTGATTGCCTTTAATTTTATAGGGGCAAAAAGTATTTATTTGTTTTAATTTTATTGCTTTGCAGGTTTCAGTAGTTTCATTTTCCCCTTTTAATAAATTGTTGTTGCAGATTCCAAAAAGTACAAGGCTGTTATTTTGCGTATTGACAGTCCTGGTGGTGATGCTTTGGCTTCTGATCTGTAAGTCCCACATATTTTTCGTATTTGGTATTGATAAATCAATTTATGACTAACTTCTGCTGCTATTTTATAGTTTTATACTACTGAAAGTTGCGAACCTTCGGAATATGAGAACTTTTTTCGTGTGAACCATTCTCATACATGATGCGCTTATCACTGCATGTCCTTTATCAGAGAAATCTTCAATTCTCTTCATAGCTGAGCTTCAATGCGCTGTTTATCCTGCAAATTCTGAATCTTTGGTGCACATTTTTCAGTGCTCGCATCTTTAGCTATTTGATATTCAATAATAATGAAAATGATTGTGGACTGATACGGAGAGATGGGAGGGGCAAAATGGGGAAAACCTTGTATGTGTTTGATTCTTTGAATTTGAGTGGAAGCCTAGCCGTTGTTAGGCATGGGTGGGGGATAATGTAGTAAGTGGAAAAAAATGAAAAAAAAGTCGGAGATATATGTATTTTTACCATTAAATCTGTGCTAAATGTAGGAAGCAGAGGTTGAATGTTTTTCAGGCACTAACACCTGGAACTGGCTAGTGTTGTTAGCTGGATCATATTGCCGGATATTGCGCTATATTTGGCTGTAAGACTTATAAGAAATTAAGAAATTAAAATAAAGCAATGCTCCTTCCAGAAAATTATAGTTATGCAAATGATGATAGAGTCAATTTGTTTCAGCTCCAACTCAAAGACAACCAATGCAAAATATATGACCACCATTTTATCGCCTAACTCAATGAGAGCCTGGACTGATGTGGCTAAAGGCATTGCAAATATTTGATCAAATGTTGTTATAGTTTACAGTATATTAAAATGTTATCTTACACGAATCACCCTGTCTTAATAGTTGGACATGGATTTTGTTTAGCTTACTTGTTTGATGATATTTATTTTTTATGATTTCATCTGCTATGATTTTAGAATATTTAATAGCATTGTTTAGCTTACTTGTTTGATGATATAGTGGCAAACAATTCATACTTGGACAAAATGAGTTGTCATGTAAATTTTGAGGAAGAAATATTTTACATAGTCGCAAAATAATAATAATAATAATAATAAAAGAAAGAATACTGAAAGCGGCTAATGATGGTTTAACTGAATCTACATTAGTGGTTTGTTGTTATAAGACGTGATGAAGATGAAGGGGTGTAATTCTCTTGCGAGACAAAGAGTTGAAGGTGAGCAGGTGAACCTATAGGGAGTGCGAGTGAGAGAGTTTGAACACTTGTGAAGTCGAAAGTAGCAACACCAGCGGTGAGTGATGAACGTTGTGCGGAAGAGCTAGTTGAGCCAAGCAAGCTTGGGCTGACCTAATTTCTGTGCCAAATTTGGTTTGTGCAATCTTGTGGTTTTATACAGTTGAGTGTGCGGCCTGGTGTAAGGAAGAAGAGCATGATAGCCTAGTTTACTTCTCATTTCTTTCTATGTGCACCTATAATTTATGATGCGCTGACAATTTGCAATAATGAAGCATGCACTGTTGGACATGTGTGTCACACCCAACAAACCCCCTGGTAGGGTCAATCGTGGTGCGATAGAGACAGATAAGTTGGTCAGACTAACTCTTACTAACACTTATCCTAACTTTTATAATCATGACCTAGTGGGTGATGTTAGTCTAACTAGATCGCCGCAAGATACATGATACGTTACTTTTCAAATACATACTCGGAAGTATGGAAATCATATCATTCAAAACATGAAAACTATAGAGTTGCTAAATTCAATATAATAAAAAAAAATACGTACCCAAGGCATATGTATAAAACTCCCAAAATTAACGTGCAAAAGTTGAACAAAGACACATCTAGTTACTTACCCCGGTGCTCGTTACCCCTATCTGGAAGGCAACAATGAAGAATGAGCAATAACGAACACAGAAAATAATCAGGGCTAACATAAAATTTTATTTTTGAAAAAAAATCATGCATGCTCATATAAAATTATACATCTCTACTCACAAATCATAATATATTAACATAATAGAAAACATGAAAAGAGAGCAGGTATAGGTATTATAAAAATCAATAGTAGTGTAACATGCGGGATGTGAGCATGAAATCGTAAATAAAAGCATGTTCATAGTATATTATCTTAGCAATGTCATTTCATAAATGACATCATAATAATGTCACTTGTTTAATGTATAGAGCTCAACTATTCCGTGTGCTTTCATCATAGGTCGTTATCCTGACTCAAAGATCATATAAGCTATTGATAAATGTTGAGTTTTCCCCCAACATAGCAGTTATTGATAGCCTCCCTAGTACCCACGGTTCTCTAACGTTCTGGAATCGCCAAATTAGAACGATTCCCATAGCTTTATCCTCGTATAAATATCATGAGTTGAGAATACTATATCCCCACATAATGTACTTGCTAGTATTCTTGTAATCTCTACCCACCAACATTTATTGTGACATTTAAATCATCACTTATGCACCAAGCATTTATCAGACATTACATTTATCATAAGCATAGGCATGAGGCATAACAAAAGAATACCTGCAGACCTGATCATAGCATTACATGTATCGTAAGAAAACTAAATGTGCATTCATACTTTCAAATGCAGGAAATTCTAAACGCATCTGTGTAAAAATATAAATCATATGAAAATCTATAGAAAATTTTAAAAAAAAATTAACACTAGGTTATTTCACCCGAGTTGACGGAGCGGCTCTATAATGAGTGTCCACGCGCTCGTCTCGAGCTCGCTGCCTCTTATAGATAGCCTATGGCTTTTAGACAATATAATGTTTCATAAATTTTGGTTCAAAGTATGAATTAACCAAAAAAGAAATACTTTATTTGTCATAACATATCTTAAATGGATTTTTCGACATAAAATTGCTTTTCCCAAAACACCAAATTCACTTTTCCTCCTTCCAATCACCTCCAATTTTACTTCTCATCATTGATTTTGTGCTAGAACCCTTACGGAATCTAGAAAATAACTTTCGACTCACAATTGGCACCTTCAATGGCTACCAGAAATTATATTTGCATGAAAAATGAGGCTAATGTCAAAACAGAAAGGTGAAGATGGAAATGGAAGAGTGATTCACACTTACAGAATTCTCCTAGAATTAAGTTTTGCGACTTCCCTGGTGCCGCTCACCTCCCTGCTAGCTCACGACTGTTTGCCCCTTGCACTGTAGCAAGTATGGGTGTGAAAAATTAACCCAACATGCCAACAAAACTCGAACTGGACTCGAAAAATTAGTGTTAGGGTTGACTCGAAATATTTTGAATCGGTTCGAGTCAGAGAGTTTGACCCATTTGTTATTCGGATCAGGTTCGGGTTGAACCCAAACATGACCCGAATAAGCATCAAAGTTCGGGTTTGTGCCTTATTTGTCGATTCATTTTCTATTTGGGTCGGGTCATTTTCGAGTCAGAACCAAACCCGGCCCGCTAACTCGAATTGACTCCCAGAGTGGCAAGGGTTGCAATCTTGCTACAATGGGCCGAACGAAACTCCAGGTGGGCTTTCTACCACGTGAAACCGAACAGGGAGATTGGGCGAGGAAGAAGGAAATGTGAAGCTCACGCCCGTTTTGAACGAAAGAAATGAATAAAATGGTGCAAGGTTGATTATCTACAATGTTATGCGATTAGGATATGATTAGAAAATATAATTAATATTTAATTAAGATAATTATACTTTTAACTTCAAAATTTTATCTCCCAATCTGTTCACAATTCATACATGATGCTTTATATGGAATTGATTGATTTCATGCATAGAATTTTATAAAATTATTTCAATTGAATTTCTGGGATGAGATATTTAGGGTACTTTTCAAGTATGCCAAATTTTAACAATTTTCTTGAAATTTGGGCGTTACAGCTCTCCTCTCATAAAAATTTCATTCTTGAAAATTTTGACTTTGAAGTGGATATTTTTGTAGCATTTTTTCCTTTTACAAAGTCGCTTTCTTTTCAGGTCCGTGCTTTCACTATATCTTTACAAAATGAATCTGTCTGTTTCGGAACTTCTTAACATCAGTTACTGAAATCTTTTCAAGCTCTTCAATATATTTTAAAATTCTCTGTACTTAAATATCTTATGTGAAATTTTCTGCTTTAAATTTGAACCCTATTTCTTAAACATTGAAATGTGAAACACATTGTGTATATCTGGCATATCCGCAGGTAATGCTAATCTCTAGGCAACTGAACTGATCATTTCTATAATTTGAAAAGAAATTGTTCGTTTCGACGTTTCTTAACATCAGTTGCTAAAATTTTTTCAGGCTCTTCAATATATTTTAATTTTTTCTTTACTTCAATCTTTTCATGTGAAATTCTCTGCACTGAATTTGAAACCTATTTCTTAAACATTGAAATGTTAAACACATCGTGTATATCTGGCATATCCGAAGGTAACGCTAATCTGCAGGCAACTGTTTCGATCTTTTCCATAATTTCAGAAGGACCAATGTATCTGGGACTCAGCTTGCTCTCCTAACCAAATCTAGCTGTACCTTTCGTTGGCATGACTTTCAAAAGTACAAAATCTCCAACTTCAAATTTGCTTGTTTTTTGCTTTGGGTCGTGATATTTTTGTTGTTGATCTTGAACAACTTTCAATATGTCTCTGATTAATCTGATTTTCTCTATGGCTTCATCAACTAGCTCGAGACCTAACATTTGGCGTTGACCCACCTCAACACAATTGAGTCGAGCTTTGCACTTTCTACCATATAGAGCTTCATAAGGATGATAGCTACTGTTGTAAGAGAACTCGATCATTAGAATGTGATCTTTCCAATTTTCTTTAAAGCCGAGAACAAAAAGCCTTAACAGATCTTCGAATACTTGATTTTTTCTTTTTGATTGTAAGCCGGTTTGTGGATGAAATGCAGTGTTGAAATGTAACTGTGTACCCAAATCTTGCTGAGTGCCTTTCCACAACCTAAACGTGAATCTTCCGTCTCTGTCAGAAGTAATAAATTTTGAAATAATGTGCAATCTGATAATTTCTTAGACATACAAAATGAGTAATATTTCTATTGAATCTGTTTAATAGGCAAAATGTTTGCTGACTTGGTTAATCTATTAATAATGACCCAAATAATGTCTTGAATTTGTCTGGATCGAGGAAATCCCATGGCAAAATCCATAAAAATTTATTCCATTTCCATTAAGGTATCGACAATGATTGTAGCAATCCACTAGGTCTCTAATGTTCGGTCTTCTAACATGCTTCTGACATGTTTGACATTGAGATACATATTCAACATCTTTCTTCATATCTGGTCACCAGAATGTCAACTTTAAATCTTTATACATTTTTGTGCTCCCTAGATGAATCACGTAACCTGAATGATGAGCTTCTTGTAGAATTTCTCGCCTCAAATCAAAATCAGTAGGTGCTCATATCTGTAGCTTATTTCGAATAATGCAATCATCAATAGTCGTATCAGTCCCCTTTGCTGATTGACATTACTTTAGGAGTTTCGGATATTCGCTGCTAACTTTCTAAGCTGCCTTGATTCTATTTATCAAAGTAGGTTGCACTTTCAACTGATGTAAACACACCATGTCACCCGATATTCTAAATTCCAACTGTAGAGCATCAATTTCGTTAATCAACTCTGGCCTCCGAGTAAGATTCCAACTTGCACTACATGTGGATGTACGACTCAATGCATCGGCAACTGCATTTGCTCGGCTCAGACAATACTGTATATTCTGATCGTAATCTTTGATCGACTCTAACCATTTTCGCTAATTTAACACTTTTTGTGTGAATAATATTTTGGACTTTGATGATCAGCAAAGGCTTTGCATTTCTTGCCATACAAATAATGTCTCAAATCTTGATAGTAAATAACACAACAGCTAACTCCAGATCATGCGTCTGATAGTTCATTTCATGTGATTTCAACTGTCTAGATGCATATGCTATCACCATTTTTTTCTGCATTAAAACAAAACCCAAGTCTCTTAATGATGGATCACTGTAATTTTGGAATCATTCTGTGCCTGATGGAGCTAACACTGGTACAGTGGTCAAATTTTTCTTCCACTCTTGAAAACTATGCTCACATTCTGCAGTCTGCACAAACTAGACATCTTTTCTCATGAGCTTAGATAACGAAAGCTATTTGTGAAAACCCTTTAACAAACCTCTTATAATATCCTTTCAACCCAAGGAAACTGCGTACCTCTATAATATTATTTGGAGTAAGTCATCCCACAATTGTTTTTACCTTCTGAGGATCAATTGAAATTCCCTGACTACTGATAATGTGTCCAAAAAAATGCAATGATTCGCAAGTAAAATTCTTTTTTAAAAAATTTTGCCTCCAAAACTATCCTCAAATGCTTAGCATAATCTTTATCAGTTCTTGAATAAATTAAAATATCGTCAATGAAAATAACAACAAACTAATCCAGATATAGCTTGAAAAATCGATTCATCAGGTCCATGAAAATTGTATGAGTATTTGTTAAACCAAAAGGCATGACTGAGAATTCTTAATAACCATATCTGGTCCCAAAAGTTGTCTTAATTATATATGTATCATTGACTATAACTCGATGATATTCAGATCTCAGATCAATTTGGAAAAATATAGTTGCACCATCTAATGGATCAAATAAATTATCGATCATGAGCAAATGATATTTGTTTTTTATTGTCACCTTGTTTAACATTATGTAATCAATACATAATCGTATGAATCCATCCTTCTTGATGAACAATACCGTGCATTTCACGGTGAATTACTTGGTCTGATGACACCTTTTGTATTTGTTCCTGCAACTAACATTTCAATTCCAACAGATCCTTTTAAGCCATCATGTACGGAGATTTGTATATTGTGGGTGTTCCTAGTTGCACATCAGTACCAATTTCAACTTCTTGTTCTAACGCTAGCCTTGACAATTCTTCAGGAAATTCTTAATCCACTTTGATGTTTTTCAATTCATGTACATCTGTATTTAGCACTTCTAATTTTACCAAAAATATCAGTTCACAACTTCCAAAATTTCTCAACTTTCGTTGTAATAATAAAAGAAGATTGTGTATTTCGATCGCATAGATATAAATAATTTCTCACTAGACACTTTCAGCTTCACCCGCCTTTTCCAGCATTCAATTGTAGCAAAATGATTTATCAATCTATTCATCCCCAAAATAACATCGAATGTTTGAATTTGTATGATAATCAACTCTACGGGCAACTTATGAACATGCACATACGTTACACATTTTTTTGGCATAAAAACCGCTCCTCGAGGGCATAATAACACAGAGCAGGAGAAAAATGCATACTATCAACAAGTATGTTGACAACAAACTCTTTAGAAATAAAAGAATGTGATTCACTTGAATCTAATAGAACAATGCCATGTTGATCTTGAATTAGGAGCGTACTTGTAACCACTTCCTTAGATTCTTTGGCTTTTTGAGGGGTAAATGCAAAAACTCGGGCTTTTACTGGTTGCTCAGTTCTACATTCTAAAGTTTCATCATTTGTTTTCATTGAAAGGTTTCCCATAATTGTCTTCCGGGTTGACTGCTTTCCAAAAATTTTCTAGACAGTTCCTATCCCTGAATTACTTGTGGTTTGTTGTCTCGATTTTTTTTTTGTGCACAATTCATTTGAATGTGTTCTTACTATCAACATTTGTAAAATTTTTCTAAAAGTTCAGCTCAATTTCAATTCTTCTTGCCCTTTTATGTGCACGGAGAAGTCACTTATTTAAAGAGTTAATGTAAACCTCAACTAATTTCTGAGGCCGCGCAGAAATCTGTGACACTTCTACTCCTTGGTACTGACACGGTGGGATGCATATCTGGAAAGCAAAGTGAGTTCTATCTTATATTATATAACTGTCTTGAACCCTTGAGTTAGATTCAAGAACTTATTTTGTCGTGCTTATTTTAAGTTCTTAAGTATATCATAGTTTAAGTTAAGCTGCCTTTTTATTTTAAAATATCTTATTTAAATAACTTGAGTTACAAAATAATATATTTTTTTTCCTTTTTAAAAAATTTATAATATTTTTTTTACTTCTTTTTCAAAGGAACTAATTTTATCAATCTCAAACTAAAGATGTATTACTTCTTCAATTGAATTTAAAGTATTTAATAAATTTTAACAGATTCTTATATGTGTGTATCTTATTACTTAATGTGCGCCAGAAAATTTGCGATGGTAAAGTATTGGATTATCATCTTAGCATTGAATGAGAATTCAGCGCACACTCATATAAAAGAAAATAACCAATAGTGACACCAGAAGAGTCTACATGGAAAACCCGTAAAGGAAAAACACCACGGGGTCTGGTTCAGTTCTAAAAATCCACTATAAGTTGATTACAAAGACTCGTTACCTCATAAGCGAGAAAAGAGTTATAAAGTCTTTTGAATTACAAAGTCGTGTGAATGAACTTGCTTTAAGAATTGGGCGGTGGTCGATGGCGGTTGCTAAAGGCCAGTAGGTAGTGGTTAACAGCGGTCGACTGTGGTGGTCGGCGGTGGTTGGCGGTGATCAATGGCGATTAGCGGTGGTCAACAGCGGTTGACTATGGTTGATGACAGTCGATGGTGAACGACGTTGGTCGATGGTGGTCGACAGCGGTCAGCGATGGCCAACAATAGTCGGCGGTGATTGATAATAGTCAGTGGTAGTCAATTGCGGACGACGGTGGTAGGAGTGGTTCTGGACTTCAGCTCCTGAAAAATTCATGTTCTTTTTCAAGCCTCAAACTCTCTTCTCCCTCATCAGAGGGGTATGGCTGAATTTGAACAACTTTGATCTGATAGTCTGGAGAGCTTCCTTCGATCAGGTGGCTTTTGAGTGCTTTAATGATGTTTGAATATATGCAGCATTAATGAAATCTATTAAAACAAATTTTCATTATAACCTCACCGTTAATTGAATGTGAGATCTTAGCTTTTGTTTCATGCGGATGGAAGGCATTTCACGAGATATCAGCCAAAATCAAAACAATAGCAAGAAGCAAAAATGCGGCTAGCAGGTGGAATGCCAAAAACAGGAAGGCAAGAAGGCCAAATGATAAACTAGTCATATATATATATATATATATATATATATATATATATATATATATATATATATATATATATATATATATATATATATATATCTTATATGATCGGGATGACGGCGTCCCGAGCTTTGGGGTTTCGCCATGGCGATTCCCGGTGACTCTTGCTTCGGCTTCGTCCTTCGATCGGCCTCCAGCGTCGAGCGGCTTTCTCGTCTTCGTCATCGTCGAGGTCTGTGTGCTTCGTCACTGCAAGCTCGACCTCTTCGGGCTCGACGACTCGTTTCGTCGTCGTCCCAGCCGGAGTCGTCTGCTGCAGCTCTTCGAGGCGTCTGGTGTCCGGTCTCTTTCGGCTGTCCTTCGATCGGCGTCCAGTTCGAGCGGCCTTTTCGTCCAGGTCTGCTTCATCCTTTCGATCGGCCTCCAGTTCGAGCGGCCTTTTCGTCTTCGTCGTCCAGGTCTGCGTGCTTTGCAAGCTAAACGACCTCTTCGGCCAGGAGCCTCGCGTCCCAGTTTCTGGTGGTGTTCTCCACCTGGCAGAACGATTTCGGCATTGCAGTCTTCATCTGCTCCAAGACAGTCTGCGTTCGTTGGAGCGACAGACTCGGCTTCTTCTCTCCTCGACTGAGTTGAACTTCCTCACGTTCGACTCCTTGCTCTCCTTCGACTTGCAGTCACACAGTGGAACCTGCTTCTCTGTTCACTAACTGTAGAGGCCGCTCGGAGACTTCTTTCTGATGGCATCTAAGGTTTCCTATGTTGGAGCTGTGGGCAGCAATTCCCATAATGAGCACCTTTTTTTTCCACAAGAATTTCATGACACTGCATACGTGGAAAAATACAGGGCGATTTTATCAGGCCGATTAGTACTTAAAGATGGGAAACATGTTGTTATCTTCACCACACTCGGAAATAAAGGTTCTCTCCAGATGATGTTAAATTTACTTTAGTCGGGAAATTCCACTTGGTCACTCTGAAGATGAATTTAGTTAGAAAATTTTTCGAGAATCCGAAATTCATGATGGATGGAAATTAGGAGTGTTAGATTTACGTACATTTACTCATTCGGATACTAAAAGAAAGAAGACTATCTTGCGACTTTTCGCTCAATAATCAGCTTTGATTCGGCACCCATACGGATCTTATCAAATGGACTCGATTTTGACTCCATCTAGCGAACTTTCTATCGTTCCTATGTGGTTCAAACTTCCGGGCTTCCTTTCATTTGTACAATTCACGTGCTTTGTACAACATTAGCCAAGCTCTCGCATTCTCTCTCGGAGTTGATGCTCCTACTTTTGATGAGGTCTCTTCGGATGGTGTCGGGTTCGAGTGGAGAGGATTTCACTCTCCCCGATGTGGATCATTTTGGATCACCGATGGTGCGAGAGGGTTTTGGCGAGGAGGTCGTGGTGGAGAGCATACCTCTCTTTTGCCGGCATTGCAAAATGTTTGGGCACGTTAGAGACACTCGCTATAGATCGCATCCTCCTTCGAGGAAAAGGGTCTGTCGGGCACTTCGTCATTGTTGAAAATTCCTGACATAGAGTTGACGCTACCCCAGCTCGGGAGAATAGGGTAGCATCCGATGCTCGATAAAAGTTTAAACTCGGTGACATGGCTATCGGGGAGAAGTCTCGGTTAGTTATACAAATTGTCGCTCCGGAGACTACGGTGGTTACCGAACAGTTCGGAAGTGCGACACTACTTCCTGTGCCGCAAGCCGTCCAGTGGGCTACTTCAGCTGTTCGCTCTAACAGATACATTCAAACTTTCAGCAAAAAAAGAAGAATTCTCCTACCAATTGTCGAACCCATCGGCTAGAATCAGCAGGACTCTACGGAAGAGGAAGAAGTAGAAGAAGAAGCGGAAGAAGAAGATGATGGAGAAGACTGACAGGTATATTATTCTCAAGGGAAGAAGAAGCCTGGGGTTACACTCCTATTCGATGATACCTCGGTGACTCGAGGCAATGGAGTAAGCATTAAAGAGTTTACTCCATGGATCTCCAAGAAACGAGCGAGAGTATCACGTTCTCGCTCTTGACTTTTGTTTTTGTAATTGTTCAATATTTTGTTTCTTTTTGATAACATTGTATCGAAGAGAAAGGGCTCCGTGGGCCTTCTCCTCAAGCCTTTGTAACCGTTTTTTAAATTAATATAGGCCCAAGGGCTTCTTTTGCAATATATATATATATATATATATATAAGCCCAAGGGCTAATTTTATTGAAATAAAAAAGGTGCATAAAAGTTGTATGAAATGGCCCAAAAGAGGCACCCTACACATATGATACAGCACACACATGTAAGATACAGATAAACTGAAAAAATTAAAAATTCGCTGGAAACAGACAGCTAGGGACGAGCCAGTTTAGTCCTGCCTCTGCCTCTAGTTCTACGAATGGAGCCACCTAACAAACTATTGAGTATCGTGTCATTACCGGAAGTTATCAGAGTATCATCTATTAAGTTCCCAAGCTAGGGTGTGCCTCCATTCTTCTTCTTCTTCCTAGAAGTGTAAATCTGTCATTCCTCATCTGAAGATTGGCTCATATGATCAATGTTTCACAGATTGTCAAGCGTACGTAAGTAGGACGAGCCTCGCTCCCGACTATCGATAATGACATTCTCATTTTGATGAGGTGGTAGAAATGTCTCCTCAGCATCTGATGCTTTTTGAGGATGTGGAGCTGCGATGCTCTCTTGATTATCTGACCAAACAATATTCTTTGGAGGTAAAGATCTTGTAGTATTGTTTTCAACTATGATTGAAGTTGTAGGTTGTCCAGCTTAAACATCTACCAACATATCAGTCTCAATAATAGGAACAATAGTGTAAAGGAGAGGTCAACCAATGTTTTAGTAGTCGGTGGATTGCACTCGAAAATAGAAGAGGGACAAATATGCAGTGGAGCCGACCCAATTGCTTTTTTACTTGGAGGTTTAAGGTTTGGATGCAAATGATAACATACGGCAGTTGGTGCAGTAAAGAGGGATCTGTTCGAGTTCTGTTCACTGCCAAAACCTCTGATGTTGTGTGTCAATCCAAATCTCTCCTAGAAAAGGTAAAGTAATATCTCGTTCTATCAAAATTCTGGCTTCAGTGGGTCTGCTCAAGTGCACTGTAGCGTATCGGCTGAGAGACTCACGTGATATCATGTAAAGAGAAGAGGAACTCTTGATCTTAAAGGTGGACCTTCAAACCTGGAATGCACAGTCAAACAGAAATGGTAGGAGGTTCAGTAAGATGGTGAAAATCGACCGTCCATTTTAAAACCTTCATCACCCGGTTGTCTATTCGAATGAGTATTTTCACAAACAATTGGGTGTAGTCTTCATCGTTTGTTAATTGAATGAGAATATGTTGGCCGTCCAATTTACCATTCCAAGCCCTTTTAATCTTCATTTGCTCAAAATTCTTTCGAATTAGCTCCAGTTTAGGGTTTCCATAAAGGAACTTACCTACTAAGAACAGCCGGCAGGATACAGTTAGGGTGGAAATCTCGGTCTCTGAGAGAAAGATTGCAGGCTTATCATTTTTACGTGATGTTTTTTTGAGAAATCTGGTTTCAACGTCTGACGCAAAAGCATCGTGGTATTGTTGCGATAACATATTCAAAAGAGGAGGGGCGCGGGCGTGGTAACGCCGGCGAGGGCGGCGACAGAGGATCGTCCTGAGGTCATTGTCGCGGCTGCACAAACCCCACTGTTAGGGGACTGAGCAAGAAACCTGCAAGCAGAGGCGGCCTGCGACTCGAAAGGAAGCGTCGGGGCCAATCTGCAATCCGAGACAGACATCAGGCAGGCAAATGCAAGACATCGTATCCTTGCGTCGGGTCGTCGAGCAGCGGGTCGTCGAGCAGCGGGTTGTCAAGCAGAGGTGTCGTCAGTTCGACTTGAGCCAGAACGTTGTCGTTTAGCTAGGCGACGTGCGATCCTGCGTCGACGGGAACGATCGAAGATGCGAAACGTCTTCGTCAACAAGAAGCGACGGAACTATATATATATATATATATATATATATATATATTTATCTTTTGAGGGAATTTAGAAGGCTAAAAGGGAATATGAAAAGTCTTTCAATTCTCTTTTTTCTTATTTGAAATGAGAAAGCCAAATGGCCACTAGAAGCCAGAAGACAGAATGATTGCAGATTTTAATGTTTTTTAATAATTATCTTTAATGCTAGGCATTCTCTTAAGTCTATAAATATATGTCATGGATGAGGAAAAGAACTCGAGTGAGGAGAAGAAGGAAAAAGAGAGAGTGGAGAGTGCAGCCTTTTGTTGGTGAGATTTTCCAGAAGAAGAAGGTCGTCCACGTCATGTGTAGCAGACGAGACAAAGGATCTTTTTTCGCATTGTTGCCAATAGGAAATTTATCCCCATCCTGCATAGCAGACGAGCAACAGGATTTTTCACATTGCGACGAAGAGGAAAGTTGTCCCCATCTTGCATAAAAGGCGACTAACGTGATATTTCATTTTTCAGCAAAGAGGAAAGTTAGCTCAGTCCTGCGTAGCAGGCAAGCAACAGGATCTTTCACGTTGCAAAAATGACAACTAGAGAGCCTCGTTTTGCTGAGAACCAGAGGAAGCACTAGAACTTAGAGAATCTAGCATTAATTATGGCATATATCGACTTGGTTTTGTTTCGGAAATAATATTACTTCCCAAACAACATGGTGGTGAAATTGCCAACTTCAGCCGGCCAAACGTATTCTCCTTCTGCTTATATTGTTGTTCATGCGTCAGTCTTGAGAGCCGACCTGCGATTTTCGCCGGCACCGGAGTTTTTGAAATCATGAAGGCGTTCGGAGTTTGCTTTGCTCAGGTGTCTTATTGGGTGATGACAATCATTATCGGGTTGACTGTTTTTTTTAGGAGTCGCGGGTTGACATTAGCATTGGTAATTTTAATACGGTTGTGTGGGTTCTTTAGTGACGCGCATGATCGACGTTGGATTTTCGTCTGAATGAACCGATAAGGCAGTGGTTCGTGAGACTCTTCTTTGCAAAGAATGATTGGGGGTTCTTTGAGAGGCGAGGAAGGTTCAACTGTTGTTTGTCTCCTCATACTACTGAGGAGGAAATATTGTGGATGTCGGGATTTCGTTACTTCTAGGAGATGCTTTACGAGACGTAATATATTCATGAATTGGTGGGCGAAAAATCATTGTTCAAGGCCAAACTTTCATTCCACCTTGAACGATCCATGGTTGTAACATTAAAGAAATCAATGAAGGGACATTCAGAGTCAGCCCCCGTGTTATCATCAAAGCGGCCCCCAACTAACAGTGACTGTGAAATACTCCTTCAGAAACAACATAAGAGGGTAAAAGAATTGTGGATGTCCCGGAAGTCCCTGCCCATTTCTTCAACTATTCATATTCTTGAGAATGTGTTGTCTCATGAATGTATTGGGCTCTTAGAGGCCGTGAACTTTAACTTTCTTTTTTGTTCTGCTATTGTATAATCATTTTATCTGTCTGGCGTAAGCTTTTTTCTTTTAGATGTATAAAATGGTGAAAATATCTCCAGGGCGAGTATTAGCATCAATATGACTCGAAGGTTGAAGGAGTCACGACTCTGGAATCACAGTTGACAGAGTGCAGGATAGAACTCTCAATAATGGAGACTTCATTCTCGTTGCTGCTTCTGGATCTGGAGAGAACTCAAGAGGTATTGGTGGAGGCATAAGTTGATTTCAGTGAAAGTAATAGAAGTGTGAAAGCCCTCAAGTCGACGGTTTTAGCTTGGAAGGAAGAGATCCGGCCTTTGAAGTCTGTGAAGGATGTCGATGTTGTAGAGGTTAAGCAAAAAGCGGTCGAAAATTTCAAAAACTCGCTTGAGTTCAAGACTATCATTCGAGACCATGTCCTAGGAGGTTCGTGACCGGGTACTTGATGTTGAGGCAAAGGAGCAGCAAAAGTGGTTCACCGAGGAATAGTTCATCCGGAGTTTTCTGAAGGGGAGTCAAGCGGCGCAACTTCGAATCGTGATTGTCGTGGGGGGGCTCAGTCCCAGCCAAACTTCAGATGATTGTCTCTCAGATTTTGTCATGTTCAAACCACACAGATGTAGCTATTTCTTTTTAGTTTTTGTTAAAATGACGTTGTATGAGCGATGCATTTTAATCTTCTTAGTTATTTAATTTTGTTGACTTTTTGCCTCTCGTACCTTTTTTGTGATAATTTTGAAGCATGATCTTTTTATGCCGCAATGGATACCATATATCATTTAGAAGTTCTAGTATGTGAGGATGTTGTTGTGGAGATAAATTAGCAGCGGCCTTTGACTTGCATGAGGTTTTGCATCAGAGTATTACTCAATGATATTAGCCTGTATGGGAGAAGTCAATAGAAGTCCATCGATGACCTTTAACCTATTCGAGATTGTTGGAGCATTGCTCGCTTACGAACCTGTGTGGAATTGTTAGGTGCAGTCCACCAAAGACTGTTAGCATATCCAGAATTGTTTATCGGAGTAAAAATTTGACGATGTTAACTCATATGGAAGTGGTTAAATCAAATCCCCCTGTGATTGATTGTGATTTGACTAAGATGCAACCGAAATTGCATATTTCTTGGGTTGAGAGCATGAAGTGATACTTGAATAAGTCGTGACACTTCTAGAGATATCCTTCATGTAGAGGAAAGCAAGTGAATGGTATTTTTTTACTAAGTTTGAGATACAGTGACACCGTATGCAATATGTGATGTAATAACATACATGGACTATATGACCGGAGTGTTACTTGTAGTACTTGCGAAAATTTTCTGCATTCTAAGTTCGTGGCAGGATTTTTCCATCTAATTTTTCTCGTTACCATCTGAGTCGAAAGTCTTAACTCGTAGGTTTGAAACTCTGATATTAGCAGGGATAATAGCATATGTGCCGAAACACAAGTTATATGGATTTTCGCCGGTTGGAGTTTGGAAAGTTGTGCAATAGGCCCAGAGGACATTGAAGAGCTCTTCCACCCACTACCCCCCAGCCTTCTTAAGATGAGTCTTCAACTCCTTGAGCATTGTCTGATTCATTACGTCTGTTTGTCCATTCGTTTGGGAATGCACTACGGTAGTGCACTGGCTGAATGTGAAGATCCTTGCAGTATGATATGAAAACCTTTATAAAGAATTGAGTTTCATTATTAGTGATAATCTTTGCAGGGAGTTTGAAGCGATAGACAATGTTTTTTCCAGAAAAACTGTTTGACATTAGCTTCTATGATCTTGGGGAGTGACTCCATTTCTACCCACTTGGTGAAGTAGTCGACAGCTAAGATGATAAATTTTCGTTGTCCAGTAGCTGTTTGAAATGATCTCATGATATCTACCTCTCATTGGGCGAAAGATCATGGACTCAGAAATGACGTGAGTTTTATTGGTGGTGCATGCGTAAGATTGGAGTGTAATATTCAACTCTTACACTTTTGCACAGAGTCCAACGCATCTTGCTTGATCGTGGGGCTGGTTGAAACCTTGTCTCATTATTTTTGGAGCAAGAGCTTTACCTCTGAGATGCTCCCCACATTCTGGAATGAACCTTTCGCAGAACCTAATCAGCTTCAGATGGATGAAGACACTGGAGATATGGACCTACAAAAGTCTTTTGGTATAGTTCATCCCCAATAAAGATGAAGCTGGCAGTCATACACCTTAGACTAATTGATGCGGTTGCATCATCAAGCAGCGTTCCGTCTCGGAGGAAGGAGATGATGGGATCCATCCAAGGTGGCTCATTTGGGTCATTTATAGGTAGTATCACCCATGAGCCTTAAATGTTATCTCTTCGATGCACCTTTTATAGAGATCTCTAGTTGTCGAAGTAGCGAGCTTGGAGGGGGCATCGACTTAGGTGTTGTGCTCCCTAAGTATGTGAATGAGCTGGTATGTTTTTATTCCGGTGAGAAGTATTTTACTAGACTGAGATACTGCACTATTTGTAAGTTATGGGCATCAAATTTTCCCTCTACTTAGGATGTGGTGAGCTGAGAATTAATGTTGATAATCGAATTTCGTACTTCACGGTCGATGACAATTCTTAATATGGTGACGAGAGCTTCATACTCGACAACATTATTGGTGGCTGGAAATTTCAAGCAAAACTCGTACTCCAAAATGTGTTGCTTTGGGGAGATGAGTAGTATTTCTGCACCAGCTCCAATTTTCGGATGCTTCATGCACGTTCAGTGCTAACTAAGGTGATCGTGGAGGCGGCATATCATAAGTAGACATTATACATTCCACCACAAAATCGATCAACTCCTCTGATTTGATGTTTAGTCTTGGCAGATAACGAATGTCAAATTCTCTCGATTCTACTGACTATTTAATTAATATTTTCGAAGTTTTTATTTTTTGTCGGATAGCCTTCAAAGGGAGTTGTGTGTAGACACCGATAGTGTGTGCCTGGAAGTACAGATGAAATGTCCTTGTTGAGAATACCAGGGCCAGCGCGGTCTTCTTCGCCATCAGATGACAACTTTATGTATCAGAGAGAATTTTATCGGCATAGTAGACTGGGTTTTCAACTGAGATTTTCACCCTGACAAAGACAGAGCTTATTGTGTGAGGTGAAATAACCAAGTAGATATATGACATGTCCACTTGGACGGGATTTGAGAAGAGGAGAGGTGAAGTCGGATATATCTAGCGTTGCATGAAAGCGATCTGACAATCATTTGTTCATTGAATACTGGTGTTCCATACAACTCTTAAGTATCTTGAAGAACAACAGATACTTATCCAAAGAATAAGCCAAGAAGCGGGATAAAACGGTTATATAATCATTCAAGCGTTGCACCTTTTTTATGTTCCTTAGGGACATCATGTCTCTCACGCCTTAATTTTTTTTTGGTTTGCCACAATTCCGCGATGAGTAACTATGAATCCCAAAACCTTCCTCGATGCGACTCCGAAAGCATATTTAGTTCAGGTAAGACCCATGTCGTACTGACGAAGAAGTTTGAAACACTCCATATGAGAAATGTGTTGGGACTCTTCCAAGTTTTTTATCAACATATTATCAATGTAAAACTCTATCGTATGCCTGAGAAGGTTTTTGAAAACCTTGTTCATGAGATGCTGAAAGTTGCACCGACATTTTTGAACCCGAATTACATAACTTAGTAGCAGTATAACCCCTTATTTGTTTGGAAATAGGTGGCTTCCTTCTCAATTGGATTCATTATTATTTGATTGTACTATGATTATGCATTCATAAAGCTCAGCATCTAGTATCGGACGTGGCATTGACAAGTTGTTCTATGCGACGGAGGGGAAAACTATCTTCCAGACAAGCTTTGTTGAGGTCGGTATAGTTGAAGCATTTCCTTTATGCACTGCTAGCTTTTTTTACCATGACAACGTTAGCTAGCCATGTAAGGTGGTGCACTTCCCGTATGAACTTTGCTTCCATAAGCTTATTGACTTCCTGTTCGATACCTTGTAAGCGATCTTGGACGAAATTGTGTTTTTTCTGGATGTGCGGTTCAAGGTTGGATCTACCTTTAAATAGTCCATGATTATTCCAGGGCCGACTCAATTCATGCAGAAATGTTTTTGTTCTTTTGGAGAAGATATACATATTCCAATCTTTGTTCATCGGAGGTGAGGAACCTAGCTGCACTGTTCTCGGGGGGTGCTCATTAGAGAGCGGGACGTGAATCAAATCTTGCATGGGAGAAGCCCGTTGAGATACATCTTCATCTCGTAGATTAAAGTTCTCAGTGCTAAGTGCCACTAATGGTCGTGGCTGGAATTGCCTGAGGTAGCATGATTGTGCTATCTGTTGATCTCGCACGCCGATCCCTTCTGGGGATTGAAACTTAAGCTTCACGTGTAGAACACAAGTCAGGGCTCTCCCGAAGATGACAATGTATGTTGATCCTGACTCGACGACAATGAACTGGATTGAGTGGGTTGTTTGTCGAGGAAAATCTCCTATGACAACGGGGAGATCTATTTTTTCCTCGACCCTTACCGTTCAATTATCAAAACCGTATAATGACCCCGATGCAGATTGAAGTCTTTCCCTTGTTAGTCTCAAACCAAGGAAAGTGGAGTAAAACGAGACATCGACAAAGCTCCCATTGTCGATCAGGATCCTTTTTACGTTGTAACAGGATTCGTCAATTTCTGCACTAATGACGAGAGGACGTTGGTGGTAGAGTCGAACCCCTTCCAAATCAGTATCATCAAAAGTGATAGGCTCGAGACGCAATTTCATTTGCGCTTGTTCACTAGATGCAGTGATAAGGACTTGATTAGTCAGTAACGAGTCTCCAGCAATTGTCTAACGTTTGCCCACAATTGGGTGACCCCGGCTTTTATGTATGTTGCCTCTCAGTAGAAGCATTATCGGTACCAGCTGGTTTGTTTTGCACAAATCGAGCAAGATATCTCTGTTGAATTAACCTTTCAATCTCTTCCTTGAGTTACTTACATGCCTCAGTGGTGTGGCCACGACTTCGATGAAATTAACATTATTGTTCTTGATTCCTCGAGTTATATTTTAGGGGGTGAGACCACTTAATAGTTTCCTCATCTTTGATGGCAATCGGGACGTTAACACGCGACGTGTTGAGCGGTGTATACTCTTTCTTAGGTCGATGCTCACTTCCTGGCCCCGCAGGTTGGGGAAGGAGGTCACGATTTCTCTGTTGTTCGGTCTTTCTTTGTTGTAAAGATTGATTATTGTCTCCGACGTTACTTTTGCGATTTCCACCAAATTACTCGTACTCTTTATGTGTGACGATGGCCTTGTCTGCAGTGATTTGGGCCTCAACATGATGGGCAGAGGGTCAGCATAAGAACAAACTTTCTCCCACATCAGTGATGAGTAGAAGGGTCCTAAGCGAAGTCCTCCCGTGGAAGACTCCTCTTAGTAACTTTGGATCCACTCTCAAAAACTTTAGATCCACTACCGAAATCTGACGAGCTTTAGCGGAAAACCTGTGGAATGCGACTCTCCTTCACTTTGACGAATTCCCGAGATATGGGATGAATCCTTGTTTATCCGTCGATTTGTCATGCACTGCTCCGCGAATAGTTTGGCAAGCTCGTTAAAAGTGTTTACAGAGAATAGAACCATATTCGAGCTTGTTCTTTAGGAGTGACTTGGAACACTTGACACAGAAGCACATCAGAGGTATGTTGAATGTGGATGATGGTTCGATAATGATCAATATGCTCATAGGGGTCAGTTATCCCTTCATAGGTGTTGTTGTTCGGAAGCTTGAAGCCTATTGGGATGGGGTGTTGGAGGACTGCATCTGCTGAGAGAGATGATTCATGGATGTTACGGGGAGTGGGGAAGCAATCATTTTTCTATAAGTGGAACTCTTCCCGGACGAGACGTCGTATTTCTTTACGAATGATATCATCAGAATGACAGCAAGACGTGGCGGTGCCAGTTGAGTTGCGCGAGATGGATGAGTGAAACTTGTGACATCTAGGAGTTCAACATCACAAACTGGCAAGTGAAGTGCTCCTTGTTGAGGGGGGGATCAGTATGAGTTTCTTCGAGCAGTGTTTTTCTCGTAGTTCGCTGAGTTAATGGTAAACAAACTTCGTTCAACGATGTGGACAACGATTGTTGAGCCCGACATAGGAGCTATAGAATCTATAGTTGAGACTCTTCTATTATGCGCATTCGATCTTCTATAGAAACACTCAAGGCACTTTTGTTGGCAGGCTATTGTCTTCCAGGGCGGGAAGATGAAGAAGCATGTCGCCCTTGACTGCTCCCTGGAACGATAGGTGTTGGAGCAGGATGCTCCGTTGTCACGAATATTGTGTCTGGTGGTCATGTAGTAAGTCACACATACTTAAGGGTGGGATTGTAGTTTCCTACAGACGGCGTCAGACTGATGGGTGCTAGAAAATTCACGGAGTAGAGTAATGGATTATCGTCTTAACGCTACATGAGAATTTAATACATTTAAAATAAAAGAAACCAACCAGTAGTGACACCATAAGTTTTACGTAAAAAACCCTTAAATGGAAAAAACAACGGGGTCTGACCCAGTTCTAAAAATTTGCTATAAGTTGATGATTACAGAGACTCTTTGTTTCCCACATTTGGGAAATTGTTACAAAGTCTTCCGAATTACAATGTCGACGTGCGAATGAACTTGTTGTAAGAAGTAGGTGGCGGTCGATGATGATCGGTGGAGGCCATCATGTGGTGGTCAATGGAGGTCGGCGGTGATCGATGGTTGTCGGTGGTGATCGATGGAGGTCTGTGGTGATCGATGGCAGTTCGTGTTAGTCGATGGCAATTCGCGGTGGTTGACTGTGGTCGATCGTGATCGACGTTGGTCGGCATAGGTCAACGGTGGTAGACAGTTATTGACGGCAATTGTCGGCGGTCAACGGTGGTCGGTGGTGATCAATGACGGTCAGCATTGTTTTATAGCAGTTGGCGACGATTGGCGGCGGCAGAAATGGTGCTAGTCTTCAGCTCATTTTCAAAGCTTCATGTTCTTTCTCAAGCTTCAAGCTCTTCTCCCTCTCGTGAGAGGGGTGGACTCTATTTATAGCGTTCTAAATGCAATTAATGCAAAAATATGAACTACTTTGATCGGACGGTTTAGAGAGCTTCTTTCGATCAAACGACGTTTGAGTGTCTTAACGATGCCAAAATTGAGCAATCTTGGGCTCCTTGGATTTTATCTTTTCGAGACGCTCGATTCAACTATAGGCTTGATAAATTCAACATTCATTTGACCTTCTAAATATGTCCGAAAAACTTTCAAATGTAGTTTAATGACTTGATTTGAGCTTGATTTGACTCAGATTGGACTAATTTTGATCTGAGCCAGTTGGGATGGGGTGTTGGATGACCGCATCCGCTAAGGGAGATGATTCATGGACGTTACGGTGAGTGGGGAAGCAATCATTTTTCTATAGGTGGAACTTTTCCCGGACGAGGCGTCGTATTTCGTTACGATGATATCATATGGAATGGTAGCAAGACGTGGTAGTGCCAGTTGAGCTGCGCGAGATGGATGAGTGGAATTTGTGGCATCTAGGAGTTCAACATCACGAACTGGCAGAGGAAGTGCTCCTTCTTGTTGAGGGGAGACTGGTACGAGTTCCTTCGAGCAGTGTGTTTCCCGTAGGTCACTGAATTAATGGTAAACAAACTTCACTCGACGATGTGGACAACGACTGTTGAGCCCGGCGTTGGAGGATCTCTAGTTGAAACTCAT
The DNA here is from genome assembly GCA_022702705.1 of Papilionanthe hookeriana x Papilionanthe teres. NCBI lineage: Eukaryota > Viridiplantae > Streptophyta > Magnoliopsida > Asparagales > Orchidaceae > Papilionanthe > Papilionanthe hookeriana x Papilionanthe teres. Next base: position 70,343,324 of record CM040426.1, on the reverse strand, counting down.
CTATTCTGCGCATTTGGTCTTTCATAGAAGCACTCGAGAAACCTTTGTTGGCAGGATATCGTCTTTCAAGGCGAGAAGATGAAGAAGCATGCCGCCATTGGCTTCGTGACTGCTCCCTGGAATGATAGGTGTTGGAGCGGGATGCTCCGTTGTCACTAATATTGTGTCTGATTGTCATGTAGTTTGCCACACAAATACTTCAGTGGTGGGGTCACAGTTTCCCACAGACGGCATCAGACTGATGCATGCTAGAAAATTCACTGAGTAGAGTAATAGATTATCGTTTTAGCGTTGCATGAGAATTCAATACACATTCAGATAAAAGAAAATAACTAGTTGTGACGCCAAAAGTTTTTACGTGAAAAACCCGTAAATGGAAAAAATTACGGGGTTTGACCTAGTTCTAAAAATTTGTTATAAGTTGATGATTACAAGACTCCTTGTCTCACACATGCGGGAAATGGTTACGCAGTCTTCTGGATTACAATGTCGACGTGCGAATGAACTTGTTGTAAGAAGTGGATGGAGGCCAATGGCGATCGGTAGAGGCTGACAGGTGTGGTCTACGATGGTTGGTGGTGATTGATGACGGTCTGCAGTGGTTGACGATGGTCGACGGTGATCAACTGCGATCGATCGTGATCGACGTTGGTCGGTGAAGGTCGACGGCGGTTAGCAGTTATCGATGGCCATTGTCGTTGGTCAACAGTGGTCGGCGGCGACCAATGACGGTCAGCGATGATCAATGGTGGTTGGCGGCGATTGACGGTGGCAGGAGTGGTGCTACACTTCAGCTCTTTTTCAAAGATACATGTTCTTTCTCAAGCCTCAAGCTCTCCTCCCCTTATTGGATTCTATTTATAGTATTCTGAGTGTAATTAATGCATAAATATGAATCACTTTGATCAGACGGTTCGGAGAGTTTCATTCGATCAGACGGCATTTGAGTGTCTTTACGATGCCGGAATTGAGTAATATTGGGTTCATTGGATTTGTCTTGTCGAAACACTCGATTCGACTCTAGGCTTGCTAGATTCGACACTCATTTGACCTTCTAATTATGTTCGGAAAACTTTCAAATGTGGTTTAATGACTCAAATCAGATTGGACTAATTTTGATATCGTTGGGTTCGTCTCATCAAGCCGGTCAGTTTGACAATAAGTTTGCTGAAATCGAAGCTTTGGATGACTCTCAATTGAAGTTTGAATGTTTCTTGCTCAAAAGATTGCCTCGAGATTCGTGTCAGATGATGAAAATTTATTGATGGCGTATCATTGCTATATCATGTTTTTAGTTTATAAGATATAGAATTCAAATGTCGTGCTCCGAATATTTTAAATAATAGATCTAATTCTTTTTTATATCATATCATAATCATGTTCTCATGTTTTTATTGATGTGTCATACATAGCCTATAATAAAATTTCTGCAGTTGCTTGTATAATTTCATTTTTGTTACATGTAAATTGTTGAATGCATTCTTATTATTGACGTATTAAGGGCATTTTTTGAATGTTCCGCAGTTAATTCCTGTAATTGCACTTACATCTCAACGTGGATCAACTGCATTAAGCTTCCTTTATTCATAAAATATAAATTCATTTTTGTCTTTCCTGATGGTCATCGCACCGGAAATTGCTAGTACACAATCGCAATTTTTGGCTCTTAATGCTTTCTTGGTAACTACTGAACTTAAGTTTGTTATCTTTGTACTCACTATTCAGTATTTGGAGGGAGATCAGACTCCTCGCTGCCACTAAGCCAGTTATTGCATCAATGTCGGACATTGCTGCAAGTGGAGGGTACTATATGGCTATGGGCACAAATACGGTGGTCGCGGAAAGTCTCACCTTGACTGGTTCGATTGGTGTTGTCACAGGTACAAATAGGGGCCGTTTGGGATCACTTTGGATTATTTTGTATATATATATATTTGTATTTTTACTTAAATAAAGCATGTTTATTATTTTATAATATCAAAACAGCTTTTAGCTATTTTAAGTGTTTCTGACAAGTTAATTTGATTTCGAAAATAAAAAAATAAAGCCATGCCAAAAAATGTACTAAACAAACATGTTTTTTAAAAAAATAAGAATAATAAAAATAAAAATAAAATATAAAAGTGATCCCAAACATGCCCTTAACTGCTACTGTTTGATAGTGTTTGGTAAACTATTTTTGGTTTGATGATGTTTGCTCTGTTGTGAAGAACTCTGTTATAACACTCGCGTAAAGAAGCATTGAATGATATCCTAATGCATTTTACAGTTCCGAGGTTTTAGAAATAAGTTTTTAAAAATGTCTTCCTACATTTCTTCTGATTAGACGTTATATTTAAAGAAAACAATCTCATATACGTGCAAATGGAATATTTCCCACTGTATTTATTCCCAGAAAGCTATTTTCTGTTTGTGTGTTCGTTCACTGGTACTTGTGACTAGTGATTCAGTTTTTGCCTTCACTCGATGCTGTTTTTGTTCAAGCGCTGATTGATATAATGTATTTTTGTTCATGAAAAGACAAATGCAAGACTCTGAAATATATGCATGTGAAGTGTACATAATTATGCAGCTTAGTTCTTTCTACAGCATCCTGCGTTTGGGTGGTAGCATTGTTTAGTAATTCTTGTAGTAAAAATTTCAACAGAAAAAATAAAGTCATAGAATAATGCACTTGTGAGGAAGCATAAATTGTAAATGTGAGATGTGGAAAACTTTCACATTTTTTTTAATGAATTGGAATGTACATTTCCATGAAGTAGGGAATGTTTTGGCAAGGTTATTTGGCTTCTGCTAATGTTAATATTAAATGGCTTATGAGGATTGCTTAACCTGATGCCTGTTTACCTCAACAAATATTTTAAAACAGATCTGATCTATTTGCCTCAACAAATATTTTAAAACAGATCTGATTGACTACCTACAGAAAAATGGGCTAACTAGGGATTCAAGTACACAATTTCTTCAATGAGCCTCGAAGAAAATTGAAATCATTTGATTGCTTCATGCTTTCATGTTGACATGTTTGAAAGCCATATTGCCTATGAGAATTGAAAATCTACCTGCATGGAAGTGACATGAAATTGATACGAGCGCAAGCACTCAAAATTTTGGTATTTGCAAGCCATGATAAAATTTGCAAAAAAAAAAAAATAAATAAATAACATGCTATTAATCGAGCGAGCATAAATCGACACAAGAAGGTTATTACCTCAGACGAGATACAGCCGGAGGACCACTCGTCGTCGGATACAGTCCTAGAAGGAAAAACATCCTCTATGGTTGGTTTGGACATAAATTTGAAATCTGGAAGAAAAATTGAACCCTCTCAGCAAACAACATATTAATAATATGTGCTAGTACTTATAACAAGAAGGAATTAGAATTTCAAGGACATAGAGTTAGGAAGGGAATAGAAAAGGCAAGGGATCAAATCCGCGGTACTGTAGCAGCTAAATCACCGCAACCTAAGCTCTTGCATCAATCTCATGGGGTTGGGAGAGCTTCACTTCATTGGTCGAAGCTTTTAGTTCATTGTAGTACGAAGTCAAGTCTGCTACGTTGATGGTAGCAGAGATATTGCAATCCCTTAGGGGGTCGATCATGTAGGTGTTGTTAATCCATAGTCCTAATAGAATAAATATTCATCTTCTCTTGACACATGATAAGCTTGAGCTGTATATCTATGTAGGTTCCCGTAATGTAAGTCTTGAGTCCCTAAGTCTAGAACCTTCTTCCACTTATAGTACTCGGTGGAATGTAGTTGATAAATCAGTATGCAATGAGAAGTCAACTCTGAGGTGAAATATGTGGCAAACTGCACCACTTTCACTAGCAACCACTTAGGAGAGACATCTTCATTAATAGAGTCCAGATCCCCTTGAAGAATTTCATTCCCCGTCAAGCTCCTAAGATAAATTTCAAGGTTGGAATTCATTCCTTCTGTCTGGACATCTGATGATGGGTATCATGTTGAACTGAATTTAACATTTGAATAACTCCATGTAATCTTTCGGACATTGCACAAAGGGACCCCATTTCTGACATGTTGGACCTCCATCAGTAGCCAACTTAGGAATGAATCTATAGATCTAAATGGTTTGAATTTCTCTTATCCGGGGTTGACATGCTTCTGGTGTCAGTTCTTTCGAACTCATGGCTGTCGTGGACACTCACCGTGAAGTCGGATGGAGTCTCTCTCACGGACTTAGCTAGAATTATGTGCATTTTTTCCTCCTCAATTTGAAGTTGTTCTCCTCCTTTGTATCCTCGTCGTCTTCAGTGTTTAATATGTCATTACCCAATTTTTCAACAATGCCTTGTTCGTTAAAACAGTTCTTTTCCCTGGTTGTGTAGTCTAATTCAACATGCCCAAATTTGTGACCCTTGTAACACTTCTTGGTCGTTGCAGATTTAAAAATACGAATTGGTTTCACTTGTTCTCCACTCTGAATCAATTTTTCCTCTGACGGAGTCATCTTGAGTGTGACTGTAAGATCTTGATGTTGAACTCTGCCTGTGAGATTGAGTGGTCTCTCGGTGATGTGGTCTCTCCCCTTCTGAAGCTAGGGTCTATAATTTTCTTTTGTACTAAGCTGGTAGGAATTGGCGCTGTATCTCCCTCTTCATCTTTAGATTCTCTCGTTCTCCATATGTGACTATCTCTCTCGGCCTCTTCTGATACCAGATTTCTAAGTATTTGCTGACCTTATTTCTGGATGAGGTCTCTTTGTCTCTCCTTAGAGCCTAGGGTCTGGCTTTAAGCTTCCCCTTGCTTGACCTTCTTAGAGGACTAGTACAGGACCCACACTAGTTAGAAAGTTTGAGCCACTTCTTTACTCTGAGTCTCGCACGGGCGGTCCCAAATCCTCGACATTTCGCTAAGTTGATTAAAACCGATATGTGAAATTCAAAGTTGAGTTCCGACATGAATAGGAGCAGCCCCTAGGGGAACCCTTATTGCCTCGAGCACTCGCGGACACCACAATTTTTACATTGACTAAACCATGCACGATTTTGGCTTGAGTCGGGTCGACTGTCGACGAATTTATCTGGCAACCCCGGATGATGAAACGGACCACACGGATGCGTCCGGGACATCGACTTTAGCTAGGAAGGCCACCCATATTGTTAAGGTTTCACGCGCGAGTAGTTAGCACGAAAATCAATGCACATTATTTTAATTAGCGGGCCACGAGTTCTGGCTCAGCCCGGGTTCAATTCAAACTCGACACGGGTTGAACATGAGCCTAGCTGTTTCAAATTTTAAAATTCGGATTTCAAATATAACCGCCTAATTCAACTTTAATAGGGGTTAATTAGGAGTTATTATTTACCTAATAAAACTGCCCACGGATGGAAAGAAACTAATAGCCCGCCTAATGCCCTGTAACGGACAATTTCAAAGCGCGGCTATAGGAGGGGCGGGGAGGCTCTTCTCCTAAAGGGACATTGACTTCTCCTCCTCCCGCGTTCGATCTCTCCTCCTCCTCCGCTGCTCGATCCACTCGCCTCTCGCTCACGCAGAAACCCTCGCTCGACTCGTCCCTCTCAGGCGTTGAACCAAAGCCCGCGCCCCTGCTCCTCGACAGAAAGCCTTGCCCTCGCCTATTCCCCGCGAGAACGAAGGCCTCCTGCTCGCCTGCTCACCCTCACTCCTGCTCGACGCCGCTTAAGCCCGCTCCCGCTCCTCAGCGTACGACCTGAAGCCGTTCGCCTTCATCCCTGCGCACGACGCCGCTTGAACCCGCTCGCCTGCCTCGTTTCGCTCTACAAATCGAAGCCGCTCGCCTAGAAAAGCCTCGCCCGGCTTGCTTCTTCCTCCCTCGGCAGACTCGGCTCGCCTTCCTTGCTCGCTGGACTCCTCCTCTGCCTTGCCAGAGACCACGCCTGATCACCTTCCCCTCGCTCCTTGCTGCAACCGCTGCTACTCTGTAGCGTTTTCTAGGCTTCCTCCGATTGAGGTTGTATCTCTCTAACTCCCTTATTTCATCTGCTTCTATCAGCTTTCTTTTTTCCTGCAAAGTTTCTATTATTTTTTTTATGAATCGAAATGCTTGAATTTGAGTATTGTTTATTCAGATTTATTTAGCTTTCTTTTTTTTCTTTGCTTGTTGAATCTGCAGGAGAGTTTTAGGAGCTGCCTTCTATTCCATATGTTTGCTGATTTGGGGTGCTTTAAAAGCTATTTTCTGCTCTATATACTTGTTGTTTGAAGCATTGGGAGTGCTGTTTGGAAGCTTAGTAGCCGCTTTTGAGTTGTAGGGCCTAGATTTGCTGTAGGAAGTTGTTTGGGCTTTAGAAGTTGCTGTCCAGCGCTTGGAAGTGCTGTAGGAAGTTGTTTAGGCCTTAGAAGTAGCTGTATAGCTGATGCAGGATGCTGTTTGGGCCTTAGAAGTTGTTGTTCAGCGTTTGAAAGTGTTGTAGGAGTGCTTGGGTGAGCTGTTAGCTGCTGTTTGAGGGCTTGAAAGTTGTTGTGAGCTGCTAAGTGCTGTCAGAGGTTTAGAAAGTGTTGTAGAAGTGGTTGGGTGAGCTGTTAGCTGCTGTTTGAGGGCTTGAAAGCTGCTGTAAGCTGCTAAGTGCTGTGAGAGAGCTTAGAAAGCGCTGTAGGAGTGCTTGGGTGAGCTGTAAGCTGCTGTTTGAGGGCTTGAAAGCTGTTGTGAGAGGTTTAGAAAGTGCTGTAGGAGTGCTTGGGTGAGCTATTAGCTGCTGTTTGAGAGCTTGAAAGCTGTTGTGAGCTGCTAAGTGCTGTGGGAGGCTTAGAAGGTGTTGTTAGCTTCTGTTTGGGCTTTATGAGGGCTGTTCAGGACTGTTCTGAGCGCTGTCTATGCCTGCTAGTTTCTGCCCCAAGCTGTAGGAGGTCGTAGGATTGTCGTATAAGCTTGCTAGTTGCTGCCCCGAGCCGTAGGAGGTCGTAGGATCGCCGTATAAGCTTGCTAGTTGCTACCCCGAGCCGTAGGAGATCGTAGGCACCGCATAAGCTTGCTAGTTGCTGCCCCGAGCCGTTGGAGGTCGTAGGAGCTAATTAGGTGCTGCCTAGTGCTGTGAGAGGCGTCGGGAGTGCTGTTTGGAGTTGGATTTAAGGCACCCTCGCCTATGTTTTTCTTGGTTTCTCTTGAGGATTTAAGCGCCCATTTGGGCCGACCCACTCACCATTTTACTCCTTTGTTTCGCCAGTTTTGGGAGCTAGGTCAGTCTCCTCTCTTCTTCCCCCTTTCTTTTTTCTTTTTTTTTTTTTAGGGCTGTGATGATAGTGCTTTTGTGTGCTAACGAAAGACGATAGAATAGTATCCCCTGCCTCGGTGATCCTCCATAAGGATAGAGCAGTGTTGATGATACATAACCCACTTTTTATGCGATGTTTGCCCCAAACTGTCTTAGGTAGTCAGGCGACCTTAGTCCAATTGAAGCAAGCAACCAGTGAATCGTTCCATTTCTGCACACACCTGAACAGATACTACACCTCACATAACTACACCCATATTACATATCCACATACAATACTTCTCCACATGACTACATACACGATACTTCCCCACATAGCTATAGCTATGCACACATTGTGTCTCCTCCACATGACCACACCCATACACACATTACACTCCTTTACGTAATCACATTCCCCCACATGCACGATACTTTCCATATAGCTATATCTATGCACACATTGTGCCTCCTCCACAAGACTACATTCATACACACATTACACCCCTTTACGTAATCGCATTCCCCCACATGCACGATACTTTCCACATAGTTATGCACACATTGTGCCTCTTCCACATGAGCACACTCATACACATATTACACCCTTTTACGTATTCAAATTGCCCCACATGCAGGATACCTCCCCACATAGCTATATCTATGCACACATTGTTCCTCCTCCACATGACCACACCCATACACACATTACACCCATTTACGTAATCACATTCCCCCACATACACAGCACTCCTCCACATGACTACACTTATACACACATTATATCCCTTTACATAATCACACTTCCCCGCCCCCCCTCCCACATACATTGTACCCCTTCACATATATGTTATACTTCTTCGCATATTTATACACTCACTACATTTCCTCACATACTTACGCAAACATTACACCTCTTCGTGCATCTACACCGAAGCTACACTTCTTCACATATCTCTACAGACACTACACTCCTATCGTACAAATCCCACTGGTTAAATGTTTTGACCGTGGTTATAGTTTCCCTCCTTCGATAGTTTTAATTGGTTGTCGCTACTCAAAAGTTGGAATGCACATAGCCCAGCTCTGAGCCCGCTCTGACCGAAATTACTTCGGTCTTTTGGAACTTTCATAAGTTGTCTTTTTCTTTTTTTTCTTTTTTTTTCTTTTTGTTGCATTCACACGCTCATGTTTGATGTACATATTAAGTCTTAGTCGTAGCGGTTTATGTCAGGTATGTGAATTTATATTTACTGTTCCCTTTACTGTTTTTCTTATTGTTCTTTACCGCGTTTTTATTGCCACCCCATTCATGTATTCGCTTAAACCGAATGAACTTTTAGGGTAGAGAACAAAAATGTTGATTGTTTAGAGTATACATTGTGACAAACTACCGACAAAACCATTGCATGTACAACACTATAAGACTTCAAACTAACTCTCTTGAACTTTGAAACTGCTACGTCAATAAGGAGACTTGGAGCTAATTCGTGGGCAGCTCGACGAGGAGCATGGGACAAACCACAAGCGGAGGTAGTGGACATATCACAACAACACGGTGAGGAGTTTGAATAGAGCAACAAGAAGACCTTCTTCAGCAATCTCGTTCTCAGTATAAATAACAAGATGTAGAACTTCGAGGTAGCTCGCTCAGCGCAAAATAAATCCTCACTTTCCCCTTAGGCTTCTGTGTAATCATGTTGCGCGGCATAAGTCCTAACTCGTCTTAGGTTCCGAGGTTGTTGTACGGTACGACGTAAACCCTGCTATCTCTGCGGGCTATTTGCATAATCGGGTATTATGCAAGTGTAAGTCTCAAATAATAAAATTGGCAGGAATTAAATATTTGATTACCATCGTCTCCAAAATGTAGCCACACCGTAGGATAGTCTGGGAAGTCACTGAGGTTTACCTCGGATCAGTGACTTCCCCTACCTTCTCCTTTTTTGGACTTCTAAAAATAAGTGTTCCATATCAATTCATTCCCACTTGATTTTCCCTGTCCTACCATGAAAACCTAAACCTTGAGTTTCTTGAAAACTAGTACCTCCGATCATTATTGAGAGTTTTCCCAAGTGACTTCGGTCATTCAGGATATAATTAACTATAGGGGTTTGCCCTTATAGGAAATTTGGAACCCAGGTAAAATAAACCATGCATAGTATTTTTATTAGGTAGGGGAACTTGTCGAGCACACATAAAGATTCGCAAACCAAACGGATGTCACGAGTCTCTTAGTTCGTATGATTAGGTCTACCGCCGCAGGATACATTAATCTTTCGAGAAGGTGTATCATTTGCGGTATCGGGCACGATTATGCAAACTACCGGACAAATGAGATCCAGGCTGTCTCATTTTTCAAATAAAAATACTCTACTTTCAAAACTACTTTCAAAAATCATATACCTTTTATATTAAACTAAACGAATTAATTTTATTTTTATTTTTTTTCAAAAATGTGGTCGACAGTATCGTGTCCTTTCTTCTGCATCGCTAAAGTCCTCCTTATGGAAGAGATTCAGATCCCCGTCTCTTGCTCCCCTTCTATTCTCTAGATTTCGGTCGAGGGTAATCTCCTATCCGCAATCATCTGCTGAAGTTGATGAATCTCTCGCTGTATATTCTCCCGTGTAGGCTCGGGTATGTATCTCCTTGGTGGCGTAGTTAGGGTTTAGGATTGGGAGGTGAAAGAGGGTGTAGGAGTCCCATTGAAGGTGTAGGAAAACTAATTTGGGGTTGCTAAATTCGAAAATCAGCAAGGGAAAATTATGGTTAGCCAAAATTTGGCTAGGGTTTGGGAATATGAAAGAAAAATTTTGGTGGAGGTGACTTAAAATGAGACTGTGCTAGAAAACTTTTAAGATAAGATTAGGGTTAGACTAGCTTTGATACCGAATGATGCAAGAGTTAACCCAAATCACAACGGAAATATTAATATTATTATTCGAAGCAAATAAGTGGTTACAAGCTCACAACAAAAGGAAATACATCAACAAACACATGACACTAACAAACTCGTTTAAAGAGGATCCCAAGAGTGGTGATGGTGGCTGTTCGGGTTTTGGAAGTGTTGGTAGATGATTGGGATGGTTGGGTGGTGGAATATAACAATTGTAACAAGGGATTTTGGAGCTGTTTTGGGGATGGCAGCAAGTGTGGGATGATTGGACAGCGATATGACAACGAGGGGAAAGGCTTGTGGGGTTGTGGCGGTGATGTCGGATGGTGGGGCAGGGATAGAACAGCAAAAGGAAGGTTGGCGGGTTGCTGCAGCGAAGGGGATTGCTGGAAAGGAGCTTCGGAGGAGTTGAATGGGATAAATATCTTTGTTGGATCGTGCTATAGCCGGAGCACTATTTAAATCCTTGTAGAATGTCACCACCTCGGACGAGATACAGTCGGAACACCACTCGTCATCAGATACAACCTAGAAGGGAAAACAACCCAAACGGCTGGCTTGGACAGAAATCTAAAATCTGGAAGAAAAAATTGAATCCTAAAACAGCAAACAACATATTTATAGTAAGCACTAGTAGTTAGAATATGAAGGAATTAGAATAAGAAGGGAATAGAAAAGACAAGCCATCAAATAGGAAAAATGGTTATCAGTATTGTAGCTGCTAGTGCTGTGACGCAAGCTCCCGCGTCATTCCTTCATGGCTGAAATCTCGTAAGTGGTGAATCATATCTTTGCAATTACTTTCAAAGATTTCATACTAGCAAGGTTATGACGTGCCCTCTGGCAGGATGATTTTGCTAAATGACATTATATGGCTACAATTATGATCGAAGCCCTCTGAGTGGGTGTTTTATTTTGAAAAATGATATATTGAATAGTTGTCACAACAAAATCCTGCAGGTTTCGTTGTGGCTGACATCTCATAAGTAGTGAATCATAGAGCACACTTGATATGATATGAAACTCTTTGTTTGTTATGGTCGATTTAAAATTATTTTCTTAGATAATTATTCACTCGTTGGATGACACGGGTATGATTGTTAATAAGAATTTTTATGATATATTGGGTCGTTAACTACCTAGGATAACAAAATCATGAGATTTTTACCAGGTTTGTCATCATTTCCTGCATCGATTGCTCTAAGCTATAAGCAGCAAATTCTGGACTGAAATTACTACTGATACATGCCAAGCATTTAGCACTTATCAATTAGCTTTAGTCTAAAGGTCTCTCTTATGATTCAAAGGAATAATTAACCATAGAGGCACGCATCCATTTGAAGCCTCAAATTAGATCTTAAAGTCTTTACAAAAGATGAAAACTCTTTATAACGTCTTATATAAAATTCAATCTGGTTTCTAAAAATTTAACCCAGAAGAACCGAGTGCGAGTGTTTATAACCCTCAATAACAAATTGTGAAGCTGTAAAATATTTGGCATCTGATTATGAAAAAGCAAACCGTTTGTGTTTATGAAAAATTGGTGTATGGTTCTCTTCTGAACTTTATCACAGTTTAAGCCAGTAAATTTATGCTTTTCCTGGCTATATTTGCTCACACTAGCAGCTGAATTGACTTCCTAACCTATGTGAAAACTTCTTGATGCTTCTTTTCTACATATTCTATTACCGTCTTCCTTCTTGTAACCGTGGTCCGCATAATATGCAAATTCAAGCTACCTTTTGATTTCAGTTCTGATCAGAGTTTGATGAAACCAAGACTTAGGTCAAACAATTGTTTGAATTTCTTTCTACTCGCACGCTTTAGTCTAATGCTGTTTTGTACACCAGATGAAATGATTCCATAAGATATTTCATTCTGCTAGCCAAAATAGCCCTGACATTTTTTTCTTTCAGGTAAGTTCAGTCTAAGCAAGCTGTATGAAAGGATTGGCTTCAATAAGGAGATAATATCAAGGGGTAAATATGCTGAGCTTTTGGCTGCTGAGCAACGCCCTTTTAGGTGAGGATTCTTTGTAAATGAATGAATTACAGAAGTCTTCTGAGAAAATAAATTGTAATGTATACTTTTATTTTTTAACAAAATGCAGTACAACTTGAGTTTGCAAAAGTATAATTGTGTTGCTGTTGTCTTTTTTTGAGCAAATCCAAGGTTCGAATGAAATCCATTTGCAAGCGTTAATATGTTATGCCCCATACTACATGGATGTTTTCATGCAATTGTTATGTTTTTCCCATGTACATTATTTTGATGGCATGCTTATGATTTTAAACTCAACAATTATTTCTTACATAAAGTGTGCATCTGTTTATCTTTTGAATTATGTAATAAGATATGCTCGAGAAAAACTTTGTTAAATTTTTTTTAATGTTTTTTCAAATAATTTTGTTTTGATTGTATTGCTGTTCTCTACATTGTTGCTGTCTTTTCCTATTTCCTACACAAGTTGGTTTAAGGATTTGGCCCCATCGGTCTTTGAGTAGTGCTTAGCTCTCAACTTTCCCTGTAAAAAAAATAATGAAAATCTCTACATTATTTTAGAATGTTTCCTGCAAGAATGTTTAATGTGCGGTTTCTTAAAAAAGACTTCCTCAACTCTCGAAACTCCTCTATGTGCCAAAGTAGTCAGAAAATTTTTTAGTTGTTTTCCTTGAGGTGGAATAAGTTTTGTTTTAGCTGAATTTATCATGATATTTAGATCAATGTAACCGAACCATCTAAGGCGACTCTCTCTAATCTTCTTTGCCACTGGAGCTATTCCAACCCTTTTCACGGATATATTTATTTCACATTTTGTCTCTAAGTGTAAAGCCACTCATCCACCCGAGCATTCTCACCTCGACAACACTTAACTTAATTTTATGCTTCTCTTTTATGGGCCAACATTCTGTGAGATAAACATTGTTGGTCTTACCAACATATAAATTTTCTTTAAGTCTAAGAGGTACTTTTTTGTCACACAATAGGCCTAAACCATTCCTCCAACTCAACCATCCAACTTGAATTCTATGAATAACATCCCCCTCTATATCACCATAACTTTGAAGAACAGGCCCAACATATCTAAATGTTCACTCCTTTTAATGATTTTATCACCCATTGTTACAACATCGCCACTAGATTTAATATTAATAAAAATACACTCCATATATTCAGTTTTAGATCTACTCAAACAAAAATTTCTAGACATTAAAATTGATCTCCATAATTCAATTTTTTCCCAAACTCTCTCGAAGGATATCAATAGTGAAAAGCATACACCAAGATGCATCCTCTTGTAGATGTCTAGTAAGAACATCCATAAATAAAGCAAATGATATAGGCTTAAAGTTGTTCCCTGATGTAATTCAACTGAATTTTTTTTTCAACAAAATTTTTATGCTGATTGTTGACTATTTAACGCAACTCTCGCATCTGGGGCTTGAGACCTGGTAATAGCAATCTTTCTTTTTTTTTTAAGGCTAGCTGACACATGATTTTTCAAATTAGACTATTGCATATTGTTTTGCAAGTTCCGGATCTTTAATCAAATGGCTAAAATTAGGGGGACATGACTGTAAGAGGATTGTAAGTTTCCTTTCAAGATCCATCTGAGAGTGAGAGAGAGAGAGAGAGAGAGAGAGAGAGAGAGAGAGTATTGTAATCCCTTTCCATGACAATGAATTAGGGTGAATATTTTTCTGACCAACATTGTCTTGAAAGAGATCTCATCACTAGAAGATTGAATTCTGGGAAGCTTAAAATAATATATGTTCACGCTCAATTCAGTCTTATTCTCGTATGACAGTATTGGATCTATATTATTTTCATGCGTCAGACCGTTGATACCCATTCTCTTCACAACTACTGCCCAAATTCTTGGACTGGATGTTTTTTACAGTCATTTGCGTTCTCCATTCATTGATTCTATGTTTGATGCTTTTGTCAGTTAGTTTAATTCATCTTAAAACATTTTGAAATTGTAGGCCCGATGAATATGAAATCTTTGAAAAGCATGCAAAGAATGCTTATAAGCAATTCAGGGATAAAGCAGCTTTTTCCAGATCGATGACGGTGAATACCCTCCCTTGTTTAATATTACAGAAGATTTACATGCATACCGCTCAATTCATATGTATTTACATATCTAACACCTGAACTTCAATTTTTACATATCTGTCATCTTACATTTTCACTTTTTAGAAGTTAAAAATAGTATTATTTTTTATGTGATATGAAAGGTTTGGGTGTTATAAATGCTAAAAATAAAGTTTAGGGGTTAGATGTGTAAATACAGAGGAATTCGGTGGTATGCATGTAATGCACCTATTTAGGGCATAGATGCATGCACTCTGGTTTGACAAACTCGTCTTGTTTGTGCTTTAGGTTGATGAGATGGAAGAGGTGGCTCAGGGCAGAGTATGGACCGGCAAAGCTGCTGCTTCGCTTGGATTGGTTGATGCTATTGGCGGCTTTTCAAGGGCCGTTGCAATTGCAAAACAAAAGGCTAATATACCGCAAGATAGACAGGTTGGTTTTCATTACCTTGATACATCTGCAAAGATTAAATTTAGATAAGAGTAGCTCAATTTGAACTTCCTTCTCTGTAGTCCTGCATTCTACTGCAGCTTAGATAAATCAGGATTCCAGCAACTGAGTGCTCTTTTGGACCTTGGTTGCTTCTGGATAACAAGTTTTAAATTTTGATGATTTCATTTTTCTTTCATTTATGCAACAACTAAATTGGGAAATTTACATAAATACAACACCATTCTTATATATTTACATATCTAACGCCTTTACATTTATGACACTTTGGTGTCATAAACTTATGCCTCAAAGGGTGTATTTCACTATAAAAAATAATAATAATAATAATAATAGTGATATTCTTAATGTATTTTTTAAAAGTTTGAGCGATCTATATGGGTGTTTCCGTGTGTGTAAATAAGAAGTGTTAGATATGTAGATGCATGAGAATTGTATGTGCTGAATTTTAAAATGTCCTTCGAGCAACACGCTCCAAGAGAGAGAGAGATGAGAGGAGGAAAGAGAGTGAGAGTTGGAGAGTCGAGTGAGAGAGAAATATTATATCTTTATTTATGCCATCAACGTCTATTTATAGAGGCCTCAAAATATAGTTACAAAAAGAGGGATCCGTTATGATAACTACCCAAATAACCGAATTCTCTTATAATACAAAGAAAAAATATGACATGTTGGTCGCCCGAAATTCTGAATCGACCAGTAAATTCAATCGATTGAATGACTTTCGCCGAGGGATTCAGTCGATCGATGAAAGTCCTTCGATCGCTCGATCTCACCATCATGTCAGATGGATCTACCGGTCACCAGATTTGTCGGTCGCCGTGTATGTTTGTTGATCGGTTCGGGCTGGTAGGTCGATTGTTATCTATCGATATTTGCTCTTTGGTTTGGAATTTTGATCTTGTGGTTCTCCCTCCTTGGTCATTCGATCCCTTTGAGATTCGCACTGATATTTTTGCCTTAAAAAGTATGGTATATATATTTAAATACCCTAAAGAAATTCACTTTAATTTTTCATGTTTACTAACTTCGAGCAATTGAATGCCCCTGAGTGTAATTTGAACACATCATTTCATCTTCAACATCTGCTTTCTAAATCATTTAGTTCTTGTTTGTGATCAATTTTACTTTTAAATTTTGTTTTTAAACATACATATTTGCTTAGTATGTTTTATAGAAAAATAATTATCTTATATATTCAAGAAACTAACGGTCTGTTTGGTTCTGGTAATCTGCTGATAAGTAGTTGATTCGAATAAGCTGTCTGTCTGTTTAGTTTGAACGTTTGGAAAATAGCTGATTCGCAGCTGTTTATGAATAAATGACTCTTATGCCCCTAAAATGAATAAGCTGTTGAGTTGTTTGGTTTATGCGGTTTGAAAACAAACATATACGTATGTTGTAGAAAAATAACGATTTATGTTACTCTTTCTTTATAAAATTGTATTAAGATATAAAATCTTATTTCAAATATAACAATAAATATTTTTAAATATAAATTTTTAAATCATGGAAGCAACAATCATCCTCATAGGCATGGACCATACCTTTTAAATTATAAGCAACAATCATCCTCATAGGCACAACTAAATAAGAAATACATCATTTTATCAGACAAGATAAGCCTCAAACATGAAAAAATATTACTGAAACATCATGAACTCCGAACGCAAACTGCGCCCAAAATCCGAATGTAATATTTTCTGCTCAAACATGAAGTCCCTAAGCCGAAACATTCTTTTCCTAATAAACTGAAACATTCTTTGCCTTGTATGTAAGAATATCATTTTTCTATCTAATAAAGAGATTAGACTTCAGTCCTGTCCTGTTAACTCTGAAAAATTGCCCTTTGCTTCCAAATGTTTCAGAACCGAACCTAATCTCAAACCAATAGTTACCAAAAAAATTAAACCATAAATCTCAATCATAAGCTCAGCAAAGAAACTCGATTTGGACCCAAATTTCCATCTTTCTCACCCTTAAGCTCCGGCCTCTGCAAAGTGTAAGTTCAGAGATCAATTTCAGTTCCTTAAAAAAAAATAAAGATGAACATGAAGAAATGCATGAAAAAATTTACTCCCAAGTCTGAAACGAACTTTGCAGCAATTTGCAATCAGCATATTATTAGAATTCATATATGACTGTGAGAGTGAACCAGACCTTGCCAATCTTCTTGAAGGAGTTGGCGGAGCGGAGAAGGCTCAGCGAAGGAGACGGAGGGAGGAGGAGCACCAAAAATAAAGCTTTGAAGCCTTCCTTCATCGGTCCGATTGCAGAGGTCTCGGTCGCGTGTTGAATCTCCTGCCGGCCTTGCTCGCCGCTGAGCAATTTGGTCGTTGCGATGGAGGTATCGGGTGCGATGGAGATCAACGGAGGACGCCCGCTAGGGCGTCTGCTCTCCGCTTTCCGCTTTCAGCGAGGACGAAGGAGCCAAAGGTCGGGGACCGTAGGAAATCTTCAGCTAATGCGCGAAGCAGACGTGGAACGCAGGCCCTTCACAGCTTCGCCTCTTCTTAACAAAACGAAGAAGCGCTTATGGGAGCGGCGACATTACGCACCTGCGAATGTTTTTTTCAAACAGGAAGGCAGCTTTTTCGTACCACCACCGCAGCTAATAAGCGGCCCCAAACGGGCCGTAAATGGGTTGGAGAAAGGACTAAAGAGATTTATAACTTTAGGTTTTAAACTTTGGTATTCAAGTAATAGTGCGCTAGAAATGGTGTAGATATAATTATAGGTAAGAGTTTGAAAGATATTATTGTAAAAATTAATAGAATTGGAGATTGAATTATTGCCCTTAAGATTATTATTGCTACTATGATTTTTATTATTATAAGTGTTTATGCTCCTCAAGTGAGTTTGTTTAGATATAAGTTCTAAAGATGATTATGGAATGACTTAGAAGACTTAATACACATGATACCTCTTGAAGAAAGAATTTTTATTGGAGGAGATTTAAATGGACATGTAGGTAGAATGGTAGAAGATTTTAGAAATATTCATGATGAATACGGTTTTAGTGTGATTAATGAAAAGAATGTAGAGTCATATTAGATTTTTCTTAAGCGTGTGATTTTGTTATTATTAAAAGGTGTAACTTTGGGTGATCAAATTATTAAAAGGTGTGAATGATTTAGATATCTCGGGTCTATTGTTCAAAGCGATGGTGATATAGATGGGGATGTTATTAGTAGAATTCAAGTTGGTTGGTTGAAGTGAAGGAATGTTTCAGGCCTATTGTGTGATAGAAAAGTACCGCTTAGACTTTAAGAAAATTTTTATAAGATGGTGGTGAGATCTGCAATGCTCTATGGCGCGGAATGTTGGCCTTTAAAAGAGAAGCATACTACTAAGTTAAGTGTTGCCGAGATGAGAATGATTAGGTGGATGAATGGCTTTTCACTTAGAGACAAATGCGAAATGAATATATCCGTGATAGGGTTGGTGTAGCTCCAGTGACGGACAAAATTAGAGAGTCGTCTTAGATAGTTTGGTCACATTAAACGTCGGCTATCTAATGATCTTATTAGGAGAGTAGATGTTTTAGATTAGACTTATGCTAAGAAAGGCAGTGGTAGACCTCGGAAGACGTGGGCTTATTGTATAAAAAATGATCTTTATTTATTAGAATTAGATGATAATATGACACTAAATAGAAAGCAATGGAGAAAAATGATTCATGTAGCCGACCCCACTTAGTGGGATAAAGGTTTTGTTATTGTTATTGTTGTTGTATGATTTTGTTTACTAATATTTTATTCAAGAGAAAAGATGAGCATATTATCACTTATAAGAATGGATCTAATAAAACACATTGATTATTTTTTTATGAGAAGAAGAGATCGTAGAGTGTAAATATTGTAAGGTCAATCTAAGTGAGAATTTAAGTACGTAATATTGATTATTAATTCTAGATTTTAAGATAAAGAGTTGTAAAATAAAGAATATTAGGAATCATCGTCGTAGAACTAGATGGGAGTACTTAAAAGACAAATAAAATTATTTTTATGAGTAAAATTCAAGATTTCAAAATTTGGGATGCTCGTGAAGAAACAAATTCTATGTGGGATAAGTAACAAATACTATTAAACAAGTGGCAAAAAGATGTACTTGGAGAATTGAAAGAAAATTTTCTATAAATATAAATAGTTGGTGGTGAAATAATAATGTGCAAGAAAAGATAAAATATAAGTTATGTTATAAAATTGGTTTAAATGTAAAAGCTTGAAGCACTGAGAATAATATCAAACGGCAATTAGGGAGTCTAAGAGAACAGTTTGTGGTACTAAAAGTTTTGTTTTTAGTGATATTTATAATAGATTAGATACTAAAGTGGGTGAGAAATATATATATAAATTAATCAAACAAAGAGAAAAGAAAAGTAAATATTTAACTCAAGTAAAATGTATTAAAGATGAAAATCAAAAAGTATTTTTCGTAGAAAAAGATATTTAACATAGGTGGGTGCGTTATTTTGATAAACTTTTTAATGAAGTTTCTGAAAATACAATTGACCTTAGTAATCTTAATATTGTTAATAATAATAAAATATTTCATTTTTACCGTTGCATTAGTAAAAAAAAAGTTGAAGCGGCTTTAAAGAAAACCAATAGTGGAAAGTGTAAAATCTGATGATATCACAATTGAAGTGTAGAAATATATATAGGAGATTTGGGAGTTTTTTGGCTTACTAAACTCTTTAATATTATTTTAAAAATTAAAAAGATGTGTAAGGAATGGAGGAAGAGTATTTTGGTCCCCATTTTTAAGAATAATGGGTATTTACAAGAGTGTGCAAATTATAGAGAAATTAAGTTGATGTGTCATATTTTAAAATTATGAGAGGGTGATTGAAAATTTTCTCATAATCAATTTGGATTTATGTCGGGCAAATCTACTATGGAAGCTATACATTTATTGAGATGTTTGATGGAGAAGTTCAAAGATAATAAGGAAGATGTACATATGATTTTTATTGATTTAGAAAAAATTTACGATAAGGTTCCAAGAGATATCCTTTGGAGAGTGCTTGAAGAAAAATGTTGATATAACTTATATTCAAGTCATTAAAGATATGTATACTAGAGTTGTTACTTGTGTTCGAACAAAAGGATGATTGACCAAATATTTTCATATTTCTATTGGATTACATCAGGGGTCGGCTGTAAGCCCGTATCTTTTTGCTTTAGTTATGGATGGTCTTACTGAGCATTTACAGGAGGATGTAATTGATGATATCCTTCTCGTGGATAAGAGGAATGCTCAGGAAAAACTTGAATTATGGAGTTCTACATTGGAGTCTAAAAACCTTTGTTTGAGTAGACTAAAATTGAATACATGAAATGTGATTTTAGTAGTAATAGATATAGTGACAGAAATGTAACTATGGGTGATCAAATTATTAAATGGTGTGAACGCTTTATTAGATATCTCGGGTCTATTGTTCAAAGTGATGGGGATATAGATGGGGGTGTTATTAGTAGAATTCAAGTTGGTTGGTTGAAGTTGAGGAATGCTTCGGGCCTATTATGTGATAGATAAGTACTACTTAGATTGAAAGGAAAATTTAATAAAATGGTGGTGAGACATGCAATGCTCTATGGTGTTGAATGTTGGTTTTTAAAAGAGAAATATAAAATTAAGTGTTGTCGAGATGATGCTTAGGTAGATGAGTGGCTTTACACTTAGAGATAAAATGTGAAATGATTATATCCGTGATAGGGTTGGTGTAGCTCCAGTGTAGGATAAAATTAGAGAGTCGTCTTAGATGGTTTGTTCACATTAGGTGTCGACCATCTGATGATCTGATTAGGAGAGTAGATATTTTAGATTCGACTTACGTTAAAAAAGACAGAGGTATACTTAGGAAGACTTGGGCATATTGTATAAAAATGATCTTAATTTATTAGAAATAAATGAAAATATGAAGCTAAATAGGCATATTGTATAAAAATGATCTTAATTTATTAGAAAAAAATGAAAATATGAAGCTAAATAGGACGCAAAGCAGAAAAAGGGTTCATGTCCCCCGCTTAGTGGGATAAACGTTTTGTTGTTGTTTTTGTTTGTGTTATATATATTTTTATTTTTTATTACTAAAAATAAATAAACATGTTTTTAAAACTTTTAAAATAACTTTTAAGTGTTTTTAGAAAAAATATTATTTTAGTTAAATATGCATTTTGCTTCAAAATAAAATTAAAATTAAAAATTAGAAAATAAAAAACAAAATTGATTCCAAACAACCCCTTTATTTATTTTTCCTTAAAATTTTTAATTCTTGACTTTTATATATATATATATATTTATGTGAATCTCGATTTTTAAGAACACGTCCTTAGGACCTGTCTGGGATTTTTTTTTTAATTTTTTCCTTAAAAAATGTTTACTTTTTAGTAAATTTTACATTTTTTTAATCTTGGTTTTAAAAACAAATGGACATATCTAAAAACAATCCAAAACAATTAATAGTTTGTTTAAGGTGTTGAAAGAAGTTGATTTATTTTTAACATATTAAATATGTTTTATTTCAAATTAAATTAGAAACGAAATAAAATGGAAAATCAAAAGTGATTCTAAAGAACCCCTAAATGTTCCTGAGATTTTTTATTTTGTTATGAACAAAATAAAGTTATGTGGGTGATGAAAAAATTAAATTAGTTATTTTGGTGATGGATCTGCATAAAACGTCTGAAGGGTTCATTTGGGGTGATTTTTTTTTTTTTTCTGCTGTTCTACTTTCTAAATGTTTGTTAAAAGTTGTATTCAGTTGCTGCTTTTTGAATAACTTTTTTTTTATTTTTTTTTAGCTGAGCTATTTAACACAAAATCTACTAGAGTTATTTTAATTTTCTTTAGAGGAAAATAAGCCTATGATGCTTACAACCATTGAATTCTCAAACAAATGGAGCATTTACATACATACCACCCAATTTCTGCATCTTCACATGTGTAACACTTATTAACTTTGTTTTTAACATTTCCAGAACCAAAGTCCTTCATACCACTTGAAAAAATACCATTATTTAAGGTTTTAAAAAAGTTAAATACACGTTTCCATTCATAGATGTGTTGGCATATATCTAAAAATTGTATGTCTAAGTGATAGACAGAGAAATGCATATGAATTGGGCGGTATTAATGTAAATATTCCATTAAGTTTTGACAGCAATTATACATTTTCATGTAAATCTTCCAATCGCACTATGGAGTTTACTTCTAATATCTCAACTGTTTGAATCCCAGGTGAGGTTAATTGAGATAAAAAAACCCTCGCCATCCCTACCGGAACTCTTATTCAGCATTGGAAGCTCCATATTTGGGCTGGACAGAACGGTGAAGGAAATGTTGCAGGAAGTGAGTTCGTTTGGTTCTGTTCAGGCGAGGATGGAAGGCTCACTGTTCGAGGGGCTTGAAAACCCTGACTATGCCAATCCAATTCTCTCCCTATTGAAGGACTACTTCAGCTCTTTCTAATGCTAAAGCTGATTCATCTCTTATTTTGGTCTTCCCACAGATCAGTAACATATATAAAGAATCATAGAAACATTGGTGCTCGCTGTAAAATTTTTCCGTATATTAAGAATCGCTGAATCATAGGAAGTAATTTATTAACACATCAAGTAATAAAGATTATGACATTGTTTATTAGTAGAAAAATGAAACTTTTTTTGAATTATAACATAGCCTTTATGAGTGTCATTCGCACTTCCCGCATATGATTAATTACTTTATTTTTCAATATGCTAAGTGTTCGAGCGCGTTATTAGTTAATTTAGTTGACAAACTAATTATATTCTATAAATCCATATAAATAAATTTTTGAAGTTGTAATCTTATCATAAAACTTATGTAACCAATATTAAACCCATAGTGTCAGATGGTCGTGTTCATGGATCTCTTGTTAACAAATAAAGTTGTTATCTATGCCGATGTGACTATACAAAGACCTCAAATCCTCTAGAAAGGCTTTGACATTACCAAACCCAATCATTCACATAAGTGAAAGTTAATGAACAACCAATAATCCATCTTTGCATTGATTGCACTATCATATGATAGAATTTTCAGCTTTGCATACATTTGCAATGAAAATTAACGAGGATCTCAAGTTATAGAGAAAATAAATTAATTTTAATAAGCCATAAAGGGATTTTCCTATCCCAAAATAATTGAAGGAACTTTGGTATAGGTTATCACTAACATTCAAGATATCAATGTTGAGAGCACTTAGACTAGAAACCACAACTAGGGAAAAAGAAACTAATGAGGGGGGCAATAACAACTTGGAGAAGTTTAGATTGAGGCACTTTCTGGTGTAGTGGTTAGAGTTTTGACATAAACTTTAAAGTTAAGTGTGCTCGTATATGAGCACTCCTAGGCTTGGTGACCTCCGGGAAAGTTACACCAATGGGGAGAAACCATGAATAATATCTTGATGGGTGAGAGTTATGGTTGTCATAAATGGTATCAGATCATTAAAACAGTCGAGAGATGGGAACTGTGTTGTACAGAATAAAGTATATGCCATAGGAGCCGCCTCTTGAATCTTAAATAGGACAGAGTACTACATGATGGGAGCCACCTCTCAAATATATAAAGGCGACCTCTAGAGTCCTATTTGTCTGGTGGATTCTATGATACGAAAATTGATGAGAACGTCGGGTACTTAAATGGGGGAAAGTGTGAAAATCCTTAAGTAGAATGAAGATGAACTCTAAAATATTGAGGTGCCTTCTGATGTGACATTAGAATTTCGACATAAACTCTAAAGTTAAGTGTGCTCTCATGGTATCATTCTTAGGATGGGTGACCTGGGAAGTTACACAAACGGGGCAAAACCGTGAGGCCCAAACCAGACAATACCAAGAAGGGCGTGAGTTGTGGCTGTCACATAGACCTTATTGAATTGAGTGTGTAATTAATGAGTACATCCTAACAAAAATATGGTACTGTATGGATCAAGGGTTGATCGTGTCATTCTGAGATTATCTAGGAAATGATTATGACAAACTAAATAAAGATGAGCTCCAAATTCAAACCAAAACTTTGCTTGATCAAACTGGGACTTATCTAATCCCAGTACAGAGATGGCGTACCTCGTGGAGCGACCAAGATTTTTGCTTCAGAAGTATGACTGACAATAAGTGATCTTCCGCCTAAACTTTCATTAGCAGAATGGTGATTGCTTCTAATTGAACGATCATATCTTTGCTGTCTAACTTCACAAAAATATCAGAACTGGTAGAAGAACAATCATTTATATGAAGGGAAGGGCTCCTAAACCTTATGCATATCTTATCACATTTCAAATCCTTCTAATACTTTTCATTTTTTAATAGTGTAATCTCGGAACTATTGCAGTATGTGATCGAATGGTTGCATGATTTCATATCATGCATTATAATACAGAATCATTATTACAGATCTAATTGCTAGGGATCAACATTCTGAACTTCCTCTGTTTGCTCTCCATTTTCAACAGTACATTAGGGCTAGAAAGAGCATTAGAGTTTGCATTAAGACATAGTTAGAAACAGATAATCCTCTCGGTTAATCCTTGAAAATCCATTCAAAAATTTTGGATTCAATGCCGGAAATCAGAAATCTGCCTCTTTTTCACTTAAATACACACTGTACCCTAAAAATTCAGGAATTTAAAGAAGAAGAGGGAACGTCGATTAATAACTCAAATGATTCAAAGGAACCAATTATGCCTAAAGTTTACATCAAAAAATCTGACCTAAAGAAGAGGAATCCCCTCTAGAGGGAGGACCTGCAGTTGTTGAAGAAAGCAAGGGATCCAAGAACGAAGACCATCAAAGAGAAAAACCCCAACACAAATACCAGACAAATCGAGGCCACAGCTAAGTCCAGGAGAGGCTGCACCGTGGAAAAGAAGAGACCTATGAACTTCATGGCTCTTACTGCTCATGGAAGG
The DNA here is from genome assembly GCA_022702705.1 of Papilionanthe hookeriana x Papilionanthe teres. NCBI lineage: Eukaryota > Viridiplantae > Streptophyta > Magnoliopsida > Asparagales > Orchidaceae > Papilionanthe > Papilionanthe hookeriana x Papilionanthe teres. Next base: position 70,318,734 of record CM040426.1, on the reverse strand, counting down.
AAGGGAAAGATCTCCAGAAGTGTACCGCGACGTTGGTAGACAGACCGCAGTTCTGCCTCGGCTGGTGGAACCGGTTTAAACGGAAAAAATATTACTATCATGAGAGTCCATCCAAAATTATGTCAGGACTTCAATTATAATCTATCACATGTATGATCCGACATCGTATGATTGGGTCGGATCATACACATTGCGCATTGTGATTGGTACCCTCATATAGTTTTGCATCAAGATTTCTAATTTAATATTATTTGGTGTAAACAAGACCTCGGTTTGGGCTGGGGAGTTTGATTAATTTTATCGAGTTCGAGCTCATACACGTCCACTTTGGCTTGAGCTTAAAAGGTACAACTTGAGCTTGATTAATTTTATTGAGTTTGATCTGACTCTCCAGTTCGTTTGTTTATTATAAGAGAGAGAAAAATATTAATTTAAAGGTGTGTTATAATAAAATGACAAATATAACGAATAATTATAGAGAAATAATAAGAAATTATTTAATATAAAATATAAAAAATATATAAAGATTTGAGCATTATTTGAGTATTATTTGGATAAATGTTATATTACCTATATATATGTATATAGCAACATTAGCAATATAGAGTAGAAAGATTAATATGGCATGACATGCAATTAAGACTATATAACTCATATTCTTCTAAAGACATTATTTTTAATATAACATTAAAAAATAAGTGTTTAATAAAGACATCAAAAAATCAAAAATGATTAATCATGAATATTAATTGCATTGTTTAAATTGAAATTTATAGGATTAGAGATGAGAGCAAACTTAAATTGAATTGAGCGTTCCAATTGGCTGAAATTAAAATTGATTAGATCTGAGCTGAAATAAGACAAAGTTAAGAAATTAATGAGATGTGATTCAAAATATTAAAATATTAACTAAATCCTAAACCCTAAACCCTAATAAGGATTTGTTTGGAGCAGGTTCAGCTTATTAAAAAATAGCTGCAAAGCTGCTGAAAAATAATATGATGTTCAATAAATTGTGGGGACAGCTTTTTTTTTTCCTTTTTTTTTTGTGAAAAATCGAACCTAACTGTAAAGTTGCAACCACACCTAACTGTATCAACTGAAAAACGCAGATTTCAATGGTAGTATTTTGAAAATGCTGTCAAAACCTAGTTTACCCAAACAGACGAAATTACGGTACGATGCCACACCGCCTCCCTAAACAGACTTGAAGTCAAGCATCTCAATAAAAGAAATTTAACAACACAACATCACTCATTTTTTAAGTTATTAGAACATTGAAATACTAATGGAACGATCTCCAATTAAATAAAATATGATCAATAAAGTCTAGACCAACATAACTAAAATGTTAATCTCCAAAATTGTGAGTAAACCCTAATTTTGTATAATAAGGTGATATGGACAATACTAAAATAGTCACATAAGAGTTGGGCGGCATTTATGTAAATCCCTCCATATGTATATATCATTAAAATAATTACCCGATTAATTGCACAAACTTTATTGGATGACATTAATTTCAGACATTTTCTTGGAAATGTAAATTTTTTATTGGGAATATATATATATATATATATATATATAATTTGTTGTGGCAAAAAAATGAATTATCATTTTAATTTTTGTATATTAAATTATTCTTAAAAAATCCCAAAATTATTTTTATATATTTTTAAAATACATGCTCCCAATGCCTTCGCTCGTAAGTATCGCCAAATTTCATTTTCATTACTCATAGGGCCCGTTCTTTTAAAATGCCGCCTAACAGTTTTGTTCGCGCGTTTTTTAAAATACCGCCTACCACGGTTGGCTTTTTTACACTACATGTAGGTCGCCCGACGAACCTCGTAGTCAACCCACGGTTGGCTTTTTTAAATAATTGCTCCCAATGCCTTCGCTCATAAGTATCGCCAAATTTCATTTTCATTACTCTTAGGGACTTTTTTTTTTTAAACGCCGTCTACCGCTTTTGTTCGCGTTTTTTTGAAAATGTCGTCTATCACAGTTGAGTTTTTTACACTACTTGTAGGCCGCGGGTCAAACCCGTTGTCGACTGCAATTTACGTTTCCGGATATGTTGTTTATTCTAAAACGCACAAACTATCCCAAATGAGCCCTTAATCAATATCACCACCATTTCTATTACTCCCTCGTTAGATGTTTTCCTACTAGTGGTGCTCCAAATCATTAACCCACACAAGCACTCACCTAAATTAATGCGTTCAACATAAAATAAAAAAAAAATTCAAATTGATTTATATTCAAGATAATAAATATTTTTTTATTTAATTATATAAAAAACATTAATAAAATAAAATAGAGATAAAAAATAAAACAAAAGGAAATTAAATTTAATTTCTTTCATCCACCCCACATTATATGAACTTAGATGATGGTTGAATCCAAATTATTTGTGGGGCCCCTCTCTATCTCCCTCCCACAAGTCATTTTTCTATTAAAAGGACATATAACCTCTCAATTATCAATTTGTTTGATTCTATAATACATTTTTAATATTTAATAATTATTAATTATTAATTATTATTAATTATTATTATTATTATTAAATCAAGTGAAACATTGGGAAATAGTTGAACGGTATGCTCTCTTTAATTACTATTGGATATTTGCCTAAATTATTGGGTTTAAATGTAAAATTTTTTATTTTTTATATTTTTTTTATTAAATTATCATATATTTGAGATAAGAAAAAACATATATTAATTTTGGCAAATTTACATGCATACCACCAAATATTTACAATTTTAAAATCTAAAATTTGATATTTACATTTATAATAATATGTGATGAATATTGATTTACTTCTAAATCACACCTCAATGAATATAACGTAAAAAAAAGGGAGAGAAAAAATAGTGAACGATATTAAACAGTTATCGTGTTGATATTTCGTGTCATTTTTGGCTGATTTGGTTATCCCAAGTTAATAACATGGTCTTTAGATTTATAGGGGAGAGAATACATCATGGTGAAAGTACATTTTTGCAATTGTTTTAAATGTGAGTTGCATGGGGTATTCTTAGTATTTTATATGTATGAGTCAATCGCTCGGCTGCTCTCTGGATGGTCGATCGAGTTAATCTAGTTTTCAACTCTTGATAATAAATGGGGAGGCTTATGGACTTCGCCAGATATGTTGAGGGGTCAGTTATTTCCTCGAGTTAGTTTCTTCTTGTCGGTTTGGCTTAGATGTATCTTTTTCTCGTTCCTGACTGAACGAATAGGATTCAATCATTACGTCATATTCGTGACTTTGTTCGGCCTCGTTGAACCCATTAATAAAGATTGGGATCGAAACTTTCAAATATCTCAAAATCGTACCAATTATTGTAATTAAGACTTCTAAACTTTTGGTGCGAAATTAAATAATAAGAGCTTGGATGAGATCTTTAAGACTAATTAAAGAACAGCGTGGTCCGAACCATCAAGGCCGAACCTAACGTGCTGAACTAATTTATTAATTGCACATATGCCCTCAACGACGAGCTACTTTCATTCATTTCCCCATTAAATGCATTGCATCAGGACACCAAATAAAATAAGATTTACATGCATAACACTCAATTCTTGTGTATTTACATATCTAACCCTACACTTCAATTTTTTTTATGATATTGCTTTACCTATATATAAAAATGTGTAATTTACCTTATGTGATATGGAAAGATTCGGGGGGTATGAATGTAAAAAATAAAATTGAAGTGTTGGTTATATAAATGTTGAGGAATTGGGTGGTATGTATGTAAGAAATAAGTCTCTACAATTATTTATTAGAGGAGATGTGATCTATCATATGTTAGATAGCTAGGGATTGTGCATCATGAGCAGAGCGAGAGAGAGAGTGGAGAAAATTTTGTATTTTCTAAAGAGTGTCTCGCACGAACGGGAAAAAATATATATCTTTACATTCTGTCTTTTCTTAAATCGTGACAAGCTAGACAGACTCTAAACACGTAGCTCGTCACGTGTACGCGAAGCACTCCTCGTATTAATTTTTTTGTATTAGGACTCTAAAGAGGGGTCTGTCTGTATACGTGGCAGACCTCGATTGGAGTTCTATTGCAAATTATGCAATATTTTTTCTTCATATGGAGACATTATATTATAAAATATAATGTGGAGATAGTATATTCTATATCTATAGGTGTGCACTTCATGCAGGCATGTTTTTATATCTATCTCTGTGCACTTCATATGGAGAGGGCCAACTGAAATGGTAGACTTGAGAGAGTCGACCGATCGACTTAAAGGGCCGATTGGAGAGGGCTGACTAGAGAATGCTGAGTGGAGTGGGGGCCGACTGGAAATGGTTATTGAAGAATAGGGCTGACAAAACGGCTCTTTGTTCACGAATAACTCTTGTTCGACTCGTTAAGGAGCCCGTGTCTGATTGGTTTGCTAAGGTAACGAGGCAAATACGAACACTTTTGTAATGCTCGATATATAAACGAGCCAAACATGTAAAAAGATTTGTTTAAATTTATTAATTAAATAAATAGAATAAAATATGTTAAATTTTATTTAAATGATGTCTTAATATAAACAGTAAGACTTAAATATTGCTCCAGCTCTTAACATCCTACAGCTGCATGATTAGAATTGTCAAAACAACTCTTTATTCGCAAACAACTCATGTTCGACTCGCTAAGCAAACGAGTAGTGATTTTCTTAAATGAGCTGAACATGAGCTGAGCCTGGCAACGAGTGGCTCGGTTCAACACGTACTCTAGATAATTTCGACTTGTGAAACTCCAAAGGAGGATTTCAGTCACAGAATAATTTTATTTATTTATTTATTTCATTTTATATCTCGTTTGAATCATGTATTACACATGAAACCCATTATGCGTTAATTTTAGAACAAAATTACACACTTATAAAATAAATGAATTTATATTTTATCTATTCCATCAAAAAACATAGACTAAATATAAAGCATAAATTTTAAATTTTTAAATTATTAAAATATTTAATTTATAGTTAGGCTTTACATGATATGAAGGAATGGAAAAAAAATATAAATTCATTTAATTTAATATTTTAATTTAGAGTATTTGATTAGAAGGCAGTAAATGGACTGCTACTTTCGTAGTATTTAAGAAAAAAATTAAGGTTGAATCTAGATTTGTCGTGCGAATCACATCCAAGAGATAGAGAGAGATGGAAATAGTAGGAGAGAGAGAGTGCGTGTGTGTGTGCTCACGCGTATGCACGGCGATTTGGCTCGAAGGTTCAAAATGGGATATTTCCGGACTCTTTGGCCCCTTATTATTTCATCGAATGGGAGAGTTACATGGAGGGGAATCCCAAAAAAAGTCGTCTCAAAACATAAAATGGTCATCATATTTATAAATGATAGAAAAACAAAAGGTAAAATTATAATGTTACATGGCCTTTTTTTTCGTTAAAGCCTATCGTTTGGAACCTCATCGGTCAACGGAGTTGACATTTAAGTGGTGGTCAGCTGACTAAGGGTGGCCGGCTGGCTAGTTGTGGGTGGTCGGCAGGTCGGCTGGCTGTGGGTGGTCTGCTGGCTGTAATCAGCTGGTCGACTGACTGTGGGTGATCAGGCAGCTGACTTGCTCTGTGGTGGCGGGCTGATCTTCGCTACTGTCAAATCTCATCGAGAACTACACGGTCATTTTTTAACATACAACTAAAGATTTTAAAATTTGTGGGGGTTTTTACATATTATCACCTAAAATTTTAAGCATAAACCTAAAATTTATTTTTCAACCATCCAAAACTTTATTTCATATTCAAACAAGAGAAGTCAATCGTTAAACCCCCTCGACATGAGTTAGACTTGATTAATTTTATGGAGCTCGAGCTCGAGCTTGAGTTCAATTGTACGTGTTCGAGCCGGCGTGTCTATTATAAAAGAGAGAAAAATAATATTAATTAAATATAGTCTTATAATAAAATGATAAATATAATAAGTCATTAAAAAAGTGATAATAATTAATCACGTAACATATAATACAAAATATTACGTAAAACCTTCAAATTTAATATATTTTGAGTACGAGCAAACTCGCGAGCTAACAAGTCAAGCTATGACTAACTTGAGCTCGAAAATTGTTAGCTTGTTAAACTAAGTTCAAGAGCCACATATCAAGTCTAACTCGAGCCAGCACATAAAGTGGGCTTTACTCATTTACATCCCTGGTAAATTTGTAAAATTTTAGGATAAATTTGTTATATTTAAAAGTTAGAATGGTTAAAAGGGAAAAACTCCTGAATCGTACTAAGCTTTACTGCAGGCACACCCGGACGCGTGGGCTCTCTATCGCGCCACTGACGGCTCTCATTCTCCCGGTTAATATCGCTGCTAAGAGGCTTCGTCTTCCATACTGTGGTGGGTTTCCCGCCATTAATGCTGTGGACCATGACCACCCCCCAACTGCCCATATATCTGCAGCCATCCCTCACAGGTCGATCGGCGAACTCCAAGAGATGTGCGAAATGGCTGGAAAGAAGGAAGCACCAGAGCAACCCGGTGCGATCTTGGTGTGGGAGGACTTGACGGCGGTGGTGGCCAATCCAGGCGGACGGCAGTCGGCGAGGAAGCTGCTCCAAGGGCTCAGCGGCTATGCCTTGCCAGGCCGCTTGTTGGCCATCATGGGTCCATCTGGCTCCGGCAAATCCACTCTTCTTGATTCCTTAGCAGGTGCTGCTTCTTTGCTGTCGATCGCATGCAGTTGGGGACATAAGGAGGGAGAATTGATAGGTTGTTTTGATTTTGGTTGCAGGGAGATTGGGGAGAAATGTTGTGTTGTCGGGAAGGGTGCTGCTCAATGGGAAGAGACGGAGGACTGATTACGGTGTTGTGGTACGCTTTAGTTCTTCTCGGTTCTGTTTGTGATTTCGTTAATTTTATGTTCTGTTATGTTTGATTTTGGTTTGGATATTATGAAATTCAGTAGTTTACTATTTGTGAGGAAAGCATAGTTAGCTTGGTTGCTTGTTGGATGTTTAGTTCGCTGGAAGTCTCCTGTAAATCTATATTTTGAAAATATTGAGTGTTGAATCCTCATTTGTCTCTGTTCACACCCAAGGCATATAGCTTGGTGAGATAGAGAGGGAGAGAATAAGAATAGTGAATAGTAGATGAACATTAAATTGTAGTAATAGTGTTGACTTTTTCCAATCTTTTTACCTAAAATTGCGTATATCTGTCCCCATTTGTACATTTGTACATGAAATGATCTCCCTATTTTTGCCAATGCTTTAATGGGTGTTTTGCATGATATTCTAGGTATTTTATAGGTATGAGTATTGTTCTTTGGTTCTTTAGGCTAGAGCTTCTATTACTTTAGCTCAATAGTACCAATTTGATCTGCATGGCTTAGTTGGTTTTTCTGATTGATTGATCTCGATTGGCTTCATGTCGGTAGGACTTGTTTGGTTGACCGATTTAGTATGATTGTCAAATATTAGTAACTAATAGATGGGGAAACTTTTGGACACCCAATATGATTGGAGATGCCGAAGGATTTGATCTTCTTTCGATTCTGCTTTTTCATTCCGACTGGCTTTGATGTCTCTTTATCTCGTTTCTGAATGATCGGCTCGGATTCCAGTCCTTCTGTCATCTTTCATGAATCTCAGTCGGTTTTTGCCTTGTTTGCTTTGGCTCAAGCAACTGCATCCGGTTTTTGCCTTGTTTGCTTTGGCTCGAGCGACTGCATCCGGTCGGATAAGTGGGTCTCCTGATCTTCTATGAGTGAACCCTCATTTATCATACTCTCATCCTTCTGGAACGTTAGATCTCCTCAGGATTAGCATCGACACATTTTCGATGTAAGCTGAGGAATTTTAAGAAATGAAAAACTTTTTAGCATGTAACTATTGAATCTTGTTAAATTCTCATAAATTATTTAGTTGTTTGTTTCAGGATTATAGATTTTTTAGTGACAGAAATTCTTAAACCCTATGAATGATGAGATCTAAGAAATATTGGATTTAACTTATAACTGGAATGAAATTGGTTTTATCAAAAAGGTGGGATTTAAAGCTCAAATTTATGTTTGGCAGGATTTATCAACTTGGTAGACACGTGGATGACTTCGATGAGGCGTCCATATTTAGATGTTACACTTTCCCTTCTCTAAACTAAAAATTGAAAATTTCGAAAATATTTGAAAACCTTGCATCCTTGGGAAAAGATGCTATATTTATTGAACCGGGTTATTATTGTTTTCAAGCAGTCCAAATTAATTGAATATAGTTCATGCTACATCGAGTGTATCAATCCATAAATGCCTCTGATATACAGCTCTAGGACCTATCACCTATTAGTAGATAGTTGAAGCGGAAGCCCGAATTGGGTAACAATGGTTGCTGCTACCTCCCATCTTCCTCGAGAACATTACAAAATTACTACTGCGCTTTGGTCCTTTTTTGTCTCTAATGGTGCCTAAGTAATCAAAGAACAACCTGTGAACCGTAGTTTGAATTGGCAACATGTAGAGCAGTGGCAGAACCATAACTTAATGAGAGAGATGACATAATTAAAATTTAAAAGGTGACAGAGTATTTAAGTTTAAAGTTCTCCTCTCCTTATAAATTTGTTAAAACTCTATTACATATTTTTATTAAATTAAAAACATAGTTAATATTAAATAATTACTAAGTAATCAAGTACAGGGGACAAAATTTTTAGTCCATTATATTATATTAAAAAAAAGATAGTAAAAATTTAAGGGTCGCAAGTTTACCCCATAGTTCCACCACTTGTTCGGACTTACATGAGAACAAGTCTTATATTGTATGAGTGTTCTGTCTGCTTCTACAACATGCATATCGATCATTGTATTTGGCTGTATTGATCCAATAGGTTTGTATTTGGCAACATGTTGGCTCTCTGATTTTTAAGCAAGGCTCAGATCAGTAATTAGCAGTCATTGCACGATTCCTAAAGGTAATGTTTTTCTCTTGCCCATCAAATAATAGAACCTTTGAAATTACACTGAAATGATGGCAATAAAAATTGGTTACTAGCCTCCTTAGAGACAGCTTGTCACGATAGTGGCATTGGATTATCATCACTTGTGATAGGAAGATATATTTGCTTGCTACTCGATTCCTATGGATTTGCATATGTAACACATAAACTTTAATTTCTTTCCATATTTGCCTGCTTATCTATGCCTGAAAAGGTGTATTTTACTTTTTAAAAGTGAAAATACTGGTATTTTTATTGTGATATAAAAGACTTGGGTGGTATAGATATAAAAAGTAGAGTTTGGGTGTTAGATATGCAAACATATAAGAATTGGGTGTGATGTATGTAAATGCTCCATCCTTTGTTCCTTTAAGCAGCTCATAACCAAGTCATAACATTTTTTTCCTATAGTAAAGGTAAGCCTTTTCTCAACACTTTCAATATTTGTCTTTTCATATTGCTTCATCAAATAAATATTTAAAGGCGCAGATTTAATCTAATACTAGATCTTGGAAGTTTGCCATCGTTCTTGTTTATAGGGAGGAATTATTAATTATTTTAATTTGAATGTTGAACCCTAACTATTTAGCGTCTCAGCTGTACATAGAGTCATTTTATCATGTAACATTTTGTTCGCTCTATTACTCATTTAAAAGTTGCTTTGATATTCACTTATTCTTTTAAAAAATACTTTCATTGCCTTTTTTTTGGAAAATTACATGCATAGCCATCTAACACCTAAACCATAATTTTACATTTATACCATTCAAATCTTTCATTTCACATAAAAAAATACCACCTTTTAACTTTTAAAATGTGAAATACATCTTTTATGCATGGGTAAAGCTCCTTGTATGTAAAAAATGAAGTTTGGGTCTTAGATATATAAATACAGAAAAATTGAGTGGTATGTATGTGAATCCTCCTTTTTTTATCTATTTGCAATTTTTCTGCATGAATTTCACAGTTTTTCATATTTTTGTAGGCCTATGTGAGGCAAGAAAATGTTCTTCTGGGAACACTAACTGTTAGGGAAACCATAACGTACTCCGCACATTTAAGGCTTCCTTCCAGTATGAGCAAAAAGGAGGTGGCCACCATTGTGGAAACAACTATTGAGGAGATGGGACTCGAAGACTGCGCTGATGGACTAGTAGGGAACTGGCATCTGAGGGGCATTAGTGGGGGAGAGAAGAAGAGGCTTTCCATAGCACTGGAGATTCTCACAAAACCTCCAATTCTCTTCTTGGATGAACCCACCAGCGGGCTCGATAGTGCCGCCGCCTTTTTTATAGTCCAGACACTCAGGCAAATGACGCGCGATGGAAACAAAACTGTCGTCTCCTCCATTCATCAACCAAGCAGCGAAGTCTTTGCGCTATTTGATGATTTGTATCTTTTGTCAGGTGGAGAAACTGTGTATTTTGGAGATGCTGTGATGGCTACTAAGGTATAGCCCTACTCCAGAACAAAAAAAAAAAGGAAAAAAAGGAAACTGTACATACATATCTCACAATTCTTATGCATTTACTTATCTAACACTGAAAGTTTTATTTCTCACACTTACAACACCTTGGTGTCATAATTTCATGGATGAAAAGGTGTATTTTAGTAATTTTGATGCAATGTTAGAGATATGAATGTTATGCGTGTAAATTTGAATCCATGTAAATACATATGAAATATGAAATTTGGGGTATGTATGTAAATCTTTTAAAAAAGGGTAGAATTTTAATTTTTTGTTCAGTTAGCAGAGCTGATTCTTATGACCTTTTATGTTTGGATAGTTTTTTTCAGACGTGGGATTACCCTGCCCTATCAGAAGGAATCCGTCAGATCATTTTCTTCGATGTATTAACTCTGATTTTGACCGTGTGAATGCGACACTAAAGGGATCAATGAAGCATATTGTACTATGTGCCCCCTCTCCTGCTCCCTATAATTTGAACTTTTTTTATGCGAAGTTATATAAATGCCATATTTACAGTTGATGTTATATTTTTCATGCAGGAGTCTGAATCATCTTCGGATCCCCTGTTGAAGTTAGGCACCATGGAGATCAAATCATTGCTCATCGATAAATACAAGAGCTCAGAGTATGCGATGACCGCAAAACGGAAGATTGCAGAGCTATCCAAAATTGTATATTTCTATCATTTTTCAACAGGAATTCAATTTTAATCCCATAAATGAAACCAAGGGGCTGTTTGGTAGCCAGTTTTAAGCTGGAATTATGCAGGAATATTCTTTTATTACAATATTGATCCTATTCTCCTAATATAGTCTGTTTTTTAATTCAGCAAGGCTTCACGGCGGAATTTCGTAAGGGAAGTCATGCTGGCTGGTTGAAACAGCTCAGAACGTTGACCAAAAGATCTTTTGTCAACATGTGCAGAGATTTTGGGTACTATTGGCTGAGAATCATGATCTATATAGTGGTTTCTCTCTGTGTTGGTAGCATCTACTTCAATGTGGGCACAAGCTATACTGCTATACTGGCCCGAGCTTCCTGTGGTTCCTTCATCTCTGGTTTCATGACCTTCATGTCCATTGGTGGTTTTCCATCTTTTCTGGAAGAAATGGTGGTTTTTTATCATGAAAGGAAGAATGGATACTATGGTGTGGCTGTATATACTTTATCTAATTTTTTATCAGCTTTTCCCTTTTTAGTAGCAGTTTCCATTGCTACAGCTAGTATAACCTTCTTCATGGTGAAAGCCCACAATGATTTCTCTCATTTTGCGTATTTTGCGATCAGTATTTATACTGGTATTGCTATAGTTGAGAGTATAATGATGGTGGTCGCATCCCTTGTTCCCAATTTTCTAATGGGGATTGCTGCTGGAGCTGGAATCATGGTGAGTAGTTATTTTTCCTACTTTTTATGTATTTGCATATCTAACACCTAAAGTTTGATATTTGCACTTTTAATACATCAGTGTCATGAAAAGTTGTATTTGATAGTGATTGCGGTATTTTTAATCTAATATTAAAGATTTGAACGGTATCGTCAAGAATCAGAACGAGAGCACTGCCTTAGCGATACCGTTCTTAGACATTGTTATTTACATTTCTTCCTTCATGTCTTTTATATCTTTGTTTGTTTTGTGTTGTAGTGCTAAGGCTTCATCTTTGGGCCATATCCTCAAATCTTCTGTAACCGCTTTATTTCAATAAATCAGGCCCTATGGTTTTGGAAATATATATATATATATTATTTATCTATTTATTTGTTGGTATTTCCATGCCCATCTTATATACAAGCTTTGCAGGGAATTATAATGATGACGGCTGGATTCTTCCGTTTGCTTAGAGATCTTCCCAAGCCAATGTGGCGATATCCAATTTCCTACATGAACTATGGTGCATGGTTGCTGCAGGTACTGTTTTTATTTAACATTACTGTTCTTTTATGCTAGCAGCCTCAAAGTATAATGTTGGGTTTGTTTAACATTACTGTTCTTTTATGCTAGCAGCCTCAAAGTATAATGTTGGGTTTGTTTAGGCTTTTTTTTTTTTTTTTTTTTTTTTTTTGTAAAAATATATTTAATTAAGATCTGTCTCCGATCATTTATGTTTTAATTTTTACAAATATATTTTATATCATTTTTATTATTATTTTTTTTCAGCTTTTAAAATAAAATTTAGGTGTATTGAATGTTTTTAAAAATAATATATTTAAATACATCATATATATTTTATTTTAAATAAAAAAATTAGCAAAAAATAAAAGTAAAAATTAAAAGGCAGAACTCAAAATTAATCCCAAACAGCTCCTTAGTGTATTTTTCAAATGCTTTTATTTTTATTTATAAAAATAAATTAATTTATTTTTAAGAATACTAAACATAATTTTTTTAAGTTTTTTGAAAATTTTAAAAATTAATTATTGGCATCAAGCTAAACATGTTTTTATTTCTAATCAAAAAATATATATAAATAAAAATAAAGAACAAGTGTTATAAAATGGCCATTTAGGAAACCTTTCTAAATAGCTAATAGGATTGACCTCATTAAAATTTTGCTCAATTTAATGAGCTAAGCCTAGCAGAAGATTTTTTGTGATGTAGATTTTATTATAGAAGGTGAAATTAAATGGACCTGGTAATCTAGAACAGTAATCACTCAAGAAAGCCAAAAATATAAGCCACATTTTGAAAGCCCATGCCTCATGAATGTGTTGGGGGCTAAATCTTGTATATTATTTCATCTATCTACTATATGCTAAGTTTGTGTTTCGCAGGTGCCCAGTTTAAGGACAATTTGTTTTTTTGTATGCTAAAGGGCGATTTAGGCTTTTATTATTATTATTATTATTGAGTATAAAGAGGTTTATGTTGTTTATGTTTAGGTTTATGCATGAGATTTGTTGTTGTGAGTCTTAGATTTATGGTTTTGCAGGGATTTTCTTCCTCTCGAATTGTAGGAATTGGGAGAGATCATCCACCTTTCGAATTATAGATGCTTATCTTTATGTATTCGTGTTTTATTATTGTTGTATTGCTTTGATCTGGGGTTCGGGAAATAAAATTTATGTTTGTCCTAACTTTTGTGAAAGTGTGCAGATTTGATGTCGTTTCGTATCAATTTGCAAAAAGAAAGAATGCATATTTTTAAGTCTAACAATGAGAGAGTGCTTCATTTTAAAATGAGACTCAAAATTTTTGAAGTTTTTTTTACCTTTTTGGAGATACTATTTGACCTTTTTGAAGTTTTCATTTGAGCATCTCATTTTCATTTGAGCATCTCATATCTATCTAATATTTGATTTTAACCTATCATTCTAAGTATTTCATTGCATAGTAGTTTGTTAGAATTGCTCAAATTTATGATACTTAGCACCTTATAAATCTAAAAGTATATATCCAGTGATGTTAAGCTTCAATTTTTTCACAGGGAAATTACAAGAACGACTTCATCGGTGCAACTTTTGATCCTCTGGTGCCTGGTGATCCAAAATTATCTGGAGAATTTGTTCTATATGATACCTTTGGGATTACCTTGGGTCATTCAAAGTGGATAGACATGTTGATAGCCGCTATAATACTCGTAATCCACCGGATTCTTTTCTTTCTCATAATCAAACTCAAGGAGACCACCTCTCCTTTGTTCAGGGAGCTCAATGCCAAAATTCTAAGCCTGAGGAAACCTTCCTTCAAGCTGAGGAAAAATTCTTTCTCACTACCAAATGGTACACAGCATCCAATGGCCTCACAAGAAGGTTTGAGCTCTCCACTTCCTTGAAAGTATCATCACACAAGCAATTCTGTCATAATTAAAAGAAGGAAAATAAATGAGAAATAAATCTTGTGATTTCAGAAGCATTAATGTTCTATGATTGGGATTGTTTAAGTTGGTGTATTACTCAAGGATTTTAATGGAGGATGATTGATACAATGACTTTTCATTTTTAGTTTTCTTCATGTTTATTATTAGCAAAATTACAAAATTGCTTAAATTGCATAAGAAAATTAATAATAATTGTGAGGATGTGCTTTGTTACTAAGTTGATAAAGCATTTTTTATCTCCTTTGACTTTGATTAATTTGTCTTTAATGTGGTTAGTTCTCTAGCAAGGAGTTTAGACTCTTGAATTCCTCAATTCACTCTTAATTTGTAGTCTTCTAATTGCTTTTAGTTCACGAGACAACACATAAGACAGTGAATATTTTGAAGGTGTAACATATTTTAATTGTCTAATGGTTTATTAAGCATTTTAATGTGTTATACAAGTTCAAGACAAAGACTTTGAGAACCAAATCAGCTTGAATGGTGGGGAAAAGGGATCATAATGTCCTAATTTTATCATATTGAATTTTAAACATGACTGATTTCTCGTATATTAAATTCAATATGAATTTAATATATTGATAATAAATTCTAATTTATATTATGTTATCTTAAAAATAATTTGAATGATATCTAATCTATTAAAATTAAATTTATTATTCTTTTTCTTTCCTAAAAGAAGAATGATAAAATACCTGAGAGATTACACTAGAAATTTGTTTGGACCTTTTGGACTCAAGTGGTGTGGCACATAAATGGGAAAAAATATTGTATTTGGTGTCATGATACATTTTTGCATCATGACTCAAATCACGGTTTGTCACATGTACAGACAAGCTCACCCATGTATTAAATTAATTTTTTTTTATTAAAGGGGTCTTCCTGTACCCGTGGCATGTCATAATTGGAGTCCTGACACAATTGCGTCAGGACTCCTAATAGAATATTTTTTTCATGAATGGGGTACCTAACGTCATGTTGTATGGGCATTTCTACGCTAATTACACACCTTATTAATTTCAGCAAAAAAAAGTGTTGCTATTAATGATATATTGATGTTCAATTCTTCATGAGAATTGGAGTCTGTTTGATTAAATTGAAAGGTCTTGAAATTTGAACAAAATGTGTAATAAGTTAATTATATTTAGATATCTTTGAGTGAATATAAAAAAATTCAAAAATCTAATTTCACTCTAAAATTTTTTATGAAAAAAAAAAAGAATGTGTGCAAATTTTGTTTTTTTAAAGAAAATATTTAAAGGAAAAAAAATATCAGCTCAAACCTATTAGAAGTAGTTATTAAAAAAAATTTTCATAAATAGATGATATAATAAAATAGCTATGAATAATAAAAGATAAAAGAACTCATGAGATTTGAGAGACTTTTGATGGTAATATTTTTCATGCAAGAGGGATGACCAAGTGCTATTCTTATTGGGTGAAGCATTCTTAATGTGGAGGAGTGCTATTCTTATTGGGTGAAGGGAGTTTCAACAAAACATAATTTAGCTTATTTTTCTTAAATAGTTGTGCGATTTTTGTGGATAGCTAGGAATGCTTATAAGCATAAGGGGGGGGGCCTTTCAAACCCCAAGCTGTTTTTACTAATACACCAGCCTACGTATCTAAAATTACGAGTTCAAACTTTATAAGTATAAATCTTTTGAAGGGGCTCCCTTAATTAAGGATGAGGCCCCTGCACTAAATTTGGTTTGATGGATTCCCCCTCTTCTGGGTGGATCAAGGTTAACGTGGATGGGAGTTGGAGTTCATATGGGCTGGTGCTGGGGGGTTTTTTAGGGATATGCATGGGAGATGCAAGGGTTTTTTCTTCTCTTCTGTGGTGGCTAATTCTCCTCTTGAGGCTGAAAGTTGGGTCGCCTTACTTGCTTTATTATGTGTAGGAAATGCTGGCTGGAAGAATATTTTTGTGGAGATTGATTCTATTTCTTTACTGGAAAATATTTTTGCTTAAAATGCAACCTCCTTGGAACATATTATATATTTTAAATAGGACTTGGGGTCTGATTACACGGCTACACTTAAATGTGGAATGGAGATTTATTTTTAGGGAGGGTAACCAGCCGGCCAAGTGGTTGAAGGTTAATTGGGAGAGATGTATTACAATCCATATAATGATTAGCTAGAGTTTGGTTGGGTCTCTATTGGTTTTTCTGTTTTTGCTTCCTGATGCTTGATTATTTTTATATGGGTATCAGTAGTTTCCTTTTTCTGTTGTCGAATGCATGTCTAATACATTAGAGTTTTGTGTGCACTAATTATCGAACTAATATGCTAGCTTCCCTGCTAGCTGGCTGGCTTGTTTTCATACCGGTTGGTGTTCTAACACTTAATGTGTTCATTGGAAATTTTGGTTTTTGGCTTTGGGGCTTTACTGGTTTGTTGTTTTCAGTTTTTTTATGTGATTGGGTATTTAGAGTGTGATTTTCCTCTCAGACCCTCTGACTCTCTTTTGTATTGGTCGAACAACCCATATTTTGTATATTTACCTCTTTATAAAGGGTCAATGTGTTGTTACACTGGAGGAGTTTATGTGGTACAGTACAACACCTAAACAATGGTTTTTCTGATTGGTTGGAGTCTTGGAAAGATTCCATTACAATCCTTTTGGATGGATTTCTGATGGGGACTGTTGTTGGGCTGCTTTCTCTAGTCTTGTATTTTTTGTTGTGGCTACATATACGACATATAAGATATGGCTCTTGATTATTGTTTCTAATTCGTGTTTGAAGTTTTACTCATTTTATGTATAAAGCTGACAGAAGATAGCAAGGGCCACTTTATTCAACTCATATTTGTCAAGTTAATGAGCTGAACACGAACAAATATTCGTCCATTAATGTTCGGCTTGTTTATGTTCTAATTGATAAGTAATACTTTTAAATAATATTATTGCCTACAATGATACAAAATTTATAATCAATTAGAATAATGAATAAAAAAATAGTATAAAAATATATTAAATTATATCTAAATGATGTTTTAATATAAATAATAAGATTTAAATCTTGTGCCAACCTTTAACATTGTACGGGTGCATGATTAGGGTTGTCAAAATGATTATTTGTTCGCGAACAGCTCATGTTCGACTAGTTAAGCAGACGAGCCGAACACGAGCACATTTTTTTGTTTGAAATATAAACGAGTCAAACACAAACAGTGATATTTTATAACGAGCCGAACATGAGCCGAATCTGGGCACAAATTCATATGAATTAGGGTTACAAATTCAATGTGTTTTGACACAAATTCAACCAAATCTATGGCGAGAGGCTATTTCAATATTGAGAGTGGGAGAGAAAAAAACTCGAGATATAGTGGGTATAAGTTATGGAGAAATTTTGTATTTTTGGGTATACATGTAAACCCTTTGAAAATCTTTTTCATGTGACTTGTATGTCAGGGAGTGGGGACCCTATGGGTGGGAAAAAATTTGTATACGGAGGGCGTACGCAGCGCTGCGTACGCCCTCCAATAACAGGAGGTCACATCAGCTTATACCCTCCATGTACCATCCAAAATAACAGGGAAGGTACATGGATGGTACATGAGTGCTACATGAAATAACACACGAAACCCTCCACGTACCATCCACGTATCACGTAAAACCGTACGCTAGCTGCTGCGTACGGTCTCCGTATGCAAATTTTTTTCCTATGGGTGAGTTACAGATATTTTTTGACTTTTTAGTGGCCCACCTCCTAAAACCAGTACTTCTAAAATTCGAGCACTAAAATTTAGAACGAGGTTACTTAATGTATGTTGTATGTATGTATGTATGTATGTATGTATATACACACGCAAACACATGCAAGTATAATATTATATTCATAGTTTAGGGCATCGAGGCTGCATTGATGTTTGGTCAAACATTTGATGACAAGTGTTATTTATCCTTGGAAGGGTCATTGAATGAGGGCTATTTTTAAAATAATAAAAATATTTTGAGGATTATTTATTATCTTCCTCGTTGAATTATTTTACAGTTTATAAAAATATGGGAAAGGATATGAAGGCGTTTAACGATTCCCAATAATTTAATATTTATCAATATAATTTGAACCGTAATGGGAATGGTCAATAGCGTGTCAATGTAGTTATCTCTCTATCGTTATCTCTAAATTAAAAGAAATTATAATAATAACTTCATTTGTTGGTTATAGCAATTTTATGTTGAACAAATAAGTCTACTTGTTTATATTTATACCATTTCTGCTTTCACATCACATCGGTAATATATGCATGATGTGTCGGCACGTATTTTAAAGTGATCTGACGGCCGACAGAGAAGATGATGTGGCAGTTAGGAACTCACTAGAGATAGTTCAAGAGCACATATTTATCCGACCGACTCCTGCGGGCACGGACCAAAACTCGCACTAACGAATTCACCAACATTCCTCACACATCAGGCAAACAATGAGAACCGCACGAATCTAAAGCAATTGGTCAGAGCTTCTCAGTCCACCCTTTAGCCATAACTTTCAGAGGTCATTTCCTCGGGCGCCCAACATGTGGCCACCCTGTCCAAAATTCGATCGGGCGCCATCCCAGGCTCCCGGTCCCAGCCAAGCCGTACATCATTTCATATTCCCGGTCCCATCCGGGTTGGACGTCAGTTCAGACTCTTGGTGTTTGATATGTAAGTAGGTATAGATTGAATGGTATGTACATCAGAAAAAACAGTTGATATATTTAAATTTATAGTTCATTATTTAAATAAGATAATTACAAACCTAAATATGATTAGCTAAAATAATAATTTTAAGGTTAATTGCTAATTCAAATTAAAATAAATATGATTGATAGTTAAATTTTAAATTTATTTCTGTTTAAATTTAAATTATAATATAATCCACAATTGCCAGCTCATAAATTAATGTATATCAGCAATTTTTTTTTCTTTACATCCAATCAAAGAAAAAAATATAATAATAAATAGTTATTTAACATAAAATATAAAATATATATTAATAATTTAAATAATTTAAATATAAAATATTGAATTTAGTATATTTTGAATATATATACTATATATATATATCAATATTTATATATATATATATATATATATATATATATATATATATATATATATATATATATATATATATATATATATATATATGATAACTCATCAAGCTAACCTCATAAATTGACTTAGTGTGATTTAGATATACTTTTCAACTTAATCTATAAGTCTTAATTTCATTATACCCACTTGATTATGCGTGAGATAAGGTTGACTAACGGCTGCAATGTGGCCTTTCACACTAGTCTGAATAACTTAATATTTTTGTGGGTCCCACTTTTTTTTTTGGGTAATTTTCTTTCAAAAAACTTTGTTTTTTAAACATTGAAATAAGTGTTTTCACACTGTTCCTGACTAAGTGCAGTGACAACTTTCTAGCTACAGTCAAACTTTCTAAAGTAAAAGCTACCGCAACTTTTTGAACAATAGATAATTATTCAGCTGCAGCTGCCCCAAACAGAATGAGATCTGGCTTAGAAATTAGTGGTTAATGTACATTTTAAATTTGATTCTACTAATTAGAGTGAACACTCACCAATTCCTTTGATAGTTTGGGTCCTATAATCATATTATTATAAGAATCATGCAATAAAGTTAAGTGCCTTAATCGGATAATGGGTAGGAATAAAATAAAGAATCTCAAAATATTGAATTCAAAATCAGATTTTATCTTTTAAAAAATTTATAATAAAAACGTGAGAATTAATACAACAACAACAACAACAAAGCCTTAATCCCACTAAGTGGGGTCGGCTACATGAATCCTTTTTCTCCATTGCGTCCTATTTAGTGTCAAATTTTCGTTTAATTCTAATAAATTAAGATCATTTTTTATGCAATAAGCCCAAGTTTTCCTAGGTCTACCTCTGCCTTTCTTAACATAAGTTGTATCTAAAACATCTACTCTCCTAATGGGATCATCAGGTAGTCAACGTTTAATGTGACCAAACCATCTAAGACGACTCTCTCTAATTTTATTCGTCACTGGTGCAACACCAACCCTATTACGAATATATTCATTTCGCATTTTGTCTCTAAGTGTAAAGCCAATCATCCACCTAATCATTCTCATCTCTACAACACTTAACTTAACATTATGCTTCTCTTTTAAAAGCGGTATTTTTCTATCACACAATAGGTCGGACGCATACAACATGAGAATTAATAAATAGCAAAAAATTATAATATAGGTACAACACAATCCTATGTTTATATATCTAACACCTAAATTTCACTTTTAACATTTATAACACATAAATTTATATTAAAACATACAAATATCATAATTTTAATTTTCAAATAATGAAGATATGTAAATACATAAGAATTGAGTGGGTATGAATGTAAATCCTCAATTTCTTTCAAGGATGCAGGAAGTCGTTGGGAAATAAAAGACCGGCAGTTTTCCAGCTTTTTGGATTGGATAACTAATTTTTTATTTCCCACTTCAAAAAGTAAACAGACTATTGTGGAAAGTAAATAAATAAATGATTCATATTAGTGTGATTATTTTAATTGCTCATTTAATAGCTCATTTAATTTTTTTGTTTGAGTTGAGCAATAAGGCTGTCGTTCTTTACGAATAGTTTGTTTTTGGCTCGTGAAGAAGCTTGTTTTCGATTCACTCGTTAAGTTATTGAGTTTAAAATAAACAAAGTTTGTATATTCGTGTTTGGCTCGTTTATATTCTAATTGATAAGTAATGCTTTTAAATAAGTCAATTGCCTGCAATGCTACAAAAATTTATAATTAATTAAATTAATTAGTTAAAAAATAGTATAAAAATATATTAAGTTATATTTAAATGATGTTTTAATGTAAATAAAAAGATATAGATCTCGTCACAACCTTTAATATTGTATGGTTGCGTGGCTAGGGTTGTCAGAATGATTATTTATTCGCGAACAGTTCTTGTTCGGTTAGTTAAGCAAATGAGCCGAACACGAACATATTTTTTTTTGTTTGAAATATAAACGAGTCAAACACAAACAGTGATACTTTATAACAAGCCGAACATGAGCTGAGCCTGGGCACAAATTCAATTGAATCAGGGTTACAAATTCAATGCGTTTTCGCACAAATTCAACCAAATCCATGAGGAGAGGTTATTCCAATATTAAGAGTGGGAGAGAAAAAAACTCGATTGAAATAGAGTTATAACTCGACACACTGAAAATCCTTCGTAATCCTCTCAATAAACAAGAGAGGATTATGACATTTAAATTATAAATATTTCAAATATAGTTCTTTTGTGAGCCTTACATAATTCTTCTTCAGAAGTCTCTATCATCACCCATATTTTATGTCATGAGACCAGAAATTTTAGATCAAACAACAAGCACTTCACTTCATTTTCAACCAATTTCTTTTTGTCATCTCTTTAAGACGTTCATCATTATCAACCTCTAAATTTAAGAAGCACAACACATCTGTCACATGACATTGTCAAATGCCAAAGTTCTATTTATCATCAAATTTCTTCATTCGATCTTAACGGTATGTGTAACCTCATAGTGAAACGACAACTTTTCCACCGTCGTGTCTGTTGTTGAAGTACCTGAAGATATGTTGATATCTATGACTCAACCAAATATTGTAGCCCAACTTGCATCGATCTCTTTGACTTGTGTTCACAATTTCACGGAATCCCAACATTCCAAACAAAAAAAAAAAATCCTTCACGGAATCCCAATCATCGGTCGTTGGAATCGTCAATCTGAATATGATATCAATTATTGTACAAAACAATGCGGAAAACAAATTCAAACAACAAAAATCAAATACAATGCACTTTACGTGATTTGACACATTCATCAACGTTCACGCGAAGAGTTTATTCCAAAACCAACAAGAGGGGAGGAAAAAAATGACCCGATCATAATGTTACAACTTTATAAGTCACAAATTCTGTAAAACCCCTCCTATAAATAAGAAATGATTATGACATAAAATTAAGAATATTTTAAATATAGAAAATATCATGTAATTAGATATACTCAAATTAAGCTGCGTGATATTAATCTTCCTAATATCACAGTTTCTAAGTTACAACCATTAGATTTAATACTATCAATAATACTTTATTTTTTCTAAATAAGTAACTCCTTTATAAACGCGGTGAAATTCATTTGATTAGAAAATAAGCCGCTCAATTGTACTACAGATTAGTTTAATTCGATAAGACTCATTTGATTAGAAAATAGATAGCTTGATGGCACTAGTATTACTTTGCTAAACAAAAGCCATTTAACTAGCATCCATAACTTTATAATAATCACAACTCGATTATCATCATAAAAAATAAACACGAATCAAGCCCAAATAATCAAATAACAAACAAACTGAGCTCGAACATAAACACAAACTCTTAAGATTTACACAGTACCGCTAAAATACACAGATTTTGCCGTTTTTTAAAAGAGCTGGCCCACCCTAACATGTCTATTTTTAATTAGACACCGAACACACCGAACAGCAATAATGTTTCCTAACTATAACACACCTCATCTTCCTATTCATAACATATTTGCACAATCTGCATTAATGACAAACGCTTCATTAATCTTCCACATTTTTACAGTAAAATAAACTTTTAGAAGCAGTAGAATGACTTGATTATATAAATTAAACATAGAAAAAAAAAGAACATATAAGAAATTAATTAAAAATAATCCAACAAACACATAACCATTATCATCTAAACAACAAGATTAAGCATAGAATCACTGATTAATCAAAAACTAAAGCAAACTGATTACTGCCGATCAGTGACTGCGGCGATATATGGAGAATGCAGAGAGGAGCACGAGAAGAAGAAGAAGGGCCGACGCAATGAGAGAAAGTAAAGTGGCGCTGCCGACATGGCGGCAGAACTCATCAAAAATATTACAGATCTTGTTCCACAGCACGTGTGAGTTCCCCTTCAATCCAATGTATGCAACACTGCCTGCACTTCCCGTAGCTGATGCCATGATTCCTCCCATTATCTATCAAAATATCATAATATTCAGCCTATATATGAAAAAATATTCTCAATATATATATATACATTTGCAAACTGGGATGGAACCAGATAGGGTTAGGGGCAAACTCAAAATGAGATTTTTATCCCTCTTAAACTGTCAGTTTTGCACCTTCTAAAATATTACTTTGTTCTTTATTGCCCTATCTCCTCTCATGTTAGAGGAAAAAACTTGTGTACGTCAACTGTACGCAGCAGCTACGTACGGTTGATGTTACATGGGGGTTACAAGGAGGTTACAAGGGGGGTATATCTCCCTTGTAACCTCCGTGTAACTCTCTTGTAACTCCTGTAACTCTCCTGTAACCTACAAATAAGTCTGTGCTTCTGTTTCATTCACCGATAGGTTACATGGGAGTACAAGGTTACACTTGGGTTACACTGAAGTTACACGGGGGTTACAAGGGAGATATACCCCCCTTGTAACCTTCTTGTAACCCCCGTGTAACCTCAACCGTATGCAGCTGCTGCGTACGTTTGACATACGCAAATTTTTCTCCATGTTAGATCTAAGGAAACATGGGGTTGAACCAGATAAGGTTAAGGGGCAAACTCAAATTTAGATTTTTATCTCTTTTAAAAATGTCAGTTTTGTCCCTCCTGAAATATTACATCAGGAGCGCAACCCCAACCACCCCCCTCCTCCCAACTCACTAAAAAAGAAAAAATATTACATCAGGAGCTCTGATGCAAAAATGTATTAGGACTCCAACAAAATTGTGTCACGTGTCTAATAGAGTTGTATCATACATTAAAGTATAGATATTTTTTATTTAATAGGCCCATCATGTGACATAATACAATTTCATTAGAGTCCTCATGCATTTTTGTTCATATTTACACATGTAACTTGTAAACTTATGTGCATGAGAATGTTCATGCATGATTTCACTTCTTCGAACTGAAAATGATGATATTTTTTTTTTATATTATATGAAACATTTGGGCGGTATAAATGTAAATACTTTAAAGTATCGGTGGTATTGAATACGTAAATACATAGGAATTGAGGGGTATGTATGCAATGTCAACGAGTTTTTACCAAGTCTAAAACCAAGAGTTTGAATAGTTTGCTGGAAGAGGGAAAAGATTTGGAGCGGAAGGAAGTTGCAGAGATGATCAAGCTGATGATGCTGTACAGAGTCGTGGCTGAAAGGGCCACCAGGAGATATCTGTAAATAATTAAAATAAATAAATAAATAAAATATTTGTTACGCATCCAACTGTAAAGTAGGGCTCATTTATGGAGATATTATTATGCAGAAATAATTAATTCCCACGTCTGCTGCATATAGTTACATTCCAATGTCCTTAAATGCAAAAATTATTATTTGCAGAGTTGGGATAATTCCAATTTTGGGTAATATAACGTTTATATTGTTATATATATATATATATATATATATATATATATATATATATATATATATATATATATATATATATATATATATATATAGAATAATTTATAATGATGTTATTCATAAAGTACTAATTTATCATTCCCCCTTTCAATGAGAGCAAATTCTTCTTTAGTCGTTGTACAACTAAAAATCATCCCATTTAGGATCCGTTTGAGGCAGCTTATTTGGTGCGGCAGCATTTTAAAAACGAACTTAGCCTGTTTGGGTAAACTGCGTTATGGCAGCTTATGCGTTTTCAAAATGCTGAAAACAGCATTTTCACACCGCACCTAGGGAGCTTTCTGTCTGGGCCTGGCTTTTCTAAAATAATAAAAATTTGTAATAACTACCGCACCTAGCTTAACAATAGACTATTTTTTAATCAGCTTATTAGCAGATTATTCAATAAGCTGCATCTGCCCCAAACAGACCCTTATAGTGCACCAAAAGTGAAATTAAGTAAATCCTATAAGCCAAATTTTAGTAATTTGTAAAAATGTTACAAAACAAAACCGTTTGGAATAATAACTATCAAAATTTACTAAATCCTTAAAAATAATTTTATATTTATTTTCCCAAAATGAGAGTGAAATAAGATTTAGGGGCCGTATGATGATATCTTTTAAGAATTTAATAAATCTTGTAAACCCTAATTTACAAATCTTGCCAATAACATGATTTAAGAAATTGGATTTACTAAATCCACGAGTTAAAATTTCCAATTTTTTTTTCCAAAATCCAACTTAAATCTTATCTAATTCCGCTACGACGCAGCTCTTTACAAAGAAAAGTGAGATTTGAGATTTATTTGGAGCGGCTGCAGTTGTTTGAAGTTGCAGCAGTGAAACTCCTTAAGAAAAATTATTATTCAAAAAACTGTGGTAGTTATTACAAATTTATTTTGAGAAAAAACAGATCACAATTTTCTAATAGTCACTGCAGGTTGCTGTATCTAGTGGAAGAAACACAGCTTTCAGCTATAATTTTTTTGAGAACACAAATGTAGTTTTATCAAACAGAAAAAACTGCTCTACGACACCACAAAGCCGCTTAACGTACCAAAACTCTATTTAGCAGCTGCACTTATTTGAAGTAGCAGCAGTGAAACTCCTTAAAAAAAGTTATTATTCAAAAACCGCAGTGATTATTACAATTTTATTTTGGGAAAAAAAAAAGACTACAATTTTTTAGTAGCCACGGCAGGTTGTTGTATCTAGTGGGAAAACACAGCTTTCAGCTACAGTTTTTTTGAAAACACAATTACAGTTTTATCAAACAGAAAAAATTACCAAAACGCCACCGCAACACAGCCCCAAATGAATGTTTAACGTACCAAAACTCTATTTAGTACGAATAAACCAAAAAATTCCGCAACAACCAACCCCTTTTTGGATCCCGAGTTACAAAAAAAATATTTTTATTTACCAAAAAAAATCAAAATATTAAAATATATATATATAACAAAATATAAATATCAAAATAAACCCATAACAATTAAAAAATTACAAAAGGCCGAATAAAATTAACAAAAATACTCACATGAGCGCAGGAGAATGGCTGAACTTTGCGGATCGAGAGATATATACTGTAAGCTGAGGCGAAATAGGAACGGGAATGGATTTGTTCTGTTTACTCGTGGCTAAAACCACCAGAGCAGACAGAGAGGTTGCGAATAACAATAATCTCAGAGCCAAATCCCCGCCGGGGAAGCCCTTAAACCTCGCCGGAGATGCGCCGTAACCGGATTCCATCCGCCGTGCTTTGCCGTCGCCGGCGGCGCCGCTGTTGAGTGCAACCTCCGGTGTAGAAGCCATAAGAAGTAGGTTTCAGTTTAGCTGGATTTTTATTGAAGCCTGTGGCCCTCTGCCTCTGCAATTTATATACATCTTCTGTTGAAATTAAACTCAAAATCATTTAAAATTGATATAATATATAATTAATTAATTAAATTTTCTATAACGCCCAATACCTAACTCCTATGATATTTTTGAAATGATGTTAAAATTTTAATTTATATTGATGAAAATATGGGTATTTATTTAAATATGAGATATAAAAATACAAAAGAAACAAGTAATTATTTATATGAGCTGTGTTTAGGGCCTGTTTGTAGCAGCTGTAACGGTTTGAAGAAGTAGTTTTGAAGTTGTTGTAGAATATGTTATTGTTCAAAAAGTTATGGTGATTATTACTTACTTTTCAAATGACAGACCGTAACTTTCTGGCAGCCACCACATTTTAATAAGTTATATTGAAAAAATAATTTTATAACACAGAAATTTCTAGAAAGCAGTTCCTTAAAAAAAACTATCGTTGTGGTCTGAAAAGCAAAGCAACTAGAAAATTGTCTCGTCAGACCCTTAGAGTCTGTTTGGGGCAGCTGCAGCTTATTGAATAATCTGTTGATAAGCTGATTAAAAATAATATGCTGATAAGCTAAGTGCGGTAGCTATTATAAATTTTTATTTTTTGGGAAAAATCAGACCGCATACGGAAAACTCCCACCGCATATAGATAGGTGCGGCGTGAAAACGTTGTTTTCAGCGTTTTGAAAACGCATAAACTGTCAAAACGCAGTTTATCCAAATAGGTCAGGTGTGTTTTCAAATAAGTTGCGTCAAACGGACCCTTAATCTTAATGTTTATCAAAATATCAAAATATTAATTAATTATTTTATTTAAAATCATGGATAAATTTAACACAATTTAAAAAGTTTGATGACTATTTTGACTATTATATTTAATAAAATAAAGTTGAACTATATAATATGAATATAAAATTATAGTTAATGTGAATTAAATTAAATTGAGATTTTATCTTGATTGAAATATATGTATATATAATTATAGGTTCAGCAAAGTCAAAGCTGCCATAAATTGAGTCAGTTAGCCGCATTCATGTTTTAGTTGTTAGATGTTTCTTGTACGTATACGATCGCTTCGATTGGCGGATGCTGAGGCTGTCCTTGTCGCATATAATTAGCCGTGTTGAAGATGAAAATTTTTATTTTGAGTTTCAGACTTATTTTAATAAATTTATATTTCTGAAAAGAAAACTCAGTTTGAAAGCACTTATAAGTTGCGGTCGAGGGCTGGTCGACTTAACTTCGTCGTGAATTAGACCCTATTAGCGAATCGAGTAGGTCTGACTCATATAACAGATAAGGGACAGATGGAGTTACTTTATGTAGGTTGGGGTGCGGGGGCAAAATCCCGACAGTACGGTACAGGGGCAACATCTAAATGTCTTTTTTCTTAGATATGTGAAAGATTTGGCTGAGAATCTTGTCTTGAAGCGCACTCTAATTATTAATTCTTTTTACTAAGGTTTTATTGTGGCTAACTTCCAAAAGCAAAAATAAAAATTACCTTTACTGTCTATAGATATTTATATCATATAATTTGTTATCATAATCAACTCATAATTAGACAATAAATTGTAATTAATGTACATATTTAAAGTTGTTTTTGTTGATCTCTTTTTTTAGTCTTTTTTTAGCTTTGAGTTTAATTAAGCTTCAAAAGAGCCGAAGGTGTTTGTTCGATCTCGAGCTTGATTTAAGCTTTCAAGATTATGTTCGAGCCTGAACTCGTTTTTAAATACTTTGATCAAAATTATCTTGAGCTTCATTTGAGGTTGATTCATATAAAGATTATATAGCTTATTGAAGAGCAACTGAGCAATTGTTTTAACAAAATAAGTGAGTCATAATCAACCCATATTCAAACCTTAATCGAGCCTTACTTAATCGAGCAATAAATGTTATTGTTCGTGAATATAAATAAACCATACAACAAGTTTGTATAACAAAAAAATGAACCGAATGAACTATTCAAATTTATTCATTTAGCAATTGAATGATTATAAAGTGTTAAAGCTCATTTGATCAGTTAATCAAATTACGATCATGACGAGCTTTAACAATTTGGATTAACATTTTAAATGATTGGTTTTAAAAATTAGCTTATTTTCAATTTGGTATTTGGCTTGGGTTGTGAGTGGGTCAAGCTAGCTCTCAATTCGGAAAAATTATTACGTTCGGATAATGCATGTAGTTTTACGTGCGGAAGCCAATCCTAAAATGCCATGTTTAATTTATTTATTAATATTATATTATGCTAAATAATATATTTTAATATCTAAAATGAGAGAAAGTAACGCGCGGCTTACCCTAACCGGGTCCGTAAAAAAAAAAGGCAAATACAACAGAAACAAAGATCATGACTTTTGGCGCTTGGGGTTCATTCGACATTTCATACTCTGATATCGACAATAAGCTCTCTAGAGTTTGTCGTTCGGTATTGTCTACCCCAAATATTCCTCGTCGTACTAAAGTTATGCTTCAACATTTTATCCATTTTTCTATTTAGCACATGTATTTTTGCTTGCGGACATTATCTCATTTTAGGGCTTCACATATCTATTTGTCTCTCAACTTAAAAATGAAGAAGAGACTCGAAATCTTGTAGGAATCAAAATACAAAAAACGACAGATGTCTGATTCTATAGTTATCTTTTCAGTAAGTAAATATGTAGACATGCTTGCACGTGTAAGACAATCGTTATTTTTAAAAAAAAATTTCTAAGTGAAGTATTTATTTATTTATTATTTTTTTTGGTAAATTATCCTTAAGTGCAACTATTTTATATTTAATTTTTAAATATCTTTCCTTACAACTAATACAATCAGTTTTACTGAAGAGATAATGTTTAGTTGGTTAAACATATGAATAAAAAAATTATTGTTTTTTCTTATACAACCATTTTATATTGATTGTATTGATCTACCTCTCTACAACCGATACAACACTGTTGTATTGAAGAGATACACCAATGTTAAGTTTGTTAAAAATATAAATAAAAAAAAAATAGTTGAATTTTTCTTTTTACAACCATGTTGTATTAGTTGTACTGATTTATCTCAATACAATCGATATAACACGATTGTATTGAAGGAATGCAGTAATGTTTTGTTTGTTAAAAATATGAATAAAAAAACTACTGATTATTCTCTTGTACCAACATGTTGTATTTGTTATACTGATTTACCTCGGTACAACCAATACAACACGATTGTATTGATGAGATGCAATAACGTTTACTTTGTTACATATCTAAATAAAAAAAGAGTTGATTTTGTCGATCTCCATAATTTTTATTATCATCATACTAATGTATATGAATAGAACTCAAATAATCAAATGACAGAGGAACCGAGTTTGAACATAAACACAAAACACAACTTCAACAAGTTACCGCTCAACTCAGCTCAAACTGTAATGTTGTTTCAATTTCTTTCCATAAAATATTCATACAATATGTTTTAATGACATAACAATTCATTAATCTTAATAAATATCCAACAATCTTCCACATTTTTTACAGTAAAATAAACTAAAAATCATTAGAATGAGTTGATTATATAAACTAAACATTTATAAAATAACATACAAGAAAATTAAAAATAAAATCTTGTATCGCCATCATATAATCTTTATGGAAGAAATTTAGTGTTTCTAGTCATTTTATTTTAATAAAATATTTTTTTTTTTTTTATTTGGTAAGCATTCAAATCTCATTATTAAATAATGTTAATTATTAAATATATATATTAATAAAATAATATATAATTAATAATTAATCCTGTGTATTAAAATTATACCCCATAAATGATGTCACATGAATAGCCTTTGCACAAAAGAAAGCACAGCTGTATAATATATTAACACGCCTCTAACTAATTATTAAATTGGGTTGATTCTCACAATCCATAGAAAATATTTTTATAACTGCATATTTCATAAATATGTACTATTAAAATTTCTATATTTATAATATATTTTTATAATTACAAGGCGAAGGTGTTGAACAATCGAAGATTGTCTCTAACTTTTAGTTTCGCTCGATCGGCAAAGTTAATTGGGACGCAAATACACAGAGACATGGAAATGCCCCAATAGAAAGGCCCCCAAATGGACCCGTGCGAGCAAATGAGATCCACCTGGCTGGGATCATCTTGACTATCTTCGGCAGAGGTGGGGGGTTGTCCCGACCATCTAATTTGAAGAGGCATCGGTCATGGGAGCTATGTCCCGTCAACTCTTACACTCGTACTCACCCTCCAATCACTTCTACAGATATTGATCTCACCCCAAAGTAAAACCCATACAACGAGGCAGTCGTTGTCGTGGCCCTCATGAACAATAATCAGGTGGACAACAAGTTCAATGGCTATTCTAGTGTTCGACAAAATGGGACTCAAAGCCGACTGATCGGCCCATTATTCGGCTTCTTATGCGAGAGGAAAGAAGCCTTGTGCGTGATCACAATGCCCCTACGAGAAAAACAGTTCAC
Organism: Papilionanthe hookeriana x Papilionanthe teres; assembly: GCA_022702705.1. Classification (NCBI taxonomy): domain Eukaryota; kingdom Viridiplantae; phylum Streptophyta; class Magnoliopsida; order Asparagales; family Orchidaceae; genus Papilionanthe; species Papilionanthe hookeriana x Papilionanthe teres. Next base: position 70,287,642 of record CM040426.1, on the reverse strand, counting down.
CACCACAGAGAACTTTTTGGTGGTTGAATCCCCGCCAACTTACAATGCGATCTTCGGTTCCCCATTGTTGAATAGCTACCGAACAGCAATAAAAGCTCCTATGATTAAATTTAATCACATTTAAAAGATAAATAGTTTGAGAAATGTATTGGATTCAAGTCATCATCAATATTTTATAATTAATTATATAATTAATTATATAACAAAATACATTTATAGTGGCATATAAATAAAGTTGTTGGAGTATTATGGGGGAAGTGGGTGAAGTGTGGGTGGCTCCTCCTTATCTGGCAACCAATGAGATGAAGAGACGGCATCCGGAAGAGATTATTTGAAGCACATACTGTTTTTTTAAAAGCATAAACTAATTAATATTGAAGTTAGTTACTGTTAAGGCTCAACTTCAAAAAATAATAATAATAAAAAGGGCCTGCACCATAAGTATGTCATCTAATCTTTGTTAGCGTTCTTTTGGCGTCTTTATATGTGTCAGATATATTAAATAACGAGTAAGTTTATCCGATCAGTGTGAGTTTCGGCGATCTATGGGTGTGCAACCGATCGTTTTCTCTCGATCCACCTCATTGATTTTTAGTCGATCGTTGTGCTTTGGTTTGACCGATTAGCATTAGGCGCCTTTTAGTGGTTTGATCTTAGGCTTGACTTTGCTCGTCTTGCTCGAGAATTTATCGACTAGTTGGCATATTCCTCTGGTTCATTTGTCATTTGACTGGACTGTTGGATTATCTTGGGATTCGTGCTGGTATATTTTTCGCATACAATTTATTTATATATTAACCAGGAATATTTTCTAAGAATTTATTGTAAATTTATTGCGAAAATATAAAATATTTATAATTTATTATGAATTGAACCTTATTAAATTTTTAAGAAAATGGGATAAAATCTTCTGACACCTATAATATATTATTGTAAATGTAATTTTATTAGATATATTCCATTTTAGCTTCATTTTTAAATAGATAAAAAGGTATGGTCAAATAAAATTTCATATATTTGCAATGAAAACAAATTCTTTATTCAATATTTTATTTAATATTTTAGTAATTATCAATGCCGTGCGATATTATTCGAAATATTAATTAAATAAGAAATGGGCCGCGGCCTTGCTTAGAAAAGTCAATGGGCCCAATGCAAGAAATAAATCATGTGCGTGTATATATATAAATATATGAGCGTGCCGCATTCCTTATCTAGTTGATGGCTGGGTCACCATAAGTCTCATTTAGAAAGGGTTCGATCCCCGTAGTGGTGTGTGAGGTGTCGAATTACAGGCCCATGACAATGGGTTCTCATCATAGGCCTTGAACGCACGGGAAATAGTTATATAATATATATATATATATATATATATATATATATATATATATATATATATATATATATATATATATATATATATATATATATATATATCATACAACTCTTATGTATTTATATATCTAATTTTCTTAAAGCAAAATGTATAATTTTCTATAGAACATTAAAATATTATAAATGTAAATATCAAATTTTTGGTGTTAGATATTGTGCATTGGGAGTATTCAATAGACAAAAAAAGTACAATTAAGGAAGGCCCATCAGCTAAGATTAAGATGTTGGTTATCTAGTCGGATGTGGTAGTTAGAATCGAAGTCAAGACCAAAGCTGACAGGATCCAACCATTTGAGCCAGAGTCCACATGATTAAGGACGTCAAGATGGTCTGAGCCCTAACCCATCAAATCAAGACAGTACACCAACCATCGAAAGAAAAACCCATTTAAGCCGCCAACCAACATTCCGGTGGACTAGACCCAAGAAAAGACTCATCTCCTCTGTAAACATCAATCATCCCCACGTACACCCAACCATATCACAATCAATCTAAATCATTTATATGACGCTCATTATTTGGGAGAGAGCTAACTATCAGTTTACGGTAATTTACCCTCTACCTGAAAACCTTGCATTGTTCCCCAACAAGAGCTCCCCATCTAGGATCAAAAGTCGACAGTCAGACTAGTTTAGCCAATCATTAAAGTCGAACCAATAGACCGAGTCCTGTTGACCCAAATCAAACAAGCAAGCCTTACCAAACCGAGTCCCACTGAGCTCGCCCGACCAATTCAGAAGGTAGTCGAGCCACAAAACTACACTTGTAAAAAATCTAAATTCTCCTATACTGCCCTCCCTCTCCTATCTTGCACTCTAATCCTTCACGTGATATTCACATACAATTCCTAATACAACAAATACGTAAATTCATAAGAATAACGCGACATTGTCAATTTCTCAAAATTAGATTATCTGGCAGGATAGAAATAATTAAAAAAGTCTCCTAATCTCATCTCATTTTCTAATTCAATATCCTATACTTTAATCTGTAATCCTCTTTTTAACTCTTCAATACCCCCCATATACAGGCCTCCCATAAAACCAAATAAATACATAAATAAATAATTCTTCATAATTGCCTCTTCTCACCATTCGCATTTCTTTATTCCCAAATATATATATAAATTTATATTTACGTAGAACTCACGCTAAGGACAACCAATCCAGGCGAGAGAACCTCTTCTACCTCTTCTTCCTCCCATTAATATATATATACATATGGTTTAGGGTTTAGTTAACCTCCATTACTTCAACTTCTAACTCGAGTTAATACCAAACCCTCGTCTGTTTTCTCATTCTTCTTCAATGGCTTCTCCAAAGGGTGAGACTGCCTCTGCGGCTTCTCCTTCTCGGCCGGTTAGCTCTACCAAACGCTCTCGAATGGATCTTATTCTTCGTATTCTGCTTTTCCTGAAAACTCTGGCTGCTGTTATTGTGATGGTCACCAGCAAGCAGAAGAAGGAGGTTTTAGCTCATTTCTTCATTGCTGCTAAGTTCAATCACTCTCCTGCTTTCATGTGAGATTCTTTAGTATTATTAGCTCCTTCATGTTATAATTCATAATTTCTCCATTGTATCCTATTAATTGTCATATTTTCATTCAATTCTGATAGACTATTAATTCATTTTTTTTATATAATATGACCAAATATATTTAGGTTTACTTTTGACTTTTTAACATAAGTCGAACAAACCATCTAAGACGACTGTCTCTGGTCTTGTCTGTCACTGGAGCTACACTAACTCTTTCACAAATAAAATTGTTTCGTATTTTGTCTTTTCAAGTGTCAAGCCGCTCATCCACTTACGCATTTTTTATCTCAGTAACATTCAATTAAGTCTGAGCAGTGCTTTTCTATTACATAACTGGCGAGATGAATTCCTCTGCTTCAACCAACCAACTGGAATTCTACTAAAAACATATCCATGACTTCATTTCTCAAAATCTTTGATTATTATTATTAAGTTTAATTAACTATCATATAATTTTAATAAAGTTTTTAATTATTTGTCTTTTTGTTTTATAAAGCTAAGGAGACATAATCTATCAACCATCTGAAAGATAGAATGAAACATGAACATTTTAATTAAGTCTTAATTACAATTAAGATCTGTAGCATAAAAATATTAAGCAATTTATTAATAATAATTTCATTTGTTTTAATCAACCTTAAGATATTAGAAGCTGTTATATTAATTTTTTTTATATTTAATATTTTTTGCAGATATTTTGTAGTGGCTCTCTCAGTGGCCTGCTTGTATGCTCTAGTTACTGCACTGAGGTCTGCTATCGCGCCGCATTCAGGTTCAAGAACGTTGTTCTTCCTCGCCTTCTTTGATGCGGTAATTATTCATTAATCTCTTTTATATATATATCTTGTTCGTTTGGTGTAATGCGACTTGTTTGTTGGCATCTGCGAGTCAGTTGTAAGTCTCCTGAGATCGGGGTTCGAATCCACCACTGGTGGCGTTACTCTTAAGACAGTCGGTACTCGAATTGTTGTATGAGCAATACTCGAACATGAACAATAATAAGTAAATCGAGCTGAAAACAAACAGTGTTCACAAGCAATTTTGAAGATTAGCGAACTTCAAATGAGTCAAATACAAGCTAAGCTTGAGTTCGCTCAAACTCAGCTCGTTTACGACCCTATTTTTTGGTAACTTTGGGGTTAATCTCATTATGAGGTGGCTTAGTTGAAGAATGTATTTTGAGAAAAAAATTATTGCAAGATATTATCATGATATAAAAATATATTATAATCGAAAAATAAAATTTTACAATAGTAAGATATATTTGATATGGATTAGAAGAAAGCTTGAAATAAAAAGGCAATATCATATTTTTATCAAGAATCTAGAAGTATTATATATACTTCATTTAAAAAAATTAAAAATAATTTTTTTTATTTTCACATTAATATTTATAAAATTGATTTTCCCGAATAGAATTTGTAAACCATACTTTTTCCCAAAGAACCATTTGGAGAACTATTCTTTGAAAAAGGGCATAAATTTAACTAATTAAAATTATCATTTTTTTGGGTAATTACATAAAGTCCACCCGAAACTTAAGGTCTGTTTGGGGCAGCGTATTTGATACGATAGCATTTTGAAAATGCACCTGGTCTGTTTTGGTAAACTGTGTTTTTGGCAGCTTAGGCGCTTTCAAAACGCTGAAAACAACGTTTTCACATCGCACCTAGCTTTCTGTCTGCGGTCTGACTTTTCCAAAAAAATAAAAATTTTTAATAGCTACCGCATCTAGCTTATTAGCAGATTATTTTTAATCAGCTTATCAGCAGATTATTCAATAAACTGCAGCTGCCCCAAACAGACTCTTAGTATTTACAAATTAACAGCCCTCTTTCATCCAATTTTCAAATTCTCACTCAAATATCAAATTCACGGTAAACTCCCGTTTTTATCAAATTCTCTGTATTTTGATCGGTGCAGAAGTTCAAAAAAAAATCACATGGGTTTTTTTGTAAATATCAATCTTTCGGTTGGTCTGTCTTGTAATTATCCTTTTTTTTTCTAAAATAAGGGAGCTGGTATACCAGTCAAATATTTCATATCACATAAAAATGCCACTATTTTAATTTCTTAAAAAGTAAAATACATCTATTCAAACATGGGTAATATAGTACTTATACCTAAATACATAAGATTTGAATCTTCTTTTTTTTGTAAATTAATATTTTGGATATTATTATAATAATTTCAAAACAATTTCAAATTTTAATATTTATTATTTCTAAATTTTTATTCATAATATGGACCTAATTTTTCTCCATTTATAAGCATCACACCAAACCTTTTTATAAATTGATATGGTTGGCCTATCACAAGTTTTATTGAAAAATAAATAAAACCAAAGGCAAAAAAGATAATGACCTTTAATTTCATACCAAAATAAGCATCCTTACTTTTTTTTTTATAAAATTTATCTTACTAAAGTTTTTGCTACAAAAACATAAATAAATATTTTGTACTTATTTTGCTTGAATTCATTTTTGAAGTATTAAAAAAAATTTAATTAATGTAATGCAGCTGATATTTGGTGTGGTGGCTTCTGCCGTTGGAGCTGCAGCGGCTATTGGTTATGTTGGTGAGAAGGGAAATGCTCATGTCGGGTGGATTAAAATATGTAACATGTTTGACAAGTTTTGCAAACAGATTGAGGGTTCTCTCATTCTCTCAATATCAGCCTCGGTTACTCTCATTTTCCTCATCATGCTTTCTACCCGCTCTCTTTACAGTCGTACCCGTTAAGTAAGTGAGAATTTTCCTGAGTGTCCGTCTGGGATAGCTTTCTGTATGTCTCAGACCACTGTTATAGCTCAGTTTGAGAAACTAATTTCGTGCTACTTCCTGTAAATTTGAACGGTGGGATGCTTTTTCCTTCTTAACATGATATGTCAAAGCACGATAACTGTAAACAAAGATGTATGATTTTTAGAAGAAAATATGTATTGATAGTTATCACTGCAACTTTCTAAGAAGTTGACATCTCCATCACAAGTATACAATCACCTTTTTAAAATCTTACGGTCATTCCAAAAAGACTCTAAGTGTGCATTTTGGATTATGCTTTTAAGTGTGCAATTTGTGGGAATGAATATATGAAGTTCTTATATTTGAACTTCATTTACTTTTTTTAATGAATTTTTTTTGAGCCTATGAGAAATTTAGGCTAAGTAACTTATTGGATTGATTGAAGTGGAAAATAATTTCCCAGTGCATTGACATTACATATATATCTCTCAACTTTTATTTATTTATATATCTATCATATAAACTTTAATTTTTGTATTTATACACCCAGAATTTTCATGTCACATAGAAAATACTATTACTTTATTTTTAAAAAGTGAAATACACATTTTCAGGCATATAAGTAAAAATTGAAGTTTAGACGGTAGAAATGTAAATACATGAAATGCGGGTGATATGTATGTAAATCTCCCATTTGTCTTTAGGATGGATTTATTTGATTCCATCAATAAACTTCAAGTATTAAAAAAGTAATTGATTTATTTATAAATAATGGCATAAATGAATATATATATATATATATATATATATATATATATATATATATATATATATTATTTTTAAGCACATATTTTAGTTATGTGCCTGCCAAAAAAATGAGTAATGTGCGTATTATAGCATAACATCAATTGATTAGTGAAAGAAACAAAATCCATTGGTTATGAGAGGAAGCTTTTTCTCATGACAAATAGTTAAAATAACATATTTAAGAAGTTAGAAGATTTACATACGTTTCATTCAATTCCTATTTATTTAATTATATAACATCTAGATTTTAATTTTCTCATATGCACCATGTAGCCTATGTATGAAAATGCATATCCCTTTTTAAAAATTAAAAGTGGTTTTTTTTTATGGTATTTGAAATATGTATTGCAAAATAATACAAAAAAAATAAATTCACTCAACAAATAAACAACCAAACACAATACTACTTACATGTGTTGAATCTGAATTTGTCCTGTGAGTCATGCCCAAGGATTGGAGCGGTAGATATCAAAGATGAGAGAAATAAAGAAAGGGAGAAAAAGAGGGAGAGAGAGAAAAAAATAAAAGAGCTGGCATGGACTTGCTCTGTAGGGGTAAACTGGGGTATTATTGGGCTCTATGACCCATTTTATATATTAAAATTGAAGGGTTACAAAAGAGAAAGAGAGAGAGATATCCTTATAAGGTATGGGTCTAGAGAATAGTCAAAAGCCTCTTTTTACATGCGTTAGACCCCTATTTATTGAAGATAGATGGTCATAAAGGTGGTAAATTGCATGACTGCCCCTATTTTAATAAGGTTGCTATATGTATTATTGTTATTTGCCTTGCTTTTTTTATATTTGTAATGATTTTGGCACATTTTCCTATGGAATAGACTTTTGCTCGACAAGTTCATGGGTCAGCAGTTTAGACTGGTTCTGTCATCCAGGCTGGGACAGTCGGTCGGACGCTTAGGTTAGGCCGGTCATCCAGGCTGGGTCAGTCCTCCAGCTTCTCGGTCAGTCGTCTAGGCTAGGTCGGTAAATCATTTAGGATGGGTGTGTACTTACGAGTAACCTTTACCCATGCATTGCACCTGCACTTTGATGTTATGGTTAGGACACATTCATTAGATTGTGTGCTAGACTAGGGCTAGGATGCTTGGTAGTTTTTTTGATGACCTATATATTTTTCTCTACTGATTTGGTTGTCTTAGCTAGACATCAATTTGTGTGTTGCGTTGTGTGTTTACTGGTTGTGGACTTGCACACTAGTATATTAGAGGTGGTTTTCTATGCAGGGATCCATACTTAAAAATAAGTAAAAAAAAAAGAGAAGCAAGTAATGATTTGAATACTAACACTTTCAACAGGTGCTGCTAATGCTCCCCTCCCACCATGCATGGCTCATATGCGTTGCATGATAACCCGTGTTAAACTTTTCTGCGGATCGAATCTTCTTATACGGAGTCTGGCTGCTTCTCCTATTTCCTTGGATATATTGTCGACCCAACAACGCCATCTTGTTATATATTTTGTTTGACTTGTTTACATTGCTCAAGGTGCTTGCCTTTTTTGCTTTATCAACTTGTGATATGTGGGCTCTTACGAAAATGTAACATAGACTGATTAAGGACCCTATAATATAAACTTTCTACAAAAAACCTAATAATAAAAAATTCAAGATAAATCAAAATTTATGTTGTAAATCTTTCAACTATTTAAAATGTGCATTTACTTTTTTGTATTACCTTTTGACCGATTTTAAACGGGTTGCATAACATGACAATATCTCAAGTCATCCCTAATAGGGCCTCCACATTTAAACTCAAATTGCAAATAACTTCATCATTCTGTATGTCCCAAGGAGGAGTTCTCATGCTCCTTCAATTAACTGAGACAAACATATATTTCTACATAGCAGGTTGTCTAGAATAGCTGGACCCCTCCCCTCTTATACATTCTAGCAGCATCATTGTCATCTAATTGACAAGTATAAGTCCCACATTTGCCTATTCTACTCATTCGAGAGTGATAGGAAACTAAAGGTATATTTCCTTTGACCTTAGGGCTACCGGGATTCGCTTATACAACACAATTTTTGGATTGTTGACAAAAGATTTCTGATTGCGATGGGTCGACATTCTTTGCAGCTAGGTAGAATTAGGGCCTCTATAGCTTGGAATGAATGATTCATAGTATATTGACCTAACTTGCTCTACCTGCTTAGAAATTCCTTCACTTCTTGTTGATAGCTCTTTTAAGTCTTATTATTTCTTTAAAAAAATCATTGATACCGTATTGTGGGTTTCACAAGCCTAAACACTGTCGCCGTAGTGGATACCGTGATTCACTCTCTGTCTTATAACCCGGTAAGCGTTGAAAGCATCATAATTCTCCTGTTCGAGACGATCAAAACCCTTTTGTTTCTCAAATAACCAGATCAAAAATAATGTAAGCAATACTCTTCTTATTGAGAGTATTTTTGAGCATCCACCAAGATGTAGTTAACCAAATGAATGTGTTCTTTTGGGGGCTGCTCTTGACATGGAACAAGCAAAATACTTGATTCTCTGGTTGTGAGTTGCATTCATAGGGTGTGGATAAGTTTCTAATGCATTATCCTTTTGATTGTCTTACTTTTCGATTCCTCTCATATTTGAATCATCTCCATGATTCAAAAGAGAGATTTATTCGGAAGAAGAATAATACAACGACAGTAAGACAAGCTGACGACTCTAAAGTTACAAAAAGAACAAAAACAATGGCCTCAACCCATTAGACTTTATCTCTTGAACAATGAAGTGATGCTCTTTCCCGATTCTTTGACAAACTTAATCGTTGCTCATAGTCTCTACACCGCTACCAATCTTCTTATAAGTACAAAATCACCCTTGATGGGGGCAAATATGATTGGAAACACATGTGTATAGACATTAACATGAATCAACTGTATATATAGTGCAAGAAACTATATATAACGATACATCTAAACCTGTCTCGTCACTTCTCTCTATAATAATATTGACTTTCGCCTCAGAGTAAACTTCCCTTTATTTTTTTCTTCAACTTCTGAAAAATATTTATTCCAATGACTAATCTCTAAATATAAAGCACTGAATTTTTTTCGAAGACTGTGCCCATAAGACTTGTCCCACTTTTGAGAAACATCGTCGTTGCCGCCATTATTTGCCCTATTATTCTTCTTCTCAAATTTATCACATTAGAGTATAAGTGCCACAATCGACTCAATCTTTGTAGAATATTTGTTCCTTCAACGAAACTCATCATTCAACAACATCGTAGTCACCTCGCCATAATTCAATATCTCTTTCCCACGAATGAGTGTCATCATAAAATTTTCGCAGTCATCTAGGAGTGAATTCAATATAAGAAGTGTATTGTCTTCAGCTCCGACCTCCTCATCTAGATTTAACAAATCTGAAAGCTTTGTAAATCATTCAAGTGTTCATAAATAGTAAGCCCACATCTCAACTATAACTTGTAGAGTCAACGTTTCATATTGAGACAATTCTCCATGCTCTTCATGGGATATTTGTTCTGCAACTTTTTTCATAATTTTATTGTAGAAGTCTTCACCATCGCCCGTATTTGATCTTATGAGATATCCACTTTTGGATCAAGTGAGAAGCACTTTAATTTATCTTCAACGAATATCTTGCTGAGAGCACTTTAAGACATTTATCATTATTAAGAGCTTCGTGAATATTAAATGAACACAACACATCAATCATCTCACATCACCACATGCAAAAGTTTCATTTGTTATCGATTTTTATCACATCGATCTTGATGGGATGTGTAACCACTTGATGAAGCACCCGATGACATGTTATTATCAATTATTTTACCAGATATTGTAGCTCAATTCGCTCCAATTTCTCCATCACGTATCACCTCGCTATTCCGACTTTGACACCAATTGCATTGAAAAACAATGCGAAAAATAAATTCACACAAAAAACAAACACCAATCATAGTCCGAGTTATGTGGTTCGACACTAATCTGCCTTCGTCCATCGGGTGAGTTTATTCCACTTTCAATAAGCACGGAGAAAAGAAACAAAAATCGACCGAATTAGAGTTACAACTCAACACACAAAAATCTTTCATAATCCCTCATATAATAAACAATAGATGATCAATGTATGTAAATTGAAACTATTTCAAATATAGAAAAAATCACATATTTAGATCTCCTCAAATTATGTTTGGTAACATAGAAGTATTATATAACTTGATATCCCTAAATTATGTTACATAATATCAATCTTCCTAATATACACGCTTACTCTTTACAATCGGAAAAAATTTGTGTATGTCAACCGTATACAGAAGTTGCGTACGTAAAATGGTACACGAGAGTTACAAGGGGGTTATACAAGGGGGTTATAACCCCCTTGTACCTCCCGTTTAACTCTCGTGTAACCCCCTGTAACCTTGTAACCCCTGTAACCTACAAATGAATGAAACATAAGCGCGGGTTACAAGTGAGTTACACGGAATGTACAAGAAGATTATAACACACTTGTAACCCCCTTGTAACCCCAATGTAATCCCCGTGTAATCTATTACGTACAAAGCTCTGCGTACGGTTGACGTACAAAAATTTTTTCCCTTTATAACCGCTACATTTTAATGCTCTTCATAACAAAAGATCTGGGCGAAGTAAACATAAAAAATAAAGTTCAGATGTTAAATTTGTAAATACACATGAATTGGGTGGTATGTATGTAAATTTTCTTTTATAATAGTTTCGACTAATTAGGTCATACGAGACACGCTGTCCAATGAAATTATTTTATAGTGCGAATAAAAAATAGTAAAAATATAATAATTGATATTAATTTTAAACTATATAATTCCTTCACGTTCTCTCGGTATGATTTTTTTATATAAATATTAAATGAGAGAACGAATTTACTATATTTTAAATTGTACGTTTTCCATCGGACGGTTAAATAAGCCAACTGACCAAATATATATATATATATATATAAATTTTTCTATTTTATATGAAAGTTCAAAACTCTGCAAAAATAATATGTAGGAAGCTTTATATATATATTATAATTTTTATTTATTTACTTATTGATCACTATTGAATCATCGCCGGACTACCATCACCGCTTCCCGATCATCACCGTCAGGCTGCTGCCATTAAATATACTGTCAACAGAATTTATAGCACAAGACTCTTATCATCGACAATTTTTTTATAGAGAAAATATTATATCAAGGCTTCGCACATAGAGCTACGTGCGGAGTCCAATGAAATCACGACACGTGGCGCGTGCCAATGAAAAAAAAATATTTATCTGGTAACACAGGGAATATTCCTACCTTGTTATTCCACGTTATTCATGTGTTATTGTGTGTTATTCAAGTGTTATTGATGTGTTATTGAACACCGAGAATATTCTCAGAACAAAACAACACCTGAATAACATACAATAACACATGAAGAACACACAATAATACCTGAATAATGTGGAATAACATGGGAGGAATATTTCCTGCGTTACCGGGCAAAAATTTTTTTTTTCCACACGTCATATGACGTGATTTCATTAGACTCCGTACACAGCTCTACGTGCGGAGTCCTGATGTAATATTTTCTCTTATTTATACCAGTAGGATCACAACAACTTTTTCAATATTTTGAGCTGCGTGCGGAGTCCTGATGTAATATTTTCTCTTATTTATACCAGTAGGATCACAACAAATTTTTCAATATTTCCGATCATTTTTTTCTTGAAAATCATATCTCATTCGTGTAATATTGCTCTGACTATTCAAGTGCTAGTAAAATCTTGTAACCCAACTCAGAGATAATATAATCATTTCCAGTGAGTCATATCATGTGAATTTCCCCCCCCCATTTAAATTTCTCCACGGAAAACATTTCTAACCAATCAAAACAGTACTCCCAGGGTCATGGAGATGAGAAGAGGATAAGAAGGGGCTGAAACGCAGCTGACGTGAAGAAGAAGAAAGCCACAAGTAAAGAAGTAGAGGAGCGAGCACTTCCTCGGCATGTTCTATTTCCCTGTTCCCCTGAAAGCGAGATGCTGGCCTATATAATACAAGGCTCGCCAGCCATGCCCGCCCTCATTCTAAACCCTACCCATCGCTCATTCCAAACCCCTCATTCTGCATCTTCCTACCTACTCCTTCACCTCAATGGCTCTGCCTCTATCCTTCTCTTCCCCCGCTCTCTTACCTCGCCATTTCCACCGTTTTCTTCCCCTGCGTCCTGCGGCGGTCACCGGAGCTCCACCTTCTTACTCTTCCCCTACGCCGACGGTCCGATCGCCGGAGGAGACGGTGCAGAGGAATTTGAGTGTTGAAACGAAGCTGGAGGTGCTGTACGATGATTTGTCGGGGAGGGAGAGTGTGAAGGATTATTTGGATGCTTCGAGGGAGATTGTAAAATCAGACGGCGGGCCGCCCCGCTGGTTTTCTCCGCTTGAGTGCGGGAAGCCGGTACAGGGCGCTCCTGTGTTGCTGTTCTTACCTGGTGAGTGTCTTTGATTCGGTGTTGCTTGTGAATTGTTTCGATAATGGCTCCATCAAAGCTCTGATTGCGCGTGTTCGCCTACTCTGCGGCTTTACTAGTGCCGGGGAGCTTTTTCAACATTAGAATTAGCATTTGTACTGGTCACATTAAATAGTATTGATGACTAGCGTATGGCTTCATGAAGATTGTGAAGCCGGGATTCTTGTGTAAGCGTTTGGAGATGCAATCTGCTGATGGGTAGTTTATACATGCAGGTATAGACGGGACTGGATTTGGACTTATTTTGCATCATAAATCTCTTGGTAGGTAAGTTGAAATTCTCAATTATATGCTGTGATGCCAATTGCTTCGGAATGTCCATGATTTAATTCGGTTAATCAGGCAATTTAGCTTCATTTTATGTATTAATAACTCATTTTCTCATAATCTTTGAATTTGATTTGCAGCAGGATGCAATAATAAAAATAAATAAAATTTAACCGTTTTTTTATGTTTTCAAGCTCTTTTGATTGCTAGTTTGCTTTTAAAATTCCTAGTTAAATTCTTTTGCTTGATTTAAGTTTATTTACATAATGTTTATCATCTTCGTCACTGGATCATGGTTAGCATTATCACAATTATTTGAGGTTGGTTTTTATCAACGCTCTTTCTCTCATTACTTTTAATTTTTATACAACATCTTAACTTGCAAAACTTATTTTAGAACTTATACTCCTGTTACTTGGATTGAAGTAAATTGAGGGAAATACGATGAAATTGATATGTGATGTTATAATGCCTGATCCTAGATTCCTAATACATGGAGGCATTCGACTATCTTCATACCACTACTGCATTGAATTTTGCATTTGTTACAAGATCCTACCAGTAAAGATTTAAGAGAAGTTTGTTTTGAATTCAGCTAAATGTAACTAAGAAGAATTGGAGCGGGATTGACTTGGGAAGAGAGTTCTTGAGTCTCGAATCGAATCAACCTTTTGATCTAGAATTTAGTGGTTCAGACCAAGTTCTCTATTTTATAATTTAATCTTGCACGTGTTATTTCTTGAAAGTAGTAATCTATCTATGTTTTGTCCACTTTAATTTCTTATAGGTTGTTGAAATCTCTGAATAACCTAAAGATTGGGTGTTGTAAACCCGAAATTCTTTAATTCTTGCTTTAAGCGATAGGCTTCATCAGGTGGCTTGTAACCAGCCATCACACCTCTGTTTCAGACATTTGAAAAGGTTTATCGGCCGGCTTTTGCAAGAATTTTTTGTTGGCATCTCTCTGGATAACTTTAAACTGTAGCATGTTGGGTTATTGATTCGGCAACCTCAGAAAAGTTAGGGTGGGTAATAGAATTAGCTAGTAGATGATTGTCGGAAATCCTAATTAATTTCTATAATTTTGTTGTCGTTATCCTGTCTATGGATAGCTTAGTGTTTGCATTGCTGAGTATAATTAATTTTAATTCTAATCACTTTTGCCGACGATATGATTGGATACTTTGCCTCACGGTGTTAGCATTATGTATATGGACAAATAATGCGGTAAATTGAAATTAAATTTTCTTATATTTTTAAGCTTTACATTGAGGTTGCATCTTTGGTTTGCCACATTTTATTGATATAGAAGCATTTTTTACTCATCGTTGCATAGATTTGATGCCAAAAAATATAAGAAAAAGGAAAAAATCAATACTTAAAGTTTTCTCCATTTAACAACCAAAAAGATGATTTTTATTGTTAAATGCTTGAAACTCATGCATCATTCCTTCCACTATGTTATCCATGTATATATTGAGTTATTCATTTGATTGTTGATTTTATAATTTGCTGTTTGAAACAACGTGTTTCTTTTTTTAGAAAGGAATAGCTACCAACGCATTAGTTGAAGTCATTTGCGCATAAGATTATTAGCTTTTCATGTTAATTTGAGACGTAAATTCTCATCAATTATACTTAGTTTTTGTTTAGTTCTACACCCTTACTAAGGGGCCATTTGGGTTACTTTTATTTTTATTATTTTATTTTATTTTGTTTTGTTTATATTTTGAATGGAATAAAATATGTTTGACATATTTGTATAAGATATTATTGTTTGTAAACACTCAAAACACCTTAATGTTGTTTCTAGTATTTTCAAAACTATGTGAATTTGTTTTTAGAAATAAAAAATAAAAACATGTAAATAACATCTTAAACAAACACTGATGCTAGAGTTAACTCACACCATGACTAAACGACAAATATTTATTGCTCAAATTCAAAAGGAGCTACAATAGCGACCCTTGAACTAACAAAACAACGACACAATACCGGAAATAAAGTATAAACAACACAAGCAACACCCTATGGTGAGGATGTCGGTGCTATGTGGTGGCTATACACAAGGAAAAGCTGACCGAGGCTTTGTTTGGTACGAGTATTTAAACTGGATTTAAATATTAATTTAACGTAAATCCAGCCAAACACCATAAATGAAATATACAAATTTAACGACAAGTTCAAACTTTTTTTTATGTTTCGTTTATTTTATAACCTAAATTCAAATTTATTAAATCTAACTATTTTGTTCAAAGGGATTTATGCCAAATACATCAAACGGGTTGAACTAAATTTAATCTTAAGTCAACCAAACATTATTTCAGATTTAACAATATTTGGATATGATAAATCTGGATTAACTGGATTTATTAAATTATAGCTAACTTAAATCCTAGTTGCAACCAAGCACCCCTTGAATATGGTGGCTGTGGTTGACGAGGAGAAGTGCGGGCTAGACGCATGAAGTGCTGTAGGTAGGGTGCGGCCGAAGCAGGAGGGACCCTAGGTAGAGGCCAACGACGATAAAAACAGAGACAGTTGTTGAGCAGCAGTAAGGAAATTGAGAGGAGTGGCTTAGGAAGGTTGGGAGGGGGATAACGACAGGTTGAGAGGTGGAGGTGTGATAGCCACAGGAAAGGTGGGAAGTAAAGATTATGATAACAATAGGCTGTGGGGGTGGATTCCTGCAACAATAGGTGGTTTTCTGGGTTGGCGGTAGGAAAACATGGAAGAGGAATGTTGCAGAGGAGGGGGAACGTGGAGGATAATCACCACCTTGGAGCGAGATATAGCTGGAGCACCACTCATCCTCAGATACCGGCCCTGGAATGGGAAAAAAGGATGCTGACGGCTGTCCTTGACAGAAATCTGAAATTAAACCGACAAAACTTAATTCTAGTTCCACAAATACACATCTAAATATAGATGGAATAGGGAGGAACACTTAAAAGGAAAGGGGTTAGCAATGGGCGGTAATTCCACCCCCCTTAAGGAGGCCTACCGGTCCAACAGTAGGCTAGATCGGAACAGGAGTTGGCCAGTTTGGCTAACTCCTTCCATCCAATTCATTCGGTTTCTACAAGCCTTGCGTCAGTCTCCCGGAGTTGGAGGATCTTCGTCCTCATTCATCAAAGCTTTTGAACGTCGTTTGTGGTTCTAGTAGCACGTGGATACCCTGTCGACTGCACTGTCTCCCAAGGCACCTGAGAGTCTTCCCAAACTTACGAGCAAACATCCACATCGGTCCAATCTTCTGGGAGTCTGTGAATAAACTGAACTGAGTCTACTTGTCTCGCATCTACTGCTGAATGCTCCCAAAGTGACCCACTATCGACTCAACCAGATTAGAAGTGGGGCTAATCTGACCCTTCCCACATGGTGGTGGCGCCAGTGGTAAGGTGTCCACCATGATATCCCGACATACACTCCGTCATGCCTGTCCCTTGGTGTCTCAGTACTATCATCCTCCATCGGCACTAAAATTGATCTCAATGATGTTGCTCTGTTGATAAGGGCTCTTGTGACCTCAAGATCCACCAAAGGAGGTAGGATGATGCGCTTCACATTTTTGGTGAAGGAATATGTGATTTTCAATCTGTTGTTTTGAGTCCCCCAATCAAACTGTCACGGTCTTCCCAACAAAAGATGGACATCTATAGAGATCTCATCACAGCACACTTGATTATGTAGTTGGCTCGCGATCTCTGTACTAGGCACCTCCGGTCAATGCTGACTCTGTTCTCATTCTTCAGCCATGTCAAAGAATATGGTTGGGAGTTGCTCTGAGTCTTGAGACCCGATTTTTCTATCATTTGCGTAGATGCCACATTGCTACTTCTTTCCCCGTTGATGATGAGGCTGCATACATTTCCATTCACCGTGCAGCTGGTGTAGAAGATATCGTGGCGAAGCCATTGCGGATCCCTCGTATTTTAGACTGTAGGATCCGTTGAACCACAAGTGTCTCTCCTTCATCTGGAGGCAGACGGTACACCTCACCATAGTCCTCAACTTTCTCCTCATCACTAATCTCCTCCACGACGCCTTGCTCTGTAAAGGACACGACTTGGCTTGTCGGGCGTGCCTAAATCTGTGGTATTTGAAAGATTTTCTGGTGGGGACTGTAGCAGACGTGACACTTTTCTCAAGTTTCTTCTCTCTGGGAGTGGTTGTATCCTTATCTAACCTATCTTTCGCAACCCCATGAGGTTTGCCCCTGCTGCTGTCACTAACCATGCATGGTTGACTGACTGATGATGGTCACTTGCTATGTTTTTGCTGCATTTCCACTTTCTACGCTAAGGTCTGAACATCTCCAAGTGACGAATAAGGCTGCAGCTTTATCACAGCGCTAATAACAGGCTTCAAGCCCCCCAGATAATGAGTTATGGTATTCTCTTCTAGCACAACCAAGTCACACCTCATCTACAACTAATCAAACTGTGTCGTGAACTCCTCTACTGACAAGTCTTGCTATTGCAAGTGGTGGAGCCTCAGAAACATGTCCTGGTTGTAATGAGGTGGTAAATATTTCCTCTGCAGTTCGTTCCTCATCTTCTTCCACTTGGAAATTTTATTATGGCCTTCTCTTTCCTCAACCATTGCAAGTTCTCCCACCAGAAGGAGGCACTCATTTTCAACTTAATGGTAGCTAGCTTCACCTTTTTATCCTTTGACACTACCTTATATTCGAATATTCTTTCAACTAATTCTAGCCATTCAACGAAATCATCTGGATCATACCTCTACCAAACCCAAACAGATTCACTTGATGCTGAAGTCTTTGTGCTCTCCAAATAATATATCCTCTATGAAATTCTCTCTATTGAAGTGATTAAGATACCTCTCTCAAGGCCTCTTCTGATACTGAATTCTGAAACATCGTGATCTATCTTATTCACTGCTAAAATTCTCTAAATGGAAAGGATTCAGATCCTCACCTCTTTCTCTCCTTTGACTTTCTGGATCTCGGTCGAGGGTATCCTCCCTTAGGTTCTTTCTTTCATCAATCTCCGAAATCCTCCGTTGAAAACAACAGAGCTCTCGCCGTATCTCTTCCCGGGTAGGCTCATACATATATCTTCATGGTGACATGGTTAGGGTTTGAGATTTGTGGAAGTGGAAGTGTTATTTAGTGGCAGGAAGGAAAAATTTTGGGTTATGTTGGATGCTAGAAAACCCTAGGATGGCTAGTTCTGATACCAAATAATACCAGAGTTTACCCAAACGACGACTAAACGACAAATATATATTGCTAAAATTCAAAAGAGATTATAATGGCGACACTTGAACCAACAGAACTACGACACATCACTGGAAATAAATGACAAACAACTCAAACAATACCCTAGGGTAAGAACGATGGTGCTGGGTGGTGGCTTGTCACGAGGAAAGGTTAGTTGAATGTGGCGGCTGTGGTTGACAGGAAGTAGTGCGGGCTAGCAGCGGGAAGTGTTGTAGGCAGGATGCGGCTAAGGTAGGAGAAACCCCGTGGAGAGGCCAACACGGATAGCTATTGAGCAGCAGTCAAGAAATTGGAGAGGGTGGTTGAGGAAGGTTGGGAGGGGAATTACGACAGGTTTAGAGGTGGAGGTGAGGTGTAATAACTACAGGAAAGGGTGGGAGGAAAGGAATATGATAACAGTAGGCTGTGGGGGCGGATTCCTACAACAACAATCGGTTTTCTGGGTTGGCGGTAGGGAATCAGGGAAGAGTTAGGTTGCGAAGGAGGGGAAACGTCACGGATAATCATCTTGGAGCGAGATATAGTCGAAGCACCACTCGTCATCGAATACCTCCCTGGAAAGAAAAAAAGACACTGATGGCTGTTCCTGACAAAAATCTGAAATCAAACTCACAAAATATCTAACTCTAGAAACACATAAATGGAGATGGAAGGGGGTTTAGGGTTTGGGGTTTGGGGTTTGGGGAGGGGAGGGGCGGGGCGGGGCGGGTATTACGTGGGGTGGGGACTACGAAGGAGCAATGGGCGGTTAATTCCAGCATCCACACTGAGGAGGTAGACTTGGTTCAGCAGCAGGCTGGACGGAACAGGAGTTGGCCGGGTTCGGCCAGCTCCTTCCAACCAGTTCATGCGGTTCCTCCAAGCCCGCGTCAAACATGTTTTTGAAATTAAAAGAGAAAAAAAAAAAGAAAAGGTCCCAAACAAGTGCCAAGCTTTTTGCAAAATAATTTTTTCCATCTCATTACAGTGATCTTTTCCATACTTTACTTTTGCTAATCTTGCTTATGTCTTTTATTTGTATTGATTTATCATTGTACCATATGATGTGCAGGGTTTTTGAAGTTCGTTGCTTGCACATTCCTACCGCTGATCGGTCCCAATTTAAAGGTTGATATTCTGTGTGGATAAATTGTTGACATACATTACTAGTGTGTTCTATTTGTTTTCTTTATAAACTTTTCTGGTTGAAGTTGATTACCTTAGGCTAAGTAGTCAAAATATTATGATACCTTCTGAAATATCGACTCAGAACAGAAACTTTAGGTATGCTTAATTTGGTTACATTGCTACTTGTTGTAGAACGGTGGAGATGGTGGCAAGAAGAGGAAAGAGACCAGTAGCTGGGTCGAGGAAAATGGAGATGAATTGGAGAGATGAGATATAGGAATAGCCTAAATTTTTATTATCTATCTTGATATTAGTCCTCATAACTTGAGTAATTCTGATTTTGTGCTTTGAACTGAAGAAATGAAATTTTAGACATACGAATTACACAAACTTTCCTAAAATTATGTGTTCTTCCTTTCAATGCAGAGCTGGTGGATTTTGTTGAGTATTCTGTGAAGCACGAGCACAGGCTATCTCCGGACAAGCCAATTTATCTTCTTGGAGATTCATTTGGATGTTGCTTGGCTCTTGCAGTTGCTGCTCGTAATCCCACTATTGATCTTGTGCTGATCCTAGTTAACCCAGGTCAGATCAAATATAAGAGTTTGTTTGGGATCAATTTTATTTTTTGTTATAATATATTTAATTTTTAAGTGTTTTGAGTGTTTTTAAAAGGATCAATCTTAATCAAATATGGCAAACATATTTTATTTCAAATCAGAACATAAACAAAATAAAATATAGAAAATAAAATATAAGAATGATCCTAAACAACCCCTAATTAAGTATGCCAAACATGCTTTATTTTAAAACAAAACAAATATAAAATAAAATAAAATACAAATTAGAAAATAAAAGTAAAAGTGATCCAAACAAATCTGGTTATTGTTATGATGAATTGTTTATTTGTAGTTGCATTAGTTTTGTATTTGCATCGCCTTACTAATTAATGCTTCTTTCAGCTTCTTCATTTGGGAGGTCACAGTTGCAGCCTTTGTTTCCAGTTTTGGAGGCTTTACCTAGTGAACTTCATGTTGCTGTTCCATATCTACTCGGTCTTTTCCTGGGTAGATCTTCATTCTACTTATAAATTTCATGCTCGTCTTTTTCTTGCTGTGGAGTTATTATCTTCGTCATTAAATTTATCTTTAGCTATTTGGAATAGGCCATTAGTAAATTTTCATGTTTGGCTTGTTTCATGAAACAAATTACTTGCAAAGTGCAAGTTTTATGTTTATGCCCTAGCCTGAAATTTATATCCTAAAATGCCCTCTCACCTGGCCATTTGTATGGTTAATGACAATTTTTAGCATATGCCATTGCTGAAATTTTAAAAACTGACAACATGCAATTTGATTAAATTACATCGGGACAGTCATCACAATTTGGACTCTATGGAACCATTTTGATGAAGTATATTTGCTTTTGGGGCTGCATCAACATAATTATTAAATTGAAGAACTACTTAATGCCTGATAAAAATGAATTAATTTTGCATGATTCAGTTGGGACCAAGGAGAACGAGGTTAAAATCTTCTACTGGCAAGATTGTTCCCGGATGATAATTATTGTATGAAGATTTGGATATTGTTTTTATCTTCTTATGGTTGTTACTATCTCGATTTGATGAAGTGGATGCATAAGTTTCTATCTCATTGGGTTTTCCTTGAACCTTTTGGTTATGAGTCTTAGCCTCATTCTTTGTGAGTTAATTAGCATAATTGGCTAGGCTCCTTGTACAATAATCTCCTTGTAAGAATGAAAGCAAGTGTATTTTTGCATTAATGTCTTCAAAAAATCTACCAAGCTGTTAGGGTTCAATTTACTACTCTTTAAAGTTCTATGTTATGATCATGCATAGGAATATCTGCAATCTACTTTTCATTCCTTTTGTGCCATGAATACTATTATAAATTGATCATCTTGCTTTTATGCTTTACAATAAAATGATGTGGCTGAACAAAAACACGAACTTCTTATTGAGGATACTTTCACTATAATGGTTCATGTAAATGTTCCATAAATATTATGAAAAAATGCCATTCTAACATCCTGCCATTTAAATAACCATGCTCCATACACTACGTAGAGTAGGGCTACACCCTTTTCTTTTCTATTTCCTAAAAAATTTCATTTTTTTCTTTCATTTTAGCCATTACTTTTTCTATCGTGTTTTGCCCATTTTTTTTGCCCTAGATCGGACAAACTTCTCTTTGTGCTTCTATATATATGGGTTTTTCTTGGATTTTTTTCGGTCATCCTTGTTATAATTCCTCTGTTTAATCGCTTTTATATCTCCATGGTTGTAGCCTTTCATGAAGAATCACCTACTATCGCTCTATCTTGCTTTACGGAATCTCATAGTATTGCTCTTCCATTGATTGCTCCTTTATCTGCTCCTACTCGACAAGTTTATACTTGTGATAGCGATAACCTCCCTCGAATACACCTCTGACCAGTTCATCTATGGACGAGCATTTGTCTCTAAACTTCAATCTCTAGCTTCTCATTGCTCTTTGAAAGGTATGTGACTAATTACTTTCCACCGCTACACTCCTTTATTTATTATCATCATTTTAGAAGTTTGCTTTATCTCTATCCATTGTTTATATTCTCATGACATATCAAAAACATTACTTGATCTTAATTTAAAACATGCGATGTATATACTAATGGGGACTCTTTAATCCTCACACATGTGATATTGTTTCATCACTTGTGATTTCAAAAATATTTCTTGTCAGTGGATTTTCATGAATAATTTTGATCTTTATTGTACAATTGATTGCTACAAGGCCTAGCAAAAAAGTTCATGACATTGATTATCTTAAGACTTTCTCATATGTAGCTTACCTAAATCTTTTTTGTCTTCTTATCCCCTTTTTATTTAATCAAATGCGGTCTTTGCTTGAAAAGGATGTAAGAATGCCTACTCCATAATGATCTTTCTAAGGCTATTTATATCAAATGTGTCCTAATTTAACACATGCAATGTACATACTTATGGGGATTCTCTCTAATCCTCACACATGTGATTTAGTTTTCATCACTTGTTAATGTCAAAAATATTCTTTTTAGTGGACATTCATGAATAATTTTGGTCATTATTGTACAATTGATCGCTACATGGCGTTGCAAAAAGTACATAACATTGATAATCTTAAGACTTTCTCATATGTGAGTTCACTAAATCTTTTTTGTCTTTTTTCTCCACCTACTTATTTAATCTAATGTGATCTTTGCTTGAAAAGGATGTATTTCTTACTTATGCCACACCAAGAAATGCACAATAGAGAGAAAACTCTTCACGCATTTCTTGGCATGACATAAGTAAAAAATTAGTATTTCCTAATTATTTACCCTTATACATTTGTTTTGACAATGACAAAACTCACTAAACCTTAAACCCTAAGCCCAAACCTTAATTATTTGCCTTGTACTCTAGGAAGGACATTGGCAGGTTGTCTAATTCTTCAGTAGTAATATTTGAAACAGAATGAATTGGCATGACCTACGTGACTTGAAACACGAGAAAAAATAAAAAGTTAATGTCAAAATAACATTAACAAGAACTTATAATGGAATAAAAGTCGTGTTCAAATAATTAAAAAACTAAGTATTATTGAAATATGAATTGAACACGAAATTGGGCATACAGAGGACTTGCGATAAACTTGCCTGTAGGCACAACTAGAACTTTAATTCAAACACAAATGAATGCTTAGAACACTTAGGAAATACATTTGAACAAATTGAACTTGAAATGCAGATCATTTGCAAGTTTGGATTAAATGAAGATCATTTGCAACACTTGATAAATATTAAGGCCTCCTAATTAGTACAACTGAATAAACAAATTAATACATGCATGAAAACGGATTGCGACTAATAATGGACAAAAAAAATGAAAGTTATATGTGTGCCTTGATGACTGTACATTCACATGAACACTCGCAACATCTAGCTTTCATACCTTAACATGGACGTGCATTCAGATGAATGCATGTTTTTCCAAATAAAACTAAAATTTTCCAATACAGTAGCTGTTTTGTGAATGCATGTTTTTTCCAAAATAAAACTAAAATGTTCCAATCAACTGGATGTCTTGGGTTGCACGAGTTCCCCAAGTGACATGTTTGACAATTATAAAAAATAGCTCCATGAATGTTTAATGGGCAAAATGCTTTTGTGAATAACATATTTTCGACAAAAAAAAGTGGTTCACAGATGTGTTTCATGGGTCATGCGGTTGTTTCAACAAGACATGTATGATGAGTCGAATCATCACAATACTCTGCTTGTACTTTTATGAAAGTGTTAGAACATCCAAACATATCATCTAGAAATGCTGCGTGGACTCACATTAAACAAATTTAAATCATCCCTCTTTGAGAAGCACGCAGTCATTTTGAAAATTTCAACCACCATTTCAACGTCCAAAACTCAAACATAACGTATGTGCACGCTCTCAAGAAGGCCTCAAATCCAATTAACCATATCACAAATGTTGGACTCTTCTTGATTTACTGCCCGTTTGGGGCAGCTTAAAACAGCGGCGACGTTTTCAAAAACGTCGCCCTGATGTTTGTTTCGCACTTTTGAAGGGCGTTTGGAAAATCACAGTTTCCATTTTAAGAACAACTTCGCCCGCAGGACGATCCCCGCGGTCGGCGTTTACTTCGTCGCGTTTAGTATCAAATTACTCCGCTGCCCTGCAATCACGCTCTCTGCCCTAACCCCTCCCGAATTCGGCATTCATTTTCCTTCGGTCATGATCGAGCTCGCAGAGCCACCCTGCTTCTTCGGCACTCCTCTTCCAGGTAAGGTGTGTTCCTTCGACTTTACTTCCTTAGCAGACAAACTGCTTCCCTGTCGTCTACCACCTCCCCTAACATCCGCCCATCGACTGTCAAAGTGATCGACATCGACGACTCACTCGTCGATTTCTCTCGGCCGGTTAAAGTATTCCAGGTTCTCAGCTAAAACCAAACCTCCTCCATTAAGTTCAAATATCGCCTCACGGTGCGGGATTGATGAAGGCGGCGAGGAGCGGTGGAAGAAATAAGAGGAAGAGAACTGTACGCCAATTATATAAAAAATGGATTTTGATTGTTATAGGAGGATCATTGAAGCTAGTTTTGGGAGTTGGAGATATGATTCGGGAGAGAGGAAGAGTTTTGGGTTTTAGGATATTGAAATCCTCGATGCATATTTGAGTGAGATTGAAGAAGCTTGCTTTGTTACGTGGTTAATTCGATACAGTATTAGCATGTATTTAAATGTTCTCGTTATTAATAATTAATAATTAATAAGATGATAATGATTAAACCCCTCATTTTTTAAAAAATATGCAATCGCATTACTTTAAATTTGCGATACTTCAATTTTTCTATAAGAGGATTTTATCATTTTATATTAATTTTGTGTTGTGTGGTCATACTTTTTAAGTGTTGTGTGTTCGCACAAATTAAACAGTTAAACAACTTATTGAGATTAGGGGCAGAAGCGTCATTTGTCCATAAATAACTACAATCAGCTGTTTTCCAAGCACACAAACCAAACAGACAATCAGCGTATCAGGATAAACTACTAATCAGCAGCTTATCAGAATAAACTGCTTATTTGGATAAGCTGCAACTGCCCCAAACAAACCCTTGGTTGAAGAATCGTGTTTAAACTCATATACTTAGGTTAATATAACTAACTTGTCATCAAGGGATGGAAAATAGACGCTGTTCAATGAGCACCATAACAATTATTTCATCAAACATTTACGTATGGCTTT
This sequence comes from Papilionanthe hookeriana x Papilionanthe teres, assembly GCA_022702705.1. NCBI lineage: Eukaryota > Viridiplantae > Streptophyta > Magnoliopsida > Asparagales > Orchidaceae > Papilionanthe > Papilionanthe hookeriana x Papilionanthe teres. The sequence continues at coordinate 70,262,231 of CM040426.1, read as the reverse complement.
CAAGACCTCTTATGAAAAAAAAAGTAAAGGAAAAATCAAAATGGGAATTCTTAGTTGACCGGGTTTTCTCGCCTATAGGTCAAGTTTCTAGGATCCATCCCTTGAGGTTTGATCCTTTGTGACCTTGGTATGACAAGTTAAAGAGACTTAATCTTTAGATAATTTACCTTAACACTCATCAAAAGATGTAGAGTCATATTAGATTTTGTTTTGCATATGGTTTAGTTGTTGCAATACTTTATTTAAGAAAATAGATGAACATATTATTATTTATAAGAATGGATCTAATAAAACAAAAATTGATTATTTTCTTATAATAAGAATAGATCGTCAAAAATGTAAAAGATTATAAGGTCATTCCAAAGGAGAATTTAAACACTCAATATTGATTATTAGTTATGAATTTTTAGATCAAGAGTTGTAAGATAAAGAATGTTAGGAATCATTGTCATAGAATTCTATGAGTGCACCCAAAGACACAAATAAAATTATTTTTTTTAGTAAACTTCAAATTTTCAAGATTTGGGTTGTTCATAGAAAAACAATTTCTATATGGGATTTAGTAAAAAAACACTGTTAAATAAGGGTAAAAAATGTACTCGGAGAATCAAAATGAAAATTTTCTATAAATAAAAAATAGTTGGTGGTTGAATAATAATGTGCAAGAAAATATAAAATATAAGAAATTGTGTTATAAAAATTGGTTTAATTGTAAAAGCTTAAGGAATTAAGAAAAATATAAGGTGGATCGTAATGAGTCTAAGAGAATAATTTGTGATGCTGAAAATTCCGCTTTTAATGATCTTTATGAATTATCAGATATTATAGAGTTTGGAAAATATGTATAAACTAGCCAAACAAAGATAAAATAAAAGTAAGTATTTAACTCAAGTAAGGGTTTTAGAGATGAAAATAAAAAATTTTTGTTCTTAGAGGAAGATATTCAATATAGATGGTTGAACTATTTTGATAAAATTTTCAATGAATTTTTTGAAAGAATGATCAATCTTAGTGAACTTAATATCGTTAATAATAATAAAATATTTATTTTACTGTCGTATTAGTAAAAAAAGTTGACGAGGCTTTAAAGAAAATCAACCGTGGAAGCAGTAGGATCTGATGATATCTTAATTGTAATGTGAAAATATTTAGGAGATTTGGGAGTTTCTTAGCTTACCAAACTATTTAATATTATTTTAAACACTAAAAAGTTGACTGAGTGGAGGAAGAGTATTTTGGTTCCTATTTTTAAGATTAAAGGAGATGCACAAGAGTGCAGATTATAGAGGAATTAAGTTGATGTTGCATACTTTAAAATTATGGGAGAGGGTAATTGAACATATGTTAAAACTTGTTACAAAGATTTCTCATAATTAGTATGTATTTATATCAGACATGTCAACTATGGAAGCTATACATTTTTTGAGAAGTTTGATAGAGAAGTACAAAGAGAATAAGGAGGATCCGCACAAAATTTTTATTGATTTAGAATAAGCTTAAGATAAAGTTACAAGATAAGTCCTTTGAAGAGTTCTAGAGAAGAAAGGTATTGAGATGACTTATATTCAAGTCATTAAATATATGAATACTAGAGCTGTTACTTGTGTTCGAATAGAAAGAGAATTGACTGTATTTTCCTATTTTAGTTGTATTACATAAAAAATCGGTTTTAGGCCTATATCTTTTTGCTTTAGTTATGGATGCTCTTACTGGACATTTACAGGAGGATGTACCACGGTGTATGCTTTTCGCTGATGATATCCTTCTTGTGGATAGGACTAGAGAAAGTAATCAAGCAAAACTTGAATTATGGAGGCATACAAGATTAGAGAGAGTTGTCTGAGATGGTTTGATCACATTAAATATCGATCATCTGATGATTATGTTAAGAGAATAGATGTTTTAGATTCGTCTTATGTTAAGAAAGGCAGAGGTAGACCTAAAAAGAATTTGACATGTATAAAAATGATCTTAATTTATTAGAATTAAATGAAAATATGACACTCAATAGGACACAATGGAGAAAAAGGATTCATGTAGCCGATCCCACTTAGTGGGATAAAGGCTTATTGTTGTTGTTGTACTCATCAAAAGAGATCTTTAGTCAACAAATTTACAATCAATCACTTAATTGAAAAATTCCTTAGGTAGTCATGAAGTTTAAATGGGAAATTTACATATATAGCACCCAATTCTTATGCATTTACCTATCTCACATCCAAACTTTGATTTTTACATGGTATGTACCTTTTCCTATGTATGACAAGGTGGAAATAGTATAATCCGCCTTTTCATTCATATTAGGCTGATTATCATGTAAAAATTAAAGTTTGGGTGTGAGATAATTAAATGTATAAGAATTGGATGCTATGTATGTAAATTTTTCAATTTAAAAGCGCTTAACTGAAATGTACCACATAAAGCTCAGAAATAAAATTCATCCACCCTTCATAACAATTTATCAAATGTGATAAATTTAATATTAATATGAGCTCACTAAGAGCTAATGTCATATCATTTCTCTCAAAATTTTCACATTAGTAAGAATGTGACTCAAGTCCCCATCTATGTGATTTTGTTGCAAAATGACAAAATAATTTTAGTCTGACCCATTTATCCATGTGATTTGCTGCAAAATAACATTATTATATTACACTTACAACCAAAGCTTATATGCTCCCTATTGACCTATCTCTTTGAGTTTTCAATTATATGGTGCACTTGATAGGGAAAAAGGTATTTTGTTAGATAAGGTCAACTTAAAATCATTCTTCAGATAAAAATTCATCGTAGATTTACAATGCTCCCTTGAACAGCTTATGACTATCGGTAAGAATGTTTCGCTCAAGTTGGGTGGGCTAATTGTTTTAATTCTCCATTCTTTGCAACAAGCTATATCTACATGATATATACACAACAATTTGAGGTTGTGTGCTATCATTCTAAAATTGAAAAATAAATAATCGAGATATTCTATTATTATTATTTACTATTTTTGCTTAATTAGGAATACATAATATTTTTATTTCCTTTTTTGATTTGTTATTTGAATTTGCCAATTTATGCACTAATTCTATTTGGAAAATAGAATGAACTATTTCCCTCTCATTAATGGTACTATGCAATAAGAAGATATCATTGCGATTTAAATGTTGATTTATCTTTTGCTATAGGGATCCAAATGTTGGATGAGAAAATTGCGTTGATAGCTAAATATGGTGAAAATGATAATGTTTTGATGAATGTCTCAAAACTATAAAGTATAACTTATTAAATGACTATATTAGGGGGCTTATTAAATTGGCATGCATTTAAGATGAAGTAGTTGATGTATCGCAAAGGATAAAAAAATGATCCTTTAGATGGGCAGATAAAACTAATATTGAAGGATTGTAAATGAAATGTATTCTAAGGTAACATAGAAGTTGTGCAAAATGATTTTCTGAAATAAGAGTTTAACATCTTTAGCACTCAACAAGATAAATAGAATCTGAAAACTATAAGTTAGCTCGTAATTAACTAGATAAGATCAATGATTTTGATAATAATTTGATATTTTTCCATGAAGTGGTCCCTGAATTGAACAGAATGCAGACTAAAATAGAAAATCAGGTTTATCCATGGAAATAAGCACAAATTTAAAAAAATATAATAATTTATAAGATACCAGTTAGTCTTTTTTTTTGTGAAGTTCGTTACTGAATTATTAAATAGATAATGAACAATTGCCCATGCTTGAGTATTTAGTTAATGGAACTTGATAGTAACTATATGAGTATTGCTCTGATTGTTCTGTTAGCTGAATTAATGGACTTAAGGATTATCTGCTTAAAAAAAATAAATAAAATGGAATGTCCTGCCTGTAGCACAGCATTTTCTGCTTGATCTTTATCTTCATCATAATAAGCAAAGGAGCGTTGAGGTCACTGAGTGTTTGAATATTAGAATGCTTTCTGGAAGTTATCAATATATACACTTGGATGGTATCTGCAATTGACCACTAAATTAATTGGATTTTTGCTCTTAATTTTCTGACGTTTCATGTAACTATGCAAGTAGTATTTTCATAGGACATAAAATGGAATAACTGTCTTATAAAAAAGGCAAATATGACTCTTGAATTATAACAATTTAACTCTTTTCTTTTCGAGTAAAGTGTCAAAATAGTCCTCTGAAAAGTAGTTTCCTGACTGTTTTCATGGGACAATTTTAGTCCCCGAGCCTATAAAAGTGTCAAAATATTCTTCAAGCCTTTTAAAATTGGAATAGAATAGCCTCCGTGGGGATTATTTCTGTCAATATTAAAGAATTTCGGGGATTAAATTTTCGCTTTTAGAACCTCTGGGACTAAAATAACCTCTGCAAAGAATTAGGGAATTCTTTTAACACATTTTTTCTTCCCGTTATTCAATTGTTATTCGATTGTTAGCTTTTGGAACGTCGTGTCTTCTTGCTGTCTTCAGTGAAGAGATTACACATGGAAAGATCAATTTTTCTTCCGTGTTGCTAAAACAACTCTCATTTAAGGCATGAAGTAGTTCTACATATTGGAAAAGGGAAACATTATAAAACTATACCCAAATTAAAGCATATATTTTTTCGTATGAATAATGCAATATAACTTGATGCTTCCATTTTATATTTGATTATTTAGCTCTTTCATTACAGGCGATCCTGTGAAGATGGCCATGGCTACTGTTGCTGATGGCCTTTCTCCCCAGCAAACTCTTGACGAATTGTTGAAAAGGCTTAGAGCTTTGTTACCCAGGCTTTCGGTATGTTCTCCTTGCCTCTCCTTTGAAGTTTTGTTTGAAGTGGAGGACATAGAAAGAGCTTTATTTTTTTATTTTTATTTTTTATTGAAGTAACAGAGGGAGCTGTAATGAAATTCTAAAAATTTGTTGTTTGATTAGTATTCTATAGCCCTTTCTATGTTTCTCTTCTTCTTCAATTGCCTCCCTTTCTTTTTCCTCGCTCTCATAATTCTTTTCCACTTTAATCCTTAGCCCTTAGTCATCTCCCTTCCCAGGCTAAAAAAATACAATACATAGCCATACACATAGAGGGAGCGAGGGAAAAAATCAAAATCAACGTTGAATACGTTTTTTCTCGGCATAGAATTAAAAAAATCCTACTATTCTAACTCATAAATTAAAACTAAAGTGACTTTAATGCATGATTTTTCAGCTTCTTCTAATTGCGTTATTAAAAACTGAAAATTTTCAAATAATAGTGTGAAAAAGGAGAATCTCCCAAAAAATTATAACCACATAACCATGCTCCTTATTTTCAGCCTTTTCTAACCACTTAAATATTTTATTAATAAAATATTATTTAAATGGATTGGCTACGATGAAGAATTTTTTTAAATTATAATTTTAACCATACTAGCCATATGGAAAGGGGATGAAGGTGGTGTTGCCCCCATTTGTTGCCACTTAAGCTCTCAAACAATTCTCTTATTTTTTATTTTATTTGAAAAAAGAACTAAAATGATCGTCTGATTGGGCTGATAAAATATCTGTCTCGTCTTAGAAAAAGAGCTAAAATGGCCCTAGATTTAAAAATAATGAAAATTTAAGTTAAAATTAAGAGATGGTATTAAAAATGAGGGTGTTTTAGAAATTTATATCTTGAAATTCTTATAAATTTTAGTAAATAACTTTTTTCTAAGTGGGAATATTTGTAGGAAATTATCAATGATAGTTATTAAAATTTATAAATGTACTATATTTTAATTTTATCATGAACATCTAACTATGAAACAAGATATTTTGAGAATATTATTGATAGGTTACATCTCAAACAAGGCTAAAGAAAAAAAATTTTGTAAAAATTTTAAGGCGTGAGCACTTAATGTATCTTTATTTTTAATACAATCCGTTAACTTTATAACTTTCCTTTTCATTATTTTTTATTATGGGATCATTTTGCTTCTATTTTAAGAGCACGACGACTAAATCAAATATTCTATACAGTCAGAGGCTTATGCTAAACCTGGTATAGCCACATTGATTAGACTTGGTCTACACAAATTAGTCTACCATTTCTAGTCTTTTGGCCTACCCATGTGGATCTCATGATCCTCCACTCTTTATTGGTTAAATTTATTACCCTATTTTTTTACACCCTCTTAGGCCCGCCCATAGTACTTGGCTAGCTGATTATTTAAGCTTTATATTGGGAGATGCTGTTGAATCATGCCTTCGTAGTTCTGATATTCATGAAAGAAATATGCTTAGATTGTTGAAAATGGAAAAACAAAACTCGTCTAATTGTTTTACATGAGGGAAAAAAATCTTTACTATTATCTTACATTTTGTGCTATGCCCTATTTTCAACACCTTTTATTAAATCTTCGCTTTCATCAAATCTACTTGAGAATATTATTGCAGGCTACATCTCAAGCAAGGTTAATGAAAAAAGTATTTGTAAAAATTTTAAGGTGTGAGCTCTTAAAGTATCTTTATTTTTAATACAATCTGTTAACTTTATGACTTTATTTTTCATTATTTTTTATTATGGGATCATTTTGCTTCCATTTTAAGTGTACGACGACTGAATCAAATTTTCTATACAATCTGAGGCTTATGCTAAACCTAGTATAGCCACATTGATTAGGCTTGGTCTGCACAAGTTAGCCTACCATTTCTATAGTCTTTTAGCCTACCCATGTGGATCTCATGATCCTCCACTCTTTGTTGGTTAAACTTGTTACCCTATTTTGTTACACCCTCTTAGGCCCACCCATAGTACTTGTCTTGCTGATTATTTAAGCTTTACATTGGGAGATGCTTTTGAATCACGCCTTCATAGTTTTGATATTCATGAAAGAAATATGCTTAGATTTTTGCAAATGGCAAAACAAAACTCGTCTAATTGTTTTACATGAGGGAAAAAATCTTACATAATATCTTACATTTTGTGCTAATGCCATATGTTCAACACATTTTATTAAATCTTTGCTCTAATCACATCTACTTTTTACTGCATAATATTGAAGTGTGTAGGAGTGTAATTTATGCTATGTTTTAGGATTTGTCAGATATTATACCAAAGGAAACACTTATCTGGAAGCTTGAACTTCTTAAATCAGCAAGCTCATATGTCACTTCTCGTCTGCATGCAATAAAAGCAGAAGTTCTAGTACTTGCCAGGTTATTTGAATTCAAACTCAATAAGAGAATGCAATTTGTTTCCAACAAATTTAGATTGAACCCATGATTTTTTTTCATTCATCAATTGTTTATTTGGTAAGTGAAAGACTAGAAGGAAAAACTCATGTAAATTAGGAGTTTTAAAAATTGACCCGACACATTAAATCAGCTCGAACTTAGACTAGAAATGTCCCTGTTCAGTTTGACCAAAATATTTTTTGATAGTTTTCGAATTGTTTTGGCTTAAACTAATTAAATAATTAATAATATTGTAACATTGTTATATTGATTATAGCTGTTGTATTTTAAAAAAATGTCAAGCTTTGTTTTTTCTTAAATCATTCGAGCAAATTTCATGCTAAAGATAAGTTGAAACGAATAAACGAATTCGAATCTAACCGAACTCAAAAATGCTATTCACGAGACATTTCAAAGACGAGCTTGTTTCAAAGAAAAAAAAAATCAAACAAGCCAAAAAAAAAAAAAATGTTCTTGGCCTGCTCAAACCCGGCTCGTTTACACCCCTGTTGGTGGATATGCAGGGAACTATTGAGGCTTTTTATGATGGGCAACTGATTTTTGTTTTTTTTTTTTTTTTTGGTTGAACCTTACTTATTTGAAATCAATGATATGTGATCTAAAATTGCAATTTTATGATTCAGTGGGAAGGATAACTTGCTACCGAGCAAGGATGAAGCAGAAAGATTATGGTCTTCACTTAAAAACTGCCGTGTGCGCTATTTTAAGGACAGCGGCCATACATTACTTTTTGTAAGTCGTATTTCCCAGTCTTAGCTTTATCTAGATGATTCAGGACTGCACTCCATATATTTCAAGAGTATTTTTTTTTATTTTTATTTGTTTAAATTAATTGGGGAGTGTTAGGGTTTCTTCAGGGAGAATAAGCATTTCGGTATTGAAAACAATTCATTCTGCTTGTTTTAGCGGAGATAATTTTGTTTGATTGGGAGAAATGGTGTTTGAAATAAGAGTAACTCTTTATCTTACACTGAAGTTTCTTGTTCCCAATTTTAAATGTTATTGAATAAATATATTATATCCTGATTATGAACTATGTGTTTGATACTGTTACTGAAAGTTTGTTGTTTAACCAGGAAAATGGAATTAATTTGTTGACTATCATTAAAGGTGTCAATATGTACCGGCGTTCTAAACAGGTTGACTTTGTTGAAGATTATCTTCCTCCTACAATAGGCGAATTTCGGAAATCATTTCAACAAGGTGATAGGTACTTATTCAATTTAACTAGAATTTGTGGTTGAAAAAGTTTTTTTTTTACATTACTTTTTCAGTTAATCTCACAGTTCTTTCATGTTTTGGTGATTAATTTCAGATTATTCCACCTTGCAGTCGGTCCAGTAATGCTGTCCACCCTTGGAAATGGAAGAATAGTGAAGGGTCTCGGTGGCGTCCCAAATGAAGGTCCTGTTTTGTTAGTGGGTTATCATATGTTGATGGGATTCGAACTTTCTTCTATTTATGAAGCATTCCTGAGGGAGAGAAGGATCATCATACGTGGTATGGCACACCCATTTTTGTTTTCAAGCACAAGAGAAACTTCACAGCAAGAATTCTCTCGTTTTGATGAAATGAATGTGTTTGGTGCATTACCCGTTTCGCCGATGAACATATATAGGCTCCTTCAGCAGAAATCATTTGTGCTTCTTTATCCAGGAGGGGCACGGGAAGCACTGCATCGGAAGGTGCCTTTGAATATTCACTGCTTTTCTTTGATTTCTTTGGAGTTATTTAAAATTAACTATACAATCACTGGGATATTAATAATGTGTAGGTTTTGTTTGTTTGATTTGAATCACTTTGTTATACTAATGGACATCAGAAATGGTTGGAAATGAAAATATCCATGTTATTAGAATATGAACCTTGGCACCTAAAAGCTGAACAACGATCACCTTGTAATCTCATTGATCGTGCCCACAAATTAATATCTTCCTCCTCTCCCCACTCAAATGATCGATGATAAATAAAGAAGGCTTGGTCTGTACAAGGTGTCGCGACAGGAATTCACTAGAGAAGGCATCAATTTTGAAGTGGGTAATTCACAACGGGAGCTCATTGTTGTGTGCCTTGACGGGAGAAAGTGACATTCAGTGAAGAACAAGATTTCATGAGATGAGCTCTCTGTCAAGCTTCCAGATCATGTCAGTCACCGAGTTGCCGCCAAGCCTCTCTTCATCTTGCCTCTACCACATGTCAACAAGCTTCGACACTAACTTTCTTGATCCTGCAATTGTGACAACCTCGATGCTCATTCTCAATTGCCAAAACCGTCAGCCAATCACAACCTCAACCTGATGAATGCTCTTGGGAAATTGAGACCACAACCTTTGCCAATTGTCCTTCATTTCCTTCAAATGACACCCTCCAACTCTAGTAATTTTGAGCTCACCACCCCACCTTATCTACGATCTCGGATCACCGGTAGTAACTTCTAAACCATTGGCTTTTCAATTTCCAAGACCGCCTCTATCTCACCAACTAATTGCATGGCTTCTTCACTCTTTTATTCTCTCTGCCTATCTTTCTCTATATTTTACCTCAACTTTCTCTCACTATCTCAATAAAAAAATATGGAGAAGAAAAATATTTCTCGAAAAAGGGCAAAAATTGAAAAAAGTGTGAAAAGAAGAGAAGGATTAAAAAAAAATACCATGAAATGCCTAAATTTCCATGCGGCAAATTCATGGTCTTGTTGTTATCATATCTTTGTACACTGGCATAAAGGCAACATCTCAGTGACACAAAATATTGTTGTCTGACACATTTAGCATGGTGATTGGAATCCATGTCGGCATGTACTTTCTTAGCACCGTAGGAAAAACTAATAAGCGACGCTCTTGATCAAGTGGGTAAAGCCTTATCCATGCTTTTTTTAGCATGAATCAGAAAGATGCGATATGGTTTGAGATTTTTTGTATGGATGGTCCATGTTTTTTTTTGTCCCTTCGGTGTGGTGGTTTTGAAGGCAACTGTTGTTGTGTCTTAGGATGCTAACCATGCATACTTTTTTTTTTTTTGTTAATATTGGCAATCCCAACACTCTTCATAAATGCATTTATGTGGGGGAAATGTCAAATGGTCGGGAAACTTAAAGGGAACAGTTAAAAAGAGCTTTCTTGAACATGAAGACGATTAAATGAAAGAAAAAACTGCAAGGTTAGCATGTAAAGCAAGTAATAAACACAAAGTTGAACATACGGATCTACAAGCGACTTGTAGTGAACCCTGTGACTTCTATTTGCGCATATAGAACCTACCCTCTGCACTGAACTATTAGAACTTTACTACTCCAACCAATGGGCCAGACTTCTCAGAATTTTAGGATGAATGATAATTGAAATGAAGAAATGAACCAATAATCACTCCTATTTATAACAAGAAAATTATTCATTGTTTTGCTCATTTCATTGAAATTCAATTCATATATCGATGGAATTATTTTAACTTTTGAAAACACAATAGATTATAGCTTGTTGACGCGGGAGCATAAAGCAAAAGAAATATATTGCATTACTGTAGCTGGTGCAGTACTGTAGAAAATTATATTGCGGGAGGTGTTGCAATAACCCAGTTTTCTTTTCTTATGCATTCTTTCCTATCATCCCTTGTTCATTTTTAGTCATTTCCTGTATATTTTTGTTGTATTAGGGTTTGGGAATTCAATCTTTGGTGTGTTGTATTGGGATAGCAGCCGGTGTCTCTTCTTCTCTTTGAATGGCTGTATTCTAGGGTTCCATGTGGGGCTTTGGCTATATCTTGATTTCCAGGTGGTGATTTATCCTTACCCCCACTGCACCTCGCCGCTTCATGACGTCCTTCCATGCTCCAGCCACTCCCAAGACAACAATCTTTGTTGTTTTTCACTACAATCTTCTCAATTACAACCCTTTTTTCTCACTGCCCCCCATCCTAGGCAATTTCCCCTTGCTGCCCTCCACAACCCGCCCCCTGATGCGGGGCTTGACCCGCTGAACTGGTTGGCGAGTTCAACAAGGGGATCGGATCATCCTTCTGCTGGACCGCTCGACACCCTGGGAATTGGATTGACTCCCACCTTTTCTTATCAGTTTGCCACCCTTTCCTCTTCCGATCGCCACACTCCCTTTCCTGTTCTGATCGTCGCCTATCCCTTTCCTGTTCTGCTCGTCGCCCCTCTTTTTCTTTTTTGATTGCCGTCCATAGGGGAGAGCCCTCCCCTTCGTATTTTATCTATTAGTGTGTGGGTGCTGAATTCAGGTTATGTTTTGTGTGAGTTATTTCAGATTTCTACAAAAGTCTCTGCTTTTTTCTGTGAGGGCTATAATCGATGACGGGCGTTGCTTCGATTGTATTATGCTTCGAGGTGGTGATGTATCCTTCTCTATCATCTTTCCTAACCCTTATCCTACATCTTCCATAGCCGTCGACCATTCCCTTCCCTGCTACTTGCTCTGTTGCCACCTTTACTACCTCGAACCGGCTACCCAGCCTTCCAACTGTCCACCCGCACTCCCCCAACCTTTCGAACCCTACTACCAGCCAACCTGTGCCTTTCCCTAGCTGCGTCGTCAATTTTACTGCACCCCCTGCTATCCAGCCCTCTAGCTAGCCATTTGTTCTTTCCCCACCTTCCCTAATCACTACCAAAGCCTCTTCTTCCTCTCATAGTTCCCTCTCCTCTACTTCTACAACTTGCCTCTGATCTTCTTATCTGACCCTAGCCGTAGATTAGTATATGTTACAATTTCCTTTCCAGCTTGTGTCGTGTTGTAAACCCTAATTCAGTGCTAATAAAAGTTTGTTTTCGTTCTCGTTGATTTCCGAACTAATTTTAGTACACCTCCACTTCGCCCCTTTGTTGTTGTTATCCGGAAAACATTAAACCTCTTGTTTTCCTGCCATCCCCTGGCTGTTCGAGCTTTTTCCTACCGCACCTCGTCACTCCGCTCCCCACCAAACTTGCTGCCCTTGTTGTCTCAGCATTCCGCTTCGCTGCTAACATGATTATGACACTCCTTTGGCGGTCACAATCACCTACAACCCCATTTCAGCCATATACCTTAGCTCCCCAACCACCCTGTTGAGGTCCACCACCCATCGGTCGAGCTCTAGCGTGAGTTTGTGTCGTGACACTAATTTGTCTTTGCTGATTTTTAAAATCAGCAACCCTAAATCAATTTTTCACCCTCTTTCACCTCCCACACCAAACCGTAGTCATGCCTCCAAGGTACCTGAGAAGAGATACAACGAGAGATCTGTCGACTTCATTGGAGGCTCGTTAATATTAAGGATGAAACCTAGGGAGAGATTATCCTCGACTTGAATCTATAGACTTCAAAGGGAGCAAGAAACGAGGATCTGAACCCCTTCGATATGGAGGACTTTAGTGATGTAGAAGACTGACTATGATGTGGAATCCAGTATCTGAAGAGGTTGAGAGTAGAGCCAACATATGGAGAACAGGAGAATCTAAAGATAAAGAGGGAGATCCAGCGTGAGTTCCTGTCAGCTTACTATAGACAGAAGATTCAGAGCAGCTTAAAAAATGGAGAGACCACATCACCGGAAGACCACCTCGTCTTATAGGAAGCGCTCAACCTTAGGCTCTTACAACCAGATTATACTTAGGAGATTATCCAAGCTAGCACAATCAAAGGAAAAGTCGAGTCAGAATGGAAAATAGGTGGACATCCATAAATCTATCCTAGCTAGGAAGTGTTGCAAGTGTCACAGATTTGGGCACGACCAGAGGAGTGATCTGTTTCACTGAGCAGAGTGTTCTTGAAAAGGTGGGTAATGATACAGTAGAAACTAAAGACGGTGAGGATAGAGAGGAGGAGGATAGTTACCAGTTAATGAGGAAAAGATCTTCATAGTTCCACTTGAGCCCATGGGAGAAACTCTGACCGACTTCACTGTGAGTGTCCAAGGCAGTCTTGAGTTCGAGGAATTGACACTAGTGACATGACAACCTCAAATAAAAGAAATTCAGACCATTCAGACCTATAGACTCATTCTGGAGTTGCCTCTAGGGAGGGAGGACTAACACATCAGAATGGGGCCTTTTTGTGTCATGTCGGGAAAATTACATTTGAGTTATTCAGATGTTAGATTCAGATCTGCAGTGTACCTACCATCAAATGTTCAGGAAGGAGGTGTAACATTCCGTTTTTATTAATCGAGGGAGAGGAAATGAGAAAATTAAAGGAGAAGAAGAGGAATTGAACAGTCGTGAAGCCGAAGTGGGAGAGGTGAAGCGAGAGGGTCGGGAAAACCAAAGGTTACCTTCGCCCTATAAAGGGGTGCGGTTGGGGAAGGCAGAAGTTAGAACGACTTACTTGAAGGTCTAGCGACTCTGCAACTGGTGCCTTGGTCAATCGAAGGAAGACGAAAAAGAAGCTCGTGTGACTAGGGAGTAGATGAACTACGAAAGGAGGAGGCGTCAACGGCTTTGGTGCAGTGGTCATGCTGTGTTCGCCTATAGTGGGAATTTTCTTCTTGCATGATTAGGGCTCGATTATGAGGATCGATCGAAAGGCTATAAGGTGGGTTTAATAATTTTAATTAAAACTTTTAATAAGAGTTTTAATACTTATATTACAAATAATATATATTTAGGATTTTATAAAGTAAAATAATGAAAATTTAATACATAAAAGTTAATAGTTTGTTTAAAATAATAAATAAATTTTATACCATATTTATTTAGCTTTAAAATTTTTAAAGTGCCGATATCAAGATAAATCAAACTATAATTTGATTATCATCGAGGTGAGTATTCATATTCTTTTGCTATAGTAATATTTTCTTTCTTCTGGACCAAATACATTTATTGTTACTGTTGTAGCACTGCATACTCATGATTTATGATTCTATTGAACTGATTCATATTGATAGAATGACATGTGTGCTCAACTTCGTTTAAATTATCGTAGATATTGAATCATATACAAGAATACAAACTATTTTCTAAATGAGACTAAAATATTCATCATCAGACATTGATATTTTTATTGTATGCTTTGATGTACATCTTTGATTATGATTAAGTCACTCCTTTATGATACAAACTATTTTCTAAATGAGACTAAAATATTCATTATCAGACATTGATATTTTTATTGTATGCTTTGATGTGCATCTTTGATTATGATTAAGTAACTCCTTTATGACACTAACAGGCTCGTGCACATAAATGGAAAAAAAAAATAATATTGAAGTATCTTAACTAATACAATTCTTAGACAGTGCTCTTATGACGGTTGTACAAATATAGAATGGTATAAAAATACTAATGATATAGTAAGATTCATTGAATAAAATTATAGCATATTGATTTATTAAAAGACTAACTAGCATGCATATTATATATATTTTTATTACATTATTGTATTTTAGGAGTATGAGTATTCATTAGTTTTGTTTAGCTTACTGTTATTTAAATTAACATTGCAGGTTTAATTAAGTGATTAAAAGATGAGCGTTAGAAGAGAAAGTGTTTATAGAAGGTTTAGACAACTAGAAATGAGGTAAATTTAATTATACTGCTTTAATTTAGTTTGATTAGTAGCTCTTTTATTTGTTAAATAGTATATGAATGTAGAAAAGTTAGTTCCCATCGTCCGACCGTCTTTTTTCGCTTTGATTAATTTCAAGTCTTGGGGTTGGTTGTGATAAAAGTGATACAAGAGCAAATGTTTATGATTAATTAGTGTAATCTTGATGAAAGAGCCAATATTAATTATAAGAAAATATTAATAGTAATAAAATTAAAAATTTAAGTTAAATCAAGAATTATATCAATCCAGACATATTGATAAACTTGAAATTATAGAAGAAGAGAATCCGATAGAAAATGAAGAAGTACAACATACTATAAATGTGAACGCAAATGTTCTGACCCAAATGATGGCGACATTGACTCTGCTGGTTTAGGAGTTCTGATTGCAACCTATCGGAAGCGATGCTGTCATTGTGGATAATTATTTGAAGATATTTCAAGATCCGTGTCCACCTTTTTTCAAGAGAACTGAAGACCTGATTGAAGCGAAAATTTGACTAATGAGGATGGAGAAGATAATAGATAGCATGGCTTGTTCGGATGAAAGAAGAGTACTGTTAGCTACCATTATGCCGGAAGAAGAAGTTGAAAGGTGGTGGCGTGGACAATATTAGGACATGTTAGGGGACATACCCAACATCTTGATAAGTTGGGAGGAGTACATAGAGCTTTTCAGAGAGTAGTTTGTATCGTTGTTTGCTCGAAGATAGGTGCAGGGCATGTTCATCAAATTAGTGCAAGGAGGAAGACAGTCATGCACTATGGAGTAGAATTCACTGCACTGTCGGGATATGCACCACAATTGGTCGCTACTGCAGAAGATAAAGTGCTACAGATTCATTTTGGAATTAAAGATTCGACCAGACTGTCGTTGGTGCCTTTGGGGATCGATGAATACTCAGTATTAGTGGAACGAGCTAGAAAAGTGCTATGATAGATATGCTAAACTTTTAAATTGGATGTCATAGAATGCTGCATGGATTTAAAAATTGAAATAAATTTTAAATATACCATGCATTGTGAAGATGCAACTAATATATAACGTTCAATTATTTTAAAATTCATGAATTCTTCTATAAAACTCATACTCATCAAGTTATATGCATACTCTCAAACAGATTATTCTTGTTAGAATAGAAGTTCATAAATGTCACCTAGTAAGTCTAATCTTCTACATAGCGAAGATTAGAGTCGACAAGATATGCCTCAAAGAATGATTTTAATAATTTTCTCATGGTCTAATTCAACGAACTTGTCATCACAGACTAGAACTCAAATATCTCAATCATAAAATTTGCTAAAATATTTATCTTTCATTTACATATAGCCTTCACCTTTTACAAAGAAATTTTAGCTCTCAAAATATAAACTTTTTGTATCGTGCCTACAAGGCATAACCACAACTTCTGACCTCTTAAACTCAATCCCGTACTGGGTTGAAGTTGGATGGAGTTTGGGAGTATTCTAAAAATAGGACATCCACCAGTTGATTTGTTTTCTGTTAACAAGACCATCGGAAGAAGACTCTTTCCATCATTTAAATTATAATTTGAAAGCTTGATTC
Organism: Papilionanthe hookeriana x Papilionanthe teres; assembly: GCA_022702705.1. Lineage (NCBI taxonomy): Eukaryota > Viridiplantae > Streptophyta > Magnoliopsida > Asparagales > Orchidaceae > Papilionanthe > Papilionanthe hookeriana x Papilionanthe teres. The sequence continues at coordinate 70,245,928 of CM040426.1, read as the reverse complement.
TTGTTAAATTTGAACCTTTCAATTCTGATGTGCATTATCCATTGTTTGAAAGGTTCTTCGAGGCTTACTTCTTGAGGTGCACCTCTAACTGAGCACACAATAAAAACCTCGAAGCTTTAAGCCTCGCTGTCGCTACTGAGGCTTACACATTTTCACCTGAGGTTTGCCTCGAAGCTTTTTTGTGTCCACTTTTTAAGTTAGTTTAATAAATAATTGTCATTCTCTCATATTTCTCCTGGATTAAGTTTAAAGTTGAAGAATGTTGGCATACTGTAAAGGACTTGAGCAAAAGTTGTTAGTTCCTGGTCAGCGAAGCCTCTCCTTTAATCCAAGGATAGCAACAATCATCAGGAAATTTAAGATTTGGTTCACTACAACAAGGTAGACCAAGAGATGAAATCTTTGGTAGAATTAAATTGTAATTTATCCTATTATTTTTATCAAATCTTCTTATTCATTTGAAAGCTGATTTTGTAGATGAAATCTATGGTGCCAAATATAATTCCATCCACTATCCTTGGTAAACTAATGTTTAAAAATGAAAAGTAATAAATCATCTTATTAGCCTTGTCCCAAATTCTTATAGATGGCTTTATTAATCCTCATTCTCTGCTCATATCTATTCTGTAATAATGAAATTTAGCAGTCTTTCAAAATCCACATATGCTGATCCTGATACCTAGAAAACTTTTTGAAAAAATGTGACAGGAATTCTCAGAATTCTTATTTAAAAATCTTCAACTATATGGTTACATATAATGGGAAATTGATCCATCTTACCAAATATATCTAGCCTAAATAGAGAAAGGAAATGATTCTGAAATAAACATAACTAGGAAGAGAATAAAATTAATCAAGGAGTTCCTTAAGTTGTCTTCAATTAATAAGGGGACTGATTCTCCTATATTTTTTGACCCCTCCACCCCCTCAAGTTGGGTCGTAGATGTTGTAGTGACCAAGTTTAGTATTAAAACTATGAGAAGTTACTTAAATGAGGAGCTTTGGTGAAAGGCATCATCAATTTGTTGATATGTTGGGATGTAGCTTTGTAGCTGTATACTTCCACCATTAACTTTTTTCAGAGATAAAAGTGTCTATCAATTTCAATATGTTTGGTCATATCATGATGCACATGATTCTTGACAATACTGATAGTTTCTTGACTAAAACATTTGTATAGATCTATCAGAGGTGCACCTCAATTCCTTCACCAATTTTTGAATCCAGATTTGTTCACGTATATACTCTGATTTTGCACTGCCTCTATAGATGACTTGCTTCTTACTTCTCCATATCACCAGACTTTCCTATACATAGGAGCAATAACCTGTGGTTGATCTTCTTTCAGTGGGTTTTCCAGCCCAACTTGCATTAGTGTAGACTTCTATTCCTCTATTTCTGGTTCTTTCAAACAAAAATTCATAACCACGAGTCTTCTTGAGAAATCTCAGGATCATGTATGTCATCTCTAAATATTCTTAATTTAGGTTATTCATATCTTGACTCGCAATTTTGACAGAGTTTGCGATATCTGGCTTAGTCTGTGACAAGTATATGGGTTCTCCTAATAATCTTTGATGTCTTCCTTTATCCACAGATATATTTCTTCTCCCCTATTATACTTTATGTTGGAATTCATTGGAGTATCGACAGGTTTGCATTCAATCATTCTTGTTTTCTTTAGCAAATCTAGGATGTATTTTCTTTGATAAAATAACATCTTTCTTAGACCTTGCTACATTTTTACTTGAAAATATATCAGCCCCTGGGTCCTTGACTTCAAACTCAATGGCAAGCACTTCTTTGATTTCAAGAATTTTTCTTTCATTATCACCGGTAAAAATCATCTTATCCACTTATATTATCAGCGTAGCAAACTTAACTCCTTAAGTGTGTATTATGAACAATGTATGATCAATTTGACTTTGAGAGTATTCATTAGATCTCATAGTTTTAACAAACTTTTCAAACCAAACCATTGGTGATTGCTCAATACCATAGAGTGGTTCCGTGAGTTTGCATACATGATGTTTGTTCGAAATATTCTCAAGTTCTGATGGTATCTCCATGTACACTTTTTGAAAATCCGCATTTAAGAATGTATTTTTTTATGTCAAGTTAATGCAGTCTCCATTCCTTGTTAACGGCTAGTGAAAGGAGAACTCTGATAGTGTTTAGTTTTGCAACTCTTATTCTGAGTAGGCTTCGTAAGAATTCATGTGTCATCATACTTTAATTCTTTTTACTTATTTTTAACTCATTTCCTCTAATCTAGAATTTTAGGAGTTTTATGAATGAATTTAGGAATCTGCACACTTTGAAAGTTAGATACAAAAGTTTTATAGGGAGATGACAGCCTCCCATAAACTACATACTTCTGAATTGAATATTTAGTACAACTTCCCTTATCTTCCGCACCAGAAGACGGTAAAGACGACTCCTAAATTCTAGAGTCCTTATCCAAAATTTCAGGTGTGGACTAGGTTTTTGGCTTGAGCAGTTCTAACTTTATACATTGTCCTCTACCTACTTAAGGTTTTCTTCCTCCTTAAGTGCAAATAAAGTTCTTTATTATGAGCTTTAGGTTGGTTTGATTGGACATCCTTAAGTGGGATATTTTCATGCAATGGTATTTGGTAAATGGAAGGGCTAGGTGGAAGATGAATAGGTTTTGATGTGGAAACTCATCCCAAAATTAATGTTCATTTGCACTCTCCTTAAACATTAGATTTATGATAGTATGATTGATTTTTAAAAAATGCGACATCCATGAAGTTGTAGTATTTTCTATTAATAGGTGAGTAGCACTTATAGCTCTTTTTATTGGAGGCATGCCCAAGAAAAAAATAAACTTGATAGATATTGGGTTAAGTTTTGTGCAGGTTGCGAAATGGATGTGAACAAAAGATGACCATTAAAAAATTCATTTAAAAATTTTAAGTGGTACATTAGAATAGAAAGCTCTGATTTAGGCACATGTATTCATCAGGATATGAAGTGGTGTATTGAAATTAAATACTTCACTAGAAATTTGATTGATAAGGTATGTTACAGTAAGAACTGCTTCCTGCAAAAATATTTTGAAACTTAATGGGAAATTATAATTGAGTGAGATATCGAAAGATGTTTGTCTTTTCTCTCAGTTATTGCATTTTGTTGTGGGATATCAATACATGAATTCATATTAGTGATTTTATTTTTTGAAAGATAAATCTAAGAATAGAGTTGAAATTTTCTTTGCATTATCAATTTTGATGATATGGATTTTGCATTGGAACTGAGTTTGAATAATGTCAAAAAAGGTTTGGAAGGTTCAGGCAGTTAATTTGTGCTTGATTAGGAATACCCAAATCCTTCTAGTGTGATCGTCAATGAATGAGACAAATCTTCTAACCCACTTCAGGTTCTTACTTTTGAATGTCCTTAAATATTATTTTGGATAATATGAAACGAGATGTGAAAATTTGTATTGGGTCATTGGATAGACATTTCTAATAATTTTGGCAAGTTCACCAATCTCACATTGATAAGCACTAAATTTTTTATTAAATAATAAATGAAGATACAATTTTGCAACATGATTGACATTATATTGACCCATAGGACAATGCCATGATATTAATTGTTTTTCAACAGTCATATACTCAACAGACTTGGGGACTTGAGGAAAAAATGGAGGTTGGTTCACTTGTGTGTTTAGAGAGACTTTTCTTGAGCAGGTATAGGTCTTGATATAATGTAGCACTGTCTATCACCTTTCCTAAATCCACTTTCTGAAATTCAAAAGAGTTTGCGAGATATTTAGTCATACATTTCATATCATGAGTAAGTTTATTGATTGAAATTGAATTATAGTCCAAGTGTGAAATATATAAAATTGAGAAGAGTAATATCCCGATAGAGCTCTATATCTTCTATTCTAGTAATATTTAAGTGTGATCCATGTATAATTTTGGCAGATCTAGATATAGAAGCCTCTCGATAATTGACTAGATCATTACTGTCTCTATTCATATGATCATAAGCTCTTGAATATATAATCTAAGGTCTATATTGGTGTGTCTTGAGGTTGGTGTGTTGTACTGAATTACCCTCGAGGAATTTTTTCAGTACTTCAAACTGTTCCTTGGTGAATGGTTCAATCGATGCTTCAGATGTGGTACCAACATTAGCCTTGCTCTTTTGATCTTTTCTTTTATGTCCATGTTTCCAATATGCAGGCTTTCCATGGAGTTTCCTACATTTGTCTTTGAGGTGCCCAATTTTCTTGTAATAGTCTCATGTGAGATGATTCGTATTGAACCTTAATTCATGGGAAGAATTATGTTAAATACAGAGCTGAGCTTTCAACACTAGGAGAACTCTAATTTTTAGTCATCACATGCTTCTTTCTATTATCTTCTCTTTTAACTTCAACTAAAGTTTATGGGTAGATGGAAGAGGTTTATTCCCATGATCCTCATTTTCACTTCATCCAATTTCTTAGTTAGTCATACTAGGAATTTGATAATTCTCTTCTTCTTGATGATGGAATTATACATCACGGCATCATGTGGATATATGACTCAAATATATCTCATTGAAGTTACTATTTTGTCAATGTGTTGAAAATATTGGGTGACACTTAAGTCTCCTCGATGAAGATCATGTAGTTTGGTTGTGATCTCAAAGAGTACTTTAGTATTTTTAGTGCTGGAATAAGGTTCTCTTTTAGCCTCGCAAATTTCTTTAGTCGTTTTTGCAGAGAAAGAAATTTTCTCCTACTTCAATAGTCATTGAGTTGATTGGCCACGACATAATCATATGGTCTTGAATCTTCAATGTACGATGGTTAGGATAAGTGAGCTTAGGAACTGTGTCATCTCCTGTGATATATTCCTCTTTTGCTTTTCTACAAATGTGTATAAACACAGATTGGGATCTTTGAAGAAAGTATTGGTCATTGAGTTTATGGTTTGTGATAAAGATAGGGGTTTGGATAGAATTCATGGTCTCTGATTTAGAAATAACATTTGGAGTAGAATTAGACGTCTTCATTCCGTACCTGGTCATAATCTCTATGCACGGTGAGGGTTGGAAAGAATTCCTGGCTGCTATTAGCTGCCAGTTTCCTAGTTCCTTCTTGTTGCAAGGTAGGAGTCCAACAAATTTATTGGCTGTTGCTTGATCGGGAAGGAGTAGATGGGTCGCCAGCGAGAAGGTTGGACGGTGAAGAGAGGAAGTTTGCACGGAAGCCTGTAGGAGATTGGAAGCCAGCAGGGAGAGAGGAAGCTGGCGTGGAGCTGCCTGTGTGAGAAACAACAGATCACTGCCTACGTGTGAAACGTTGACGAAGTGCACGACTAGATCGCTGCCTGGCTGAGAAACAATGGGGAAATGCATAACGGGATTGCGCCTTGCATGACCAAATCACTGGGAGGATTCTGGAGAGGAGAGGGAGCAGGAGCTCGAGTTGGGATGGGTCTGCATGCTGGCAAGTGGCTGTAAAGAGAATTCTGGTGCTGGATAGCTGTTGGAGAGACTAGCGATTGAAGGAAAGCTAGGGTTTTTTTCCTCTCTCTGATACCATGAAGAAAAACATGAGAGAACTTCTTATTCAAAATCTTCAACTAAAATGTTACCTGTATAGGAAACCAATCCTTCCTAATTTACAATCTTTTTAAATATATCTAACCAAAGTAGGGAAAGTAAATAGTAAGGGAACCGATCCTCCTAGAAACATAAATAGGAAGAGAATAAAACTAGTCAAGGATTTTCTCAAATTATCTCCAATTGATAAGGGAACTGATCCTCTTATATTTCCACACTTTTAAATTAATTATATCTTTTAAAATCGAATGTGGGCATCAGAACTCGTTGTAGCCACACCTTTTTGATGCATGGTCATGTTTCAACTTTTAACTTGGTTATTTTAGGTTAGTGAAAACTATAATATAACCTAATATAACCTAATATTCTGTTAAATATAGTTCTAATGTTTCTCTTCTTTAGAATCTTTCTATGATTTATTTTATTTTATTTTATTTTATGAAATTTAGTAAAACGGTATTATATTTCCAAATATTCGCTTGTTGACAGGGGGAAGCATATAAATTATTTTGGCCAGATCAGCCTGAATTTGTGCGAATGGCTGCTCGGTTTGGTGCCACTATTGTACCGTTTGGGGTTGTTGGGGAAGATGATATAGCAGAGGTAAGATTTTTGTTTTTGGCAACTTAACAATTTCCAAAAGCACTTAACATAAAACATTCAAGCTCTAAATTTGTCACTGTATTTCAGTTCATTCTGAAAAATAATTCTTAAATTATCTGTGACTATTTAAAAAAAATGTTTTTCCAATCTTTATGTTTGCAGTGAAATGTTACTACATCTTCATTTTTGTTAATACGATTCGTTATACAGGTTTATGATTTTATTTGGTAATGCCATTTATTATTAATTAAAAATTACTGATGAATTTTAAGGTTAGTTTTGTAATGCATTACTTTTGCTCTCTTTCGTAAGTATCATACCACGACGGATGTGTTCGGGCAAATGCGCTGTGGAAAGGTATACCAATGAATAATGGAGTAATATATCCATTCTATAATAGTGGAGATTTTATTTTATTTTTTCCTATAGAATAGTGCGACACAACACACCACAATATTACCAAACGATTATTACTTGAAAAAAATAAAAAATAAGGTTACGGCCAGATTTACTCAAGAAAAAAATAATTACAAATGAATCAACCATAGACTTGAAGAAAATAAAAACACGATTGAGATCCTTGAAATATAAAAGACCACAAGGTCCTACAAAAACAGCAAACTACAGCCACAGATAACTCAAAGCACCCATTCTAAAGGCCAAAGAAGAAAGTCTATGTGAACATCTGCAGCTCAAAGGACAGGAAAAAATTATCCAATGTGAAGGCCTTTATTAGAGTAGTCCACTCTTCAACTTATTGTTTCTGAAATTTAACAGTAGTCCAGTCTTCAACTTATTGTTCAAAATCAGAAACTGTCATCAAGAATTGATAAAATTGGTGGGTTTTTGCTGTGATGTGAAAGATTTTAACGTTATAAATGTTAAAATCAAATCTTGGGTGTTAGGCATGTAAATATATAGGAATTGTTGTGAGTGTGGTAGGATGTCATTTTTAGATGGGTTAGTTGTGCTGAATTTTTGTGGCAGATGCTTAAATTTGAATAAATGTATGAAACATTAGCATGACTAACTTTAGCCTAACAAGGCAAATGTGAACTCACGAAAGTGTGAGAAGGAATGTAACCGAGGACGACAATGATATCAATCAAAGGAATCTCACTCTACTGCGCACTTGATATATTTTAGTAAATTGATCAATTTTGTATTTGGAGAATTTACATACATAACATTTAGTTTCTATGTATTTACATATCAAACATATGAACTTCAATTTTTACATATACCCCTAAGCATACATGTTGGGATTTTGATAAGTTGTAAACAGCTTTTGAATAATTCTTTTGAGAAAACATAAGCTGAACCAAAAAAACCAATAGTGGTATCGTTAAAGTTTAACTGAACTTAATATCAAAACTAATGTTTGAAATTGTAGAAACACATTACTTGGGAATACGGGGGAGACATGGATACTAATGTCAACAGCGTCTCCTTGGAGGTCTAGCATTTGTCCTTGGTGTGTAATGTGTAGGTGCACGAATAGGTCGATCTCTCAAATAGTGATCATTTTCCTATAAATTTTGAGGTCGCGGACCTGCTCAAATTGTATTATGGTTTGTTCTTGTTGAGATGGAATAGAGGAAGTCATCCAAAAATGACCAGTATAAGATTTTTCCTGCTGGAAATGGTATGCCATCCATCCAAAATGGAGGAGTGCTATGATAGACTTAGGGTGTCAATAGCAACTCATGTTGCAGTGGAATAAATGGTGTGCTTGTATATGTATGTGTATCTTGTGATCCACCAGCGTCTTGTTATCCGACTGCATCTCGTGATCCACTTGCGCTGCGAAAAGTTGATAGATTTGGATCAGTAGGAGTGCGTGGTGCAGCACATTCAATACTAAGAGGGTCTACTATATCTAGATGGTTGTGCTGGAATGTTCTTTGCACTATAACGATCATCTGTGATATACATGTTCCGACGAATATCTCTATACAAACCCTAAGTGCATCTACTATTTCTCGTAATGAAATATCATCGCACCCATTGAATGCTGGTTGAAATAATTCCTTCGCTCTTAAGAAAGAATTATACTGACATAAGATATCAGTTAGGGCATTGAACATAAACTTACATTTAACTACATTCATAAACATACCAACATCCTCTCCTCTGGTGCTATTTGATAATAGGCCGTTGGAGCCTCAGTTAGAGCTTAAGGTAAGTATAAAGAAGCTCATGACCTGTACCAACGCATATAATCTCTACGGACTTGACCCACATCGACTTTTGTGTTCTCATGGTGGATAATGCAAGCTCATCGATTACCCCACCTTTCTATGTTCGGCTGATGGAAGTCAGCCCAGTCCAAATTAACCTTTCCTCTGTCATCTGTACGCTTGAAATTTGGGTCCATTGGCTCCATGTTTGATCGTTAAATCTCACCAAATTGTCTCATAACACACTTAGTTAAGTGCCACTCAACATGTTGCCAACAGATCAATGGAACTCGAGCTTACCATATTTCGTGCCCTGCTATGCAAATTTCAACCACTTGTACTGTTATATGTTGGTTGTAGGGCTCTCATATTACCTTAAATGCAAATGATTGAAGTATGCAAGCCGTATATCAACAACGATGGAACATCAAAAAACTTGTTATAATTACAATTTAAAGTGCACTAACCTGGCTCTCAAGCAATCCATCAATATCATCTCTATACACTCTTACATGAGTTGCAGGCATTTCACGGACACGTTGCTCATTCCACCTATAAGTAGACATTAAGTAAATGAACATTCAAAGTTAATCAAATACTTGACTAAATAATGCATACATGAATCCAAGGCATTTGCCTTCCAAGTTATCAGGATATGGTACATGTAGTGTTGGCCAACATGAAGATGTTTCCAACTCCAAATTTGTAAAAGGTGTAAACTCTCGGCCATATTAACTCTTCTGAGTCTCGTAGCAAGCTTCAACTCTCTGTATAGGTGTGATAGGACTGCACCACCTAATGAGTATCTTGAAAACTCCAGATTTTCCATAAGAGGCAAATAATGCAGATGTATTTAACATTCAGAAGTATCGGACAATATGAAACAACAAAATATAAATATAAGTATGCGTGAATGTGCCTCTGAAATGAAACATCATCCAAGTCTAAATATTACTCATAAAAGAATGTCCATCTAAACCATCTCAAGTGCATGCATGTATGTTTTAAGACTGGCTCATCCGAAAAGTCGAGATCGAGTCTGGATCAGCTAGGTGGTGATGCACGACACCTTCTTCTGGATGAGCACCGAGAAGGTAGTTGCAACAGTCAGGCCATTAATCCCACATGCGTCCTGCCCCTATTACATTTTGACCAATCATCGAAGGGCCATCAATGCACACACCACGTATCATCTCAAGATCCTATAGAGTAATCTTCATCTCGCCCATGGCCAGGTGGGATGAGTTTGTGTCGGATGAGACCATCGCTCCAAAAGTGTCGTCAATAAATGATGATCAAGCTTGATGTAATGCATATGTTTGACGTAATCTAGGCCAAGCTGACGCAAACCTTTTATGAAACGAGGGCATCTGATTTGCCACTCTCTGGCCATAACCAAGTTTGAGGTTGCTTCTAAAATGGTTCTCTGTAGAATATAATATAAATTGTTATTTTTAGGAAAACATAACAAGCTCATAAATATAAAGAGTTTGAAACATACCACATCAGGATGTGCAACTCGATGTAAACCTCACAATGCAGATATGCTAGGGGGAACAACTGCAGGTGGAGGACCGAAGGTACTGTCGACACATTGCCCATGATAACATCTTGGTTGTTCTTTGGCCCTAACACCTACATGTTACATTTAAGCTTTGGAGCGGTTGAAATTAAAAAAAAAAGGATATGTAAATCCTCGCAACACAAATTTCACATAGCTAAAAAACAACCCACTAAATGCCAACTATGAAATAATAAAATAATAAGCGGAAAAATGCAATAATGTTATAAGTATTAACTAGTTACAAAAAAAAAAAATTAATTAGTGTGTTCTTCATGGTAAATAAAAAACACAAGCATTGTCTCTGGGATCATAGATATTCTAGACCCATCGTTCGTAATGACGTCTCAGCCCTACCATGGCTATCGGTCCTGTAAGTATAATATTAATCAACTTGTAATAAAACAAATCATAAAATACGATGATTTTTATTAATAAAGTTACAATAATTTTACTTATTGCTCATTGATTTTACCGACTAAGTAGACTTATAGTGTTCGGACGTATTGCACAAACTACAAATTTTTGAGCTTCGCATCCTATTCGCATCCGTAGTGTTAGTATAATGCTTGGTTCATAGTCGTCAGGATCTCCATGTGAATGTCGGTGGAAGTAACTCGATAATACTTTGTTCAATATTGAAATCCATCCATTCAGACTTGTTTGGAATTACATGAAATTGGGCTGTGTATGTTTCTTTGTATTTACGGAGTTGATAATACTGGGAAACATGAAGATTGTGGTATAGTTGATGATGTCTTAAAGCTGTAATCATGTGAGAACATTGAATATGAAATATGTAAGGCCTAAAGCTTGAACTTGTTGCACCTTGAATGCCATTCATCTGAATTTTATAGAAACGACATAAAATTTCATATAACTCTGAATTTCATGTTTACAAGAGTGAGTGTTGGCATCCTTCTAGCTTTATTCTCGAATATTTGAAGGCTTTTGGTGATTTTTGGTGTAAAAAATGATTCATTTTTTGCTTCAATATCATCTGCAATTTTGGAGTGCTTTAAGAAATGATTTACAATGTTATAGTAAATTGAACATATGAAAGGCATGAATGGGCAGTCCTCTTGCGCGTTTCAAGACTCCATTTAAACACTCAGTTGCATTAGTTGTCATTGTTTCATATCTAAATCCCCCATCATGCAATAAACTTCATTTGGTAGGATCTCTTTGCATAAACCAGTCTAACGCTTCCATCTTTATGTACTTGACATCTCTGTCATGTATACATGAACGTCATCAGTGCTACCTGCATAATCCATTTTTTGACAAACTTTTTCAACATCTGAAATACTCATTCTACGAAGATTAAATTTTATAATGCTTAGGTTTTAATTTTATAAATTCATTGCTCGCATTTAGAACTTAGAAAAAATTATTATAAATTATATATTAATAGAACTATAATTCAGGAATTAGTGACTTGTCAATCCTGGTTGAACTTTTAAGAATTTTCTATCACTGAAGGTTAAGTACCTTGCTTATTATTAAAGTTCACCACTACTCTGCCCTATATTTTATATAAATTCTAAGTTAGATCTTGCTTTCAATTTAAAGGGTGTGATAACATATTTACTTCCCTCCCCCATATTTATTTATAGCGCTAAACATGCAAGAACAATCAACAACAACAACAAAGCCTTAATCCCAATAAGTGCGGTCAGCTACATGAATCCTTTTCCTCCATTGCATCCTATTCAGTGTCATATTTTCATTTAAATCTAATAAATTAAGATGATTTTTTATACAATAAGCCCAAGTCTTCTTAAGTCTGCCTCTGTCTTTCTTAACATGTGCTTTTTCGAAATTCTCAGACAAGTGTCTAAGGCAATGTATATGTGTTGCCCATGGAAAAATATCATGACAAACATTCACAATCTTTGCACGTCGATCTGAGATTATACACAAATCTTATCTTGAAGACACTGACAGAATTGTCTCTCTCAATGTATTTATAAACCAGCACCAACAGTCATTTCATTCTAACTCAGCAACAACAAATGCTAGTGAAAATATACAATTATCAGCATTGATGTTAACTGCTATCAATAACGTACCTAGATATTTACCTACTAAGAATGTTCCATCCATCTTAAGATTGAACGACAATGAATCCATCCCTCAATAGAGGGTCCAAAAGCCCAAAAAAGTCTTAAAAAATGATTTGATGGATCAACCTGAATTTTATAAACAAAACCTCTCATTACAGATCAAATTGCTTCCATAAATTTGTGTAATGAACGATTGGACTCTTCCTAACTTTCAAATATTATCATTATAGCCATTTTCCTAGCATCCCATGCTTTAATGTATGAGATTTTAATATTGAACTTGAATTCAACATGATCGATAATCTCCTTAGGCTTCAAATTCATTTGTTGTCGGATGAATGAAACAATAAATAGTGATATAAACTTTGATATGCATTTTCTATGTCCTAACATAAGGCTTGGATTCGTGCAGTTGTGTTGTGTTGATATACTTGAAATCTTCCAAGCTCCACGGAGACATCTCCTAGTAAATGCATGAAGACGTCAGTTGCACGGCCTACTGGGTTGATCATGATGTAAACAAATGAATGTTAGCCAAGTCTTGCTAGAGCATATAATAATGTATTACACATTATTAGTATTGATCAACCACTAAGAGCACATTGAAGGTCATTCTTTGTTAAAAAAAAAACATATTTCTAATAACTCGGTTGGAATAAATCCTTCTTGAGTAGATGTGATGTGCTCACTTGGGCCATCAAAATCTGCGTTTGCATCCCACTCTTGCGCAGTATTATAGTGCTACATGTACTTATTGTTACAAGTTATTTGATTAGCTATATTGTTATTTAGAAATGCATGTTCATTTATAAGTTCATGCCCTTGTAAATTTACATATTCTTGCTCGTCACAACTTTCATTATCAAATTCATTATCAATTTCAGTGTCATTAGCACTTGAGGTACTCTCCATTGTTTGATATCCTTTAGTAAGAGGAGGGAATTGTATCTATGATTCCAAAGTGGCTTGAAGATTTTATGTTGAGCTAATCAACCTTGAGGTAAACATAAATAAAAAATATTTAATAAATAAAGCATATATTTAAATAAAGCATAAATTTAAATATGTTCAATTTTAATAATTCATGCCTTTGAATTAATATATACGATACTACTTACCAATCTGCCACAGCATGTTCGGTGATGATATTCTGGGACTACTCCGTTAATATATGATCAACGATATCATCTTCGTTTTGAGTTGGAACAATCTCCATATAGATCATTAGAATTTTATGTAAAGTCTCCGTTAAAACAAGTGCAGTCACCTCATCGTCATCAACAGGAGTTTCAATAAATCCATCATTCATTGAGTAACGACGTATGAAATTTAATGCACATGAGTCATGTTTCAAGCTTTACTGTATTAATTCTTTTAATTCCATCAATGTAGCATGTAGCGAGACATGAATAGGCCTACTTTGACCTCGTCATATTTGGGCACAAACTCATTAGATATAGCTAATTTATTGTCAAATCGTAGCATTAAGTGGGCAAAAGCTTCACTCATTTTTAAAAGTATTTTTGTTAAATTTAAGTAACAGTTTATTGATGTGAAACATCTCAGATAACATAAAACAGAAGCTAACTAAACATAAAAAAGTATTAGTTGAACTCATCAAAATCTAACAAAGTTAAAATTGGATCTTATTTACCCAATGAACTAGTTCATTTCAGTAACAAAGGCCCAATGGAAAAATCAGCCTACTCTTGTCTTATAACCTATACAAGTGAAAAATGGTCACAAATAAGAATACAAATTGGAAATGTAATTTTTTTTTTCTAACATTGATCAATGCAAATAAAATCTAGCAAAAAAAAAAAATAAAACACCAAACAACCAAGAAAAAAAAATTTACCAATTTCAGAGATTCCAAACTAGAATGTCTAACATAAAGAAAAGTAGTTGTAGGAGCTTCCGCCTTTGGATCTACCCTTTTTAGCCTAGAGGTAGAAGGAAGAGAGGAGAAATTGGAGATCACTCAGATAATATAGATATTTTCAGAAGAAGGAATTTTAGGGAGGACTGAAGAAAGATGTTGAGTTGAAACGTGTCCAACCTGGAGAAAGAAGTCACTCCAATCTAGTATTTATATCAGATGCAGAAGAAATATTTGCCACATTAGAAATAATTTCACCAATCTCAGCAGCATAATCAGCACAAGAGTTTATTGCTGAAATATGAAGAACCGAGCAGGAGAAGAGATAAGAATCAAAGAAGGGGGAGGATGCCAGATTGAGGCAGCTTTCTCTTACTTCTTTGAGATCTCAGAACCTATCTATTCCAATTTTTATTCCTTCCAAGCATTGTAGGAACTACAGAGGCAGGTTTGTAATAATAGGGGATTTGGGCAGTTAGATGATCATGAGCAAATGTAGAACAGATTTTCTAGGACTGTTTATATTCGTAAATGACAGGAAGAATAATATGTTGACCTTTAACATTTAGAGTAATGATATCAGAAAGCACAAAGTCAATATTTATTTGAATGTTTACTCTTAAGCAAAAGTGAGGTGCGATCCCTCCGCTGTGAGAGAGTCAACAGCCAAAGGAACCCCTATTTCGCTATAGATTTTAAAGATACCACTTTCGGACAAACATTATAGGGGAATGTATGAAAATTTAACCGGGACATCTTTAAAGTCTTTTTTAACTGGCTGAAAATCAGGAGACCATTTCTTAAAGATGAAAGATCTACCATTAATATACCATGGTCCTCCCAACAAAACTAACTCATAATTTTCAATGTAGTAGAAATTAAAAAGAAAGAAATCTTTTCCAAGAGATAGAAGATCGACAATACCTCTAAGCTTCTAGATCTTGTTTATTGATTGCATAAGACGACTATAGAAGGGTCGTTTACCCTGTGCATAGCCCACTAAAGCAAGATTCCATCGGTTAGATCCTTCTTCAATCTCAAGATCTGTAAAAGAAGATTTATCCTCTACACAAGGTTTGTAAAAGAGATTAAAGTTGATTAAAGTTTGAAGAATAAGGAAGATTAGAAGATATCAATCCTTTCCAATTAAGGGAAGGACCCAGCCCGAATAAAGAACAAGAAGAAGTGGAAGATTGGAGAGGAGAAAAAGATGGCCAAGGGGCAAAGCCCTTGATCCAAACGAGAATGCCAGAAGGCAATAACAAGGATGACGGCTAGCGTTTCACCCAGAAGAAAAGAAAGGGGAAAGATAAGAACCTCAAAATCCTAGGAAAGCTCAAAGGCATAACCCTTGGAATTTTATTCTTCAGTTATAGTACCTGCAGATCCTCCTAAATATGTTCCCAATATTTCTTTTCTTAACTTTATCTCGTCTAACTTTAGCTGCTCCAGCTAGATTTTGCGTCTATATTTATCCCACTGAGCGTGAGGCTTTTAATGAGTCAATTTTTTTATTTTTTTAAACAAATGTTGGTATATATCTACCTATATGCTTATTTTATTCCTACGAGCATGATTTGATTTTTATGAAAGTGGCTTTTCCTCGGTTACAATATACATTGTCCTGAAATTTTCATAGATCCCCTGCATTTTTACATGATTTCTTGGTTTATTAGGTGATGCATTTTTAGCCGAAATGCAATTGGTTGCTTTTTGCAAAATGGCTCGAGGTTATATTCGCAATCAATTTACAAGATTAGATGTTTAGATATACTCATCTATGATTATTACATTGCACACTGCATTGTGTTTGCATTAGCCTGTTTTATTTTAAGGAATTTTACTAACATACCAAGTATTTACATATATAACACTTAAACATTCATATTTACACGCATCCCACTACAATATTTAACATGACATCAAAATTGCCATCATCATTATCTTTTTAAAAGTGAAATACACCTTTCCATGCATAGATTTATGAAACTGTAACTATCAAACTTTGGGTGTTATATATGTAAATACATGAGAATTGTGTGGTATATAAGTAAATCTCCCTTGACTTTCTTTGTATTTTATTCATATTCGAGTATCCTATTGCAGCTGGTTCTCGACTACAATGATCAAACAAAAATCCCCTTCTTCAGAAAACAGATAGAAGAGATCAACCAACGTTCTGTGAGAATAAGGTATATATATAATGATTCTTCATAGCAAAAAGATCCATTAAATTCTCCATTATTGCATAATGAGACCAAATTGCAAATTCTACAGGGCTGATAAGACGGGTGAAGTTTCTGAGCAGGACCTCTACTTTCCTGGACTGGTGCCGAAGGTGCCGGGACGCTTTTATTTTCTGTTTGGCAAACCCATAGAAACAAGAGAAATGAAGAGCGTTCTGAAGGATAGAGAGGGTGCCAATAAGCTCTATTTGCAGATTAAATCTGAGATTGAGAACCTGATTTCATATTTGAAGGTGAAGAGAGAGGAGGATCCATACAGGAGTATATTCAGTCGGGCAATTTATCAAGCATCTTGGGGTGTAGAATCTGCTCCCACTTTCGAACCATGATTTATTTAGGTACTGGGAATTATCATTCATGTTTTGTTTAGATGTTAGCTTTATGAAAAATTATTATGATTCATGAAACAAATGTTGCTTATGTACTTGTTATGAAATAGTTTCAATGTGTCTTTTTTACATACATACAACTCAGTTCCTATATATTTACACATCTGACACCTAAATTTAATTATAGATTTGGGTGATATAATGTGTTAGATATGTAAATACATGGAACTTGGGTTGTATGCTAGTAAATATCTCTTATACAACACCCAAATCATAAAGTCGCATAAAGTACCATTAATATTAAATTTTCTAAAATGAAACACAATTTTAAAAATATGTTTTCTACAAAACAAATGCTAAGAAGTTATAAATATCAAAATTCAAATGGGTGGCATAAATGTAAGAAGCAAAGTTTGGTAGTTACATGTGTAAATACAAAGAATTATGGCAATGGTGGGAAGAATGTGGAGTGAGGTGAGATGACAGATTCCTGCACAAACTTTCTGGGATTGTTGGGATCAATACCCCATTTGATCTCACTCATGTTTGGAGTCTCAACAAACACCATATTAAACTCTCCAATCTTCTCAGTCTTCCCTTTCTTGCCAGCTCTCAACACAAGGTTGCCCTTGTGGTATGAGAATATGCCATTGGTGAGTCGGATGATGTCGCCGGGCTCGAAAAAATGGCACTCTTCTCCCCATAGTTGAAAGTGAAGTGAAGCGGTCTCGTCGGCGACGAGAGCAAGGCAAGTCGTCTCCTTCCCGTCCTGACCGACATTTCCCTTGTCGACGAGTATGAACTTTGTGTTTATTGTGTTGGTGGCAGCAGGGACTATGTCTTTGAGGGAAATCATTGGTAAGTCTGAATATATGAAATGAGCAATAAAACAAGTTAAGAAAACATAGAATGAAGCTGAAGAGTATTTGATAGAATGAGAAATATAAGGCAAAGAGAAGTATTGAACTAAAAGAAATATCTGATACCCAGAGCTAAATTAATCCAATTCCTATGTATTAACATTAGTAATTGAGTGGCATGCATGTAAATCTTCCTTTATAATAATGCAAGTTCTCCAAAAGTCTCTCATCCTCTAGTATGATTATCAAGATTAGTGATAAAGCACGGTCATTAATGCTTCGGGGATATCGTATTCTGGCTTAATTACAGCACTCATGGTAGCAGGATTGTACTTCAAACAATCTCCATAATTAGTGGTTCCATGATAAATCCTATGTAGTTGTTCCTAATATCTCTAATGTTTAGGACATTTGTCTCTGAAATGAAATATAATTCCTCTTGAAACCTGGGTGAGACAAGCTGAAACATGGGTGGAACCACCTCTTGCACTTATCATAATGGAATTACCATAAAAAATGAACATGAAGTGCATACATAAAGACATAACAGAGGTAGACTGAAAGATACAACAAAAAATTATGACAACACAAGCAAACCTAATACAATGAAGTAATCTATCAAATCCAAGCTGGGTAGTTAGACAAACAGCAAATTCAATCCAATTGTGTAGCAATGGTCTGTCCATAGTCATCACAAATTTCAGCTTCGTCAGTCTTTAGAGTTTCATGGACCGCAATTATAGCTTCATGGGAAATGTTTGGAATGTTGTCAAGATTTGCCAAACATTCAACAGTAGTGTATATAGAGTGACGGCCGACCGTCGAGATAGTTATGCTTTTTTGTTCAGTCTCTGAGCAACACTTTGAGGTTGGTGTATTTTCTCTTCTTTTAATAGGTCATTTATTACGACATATTTCTGCATTTGATCGTTTTCTACCGCTCGATTGATTGTATGCTTGTTGCATGCTGACATCTGTGTCTAATTGAACATCTGGTTCTGGTGGACCTGACACATCCAACTCATCTAGATAGCTTACTTCACTCATGGTCATAAAGTCATCAACATGCTTTGTAATTTTCCCTTCCTTAGTCTCCTCTGGAGAGGACTCATGGTTTGAACGAATGACTCCATAACTAGTTGCTATAATTTTCAAATGGATTCTTTCGAAAATATCGTATTGGTAGAGAGGATTCCTTTCAAATCGTTTCAACTTCGGGTTAGCAAACGAAAAAATTATTTTGTTAACTTTTATTATAATATTGATTAATTTCAAATATACAACTGCTGTGTTAACTTAACTTTAGGATTTCTTCCCAGGTTTCACCAGTTGCTATTGGAAAGTGTGTATCTTCATCGCAACCCCAATAACTGTGTTTAAAACTGATACACCGTCCTAAAATCAGCTTTCAAATTTTTAAAACGAGTCATAACCATTCATTCAGTGTAAGATGTGTCTAATCGTCAGTTAAATGCGTACATAATGAAAACCCATTAATCCCTCCTCATTCTATATTCCATCATAAAGTCACTCATCCACCTAATCATTCTCATCTCGGCGACACTTAACTTAGTTTAATGCTTCTCTTTTAAAGTCCAACATTCAGCACCATAGAACATTGCAGGTCTCACGACTATCTTATAAAATTTCTTTTCAGTCTAAACGATACTTTTCTATCACACTATAGGCTCGAAGCATTCTTCCACTTCAACCAACTAGCTTGAATTCTACTAATAACAACCTCATTTATATCGCCATCACTTTGAACAATAGATCTGAGATATCTAAATCATTCACACCGTTTAATAATTTGATCACCCAAAGTTACACTTATGTCACTATAGCTAATACTACTGAAATTAAATTCCATGTATTCAGTTGTAGTTCTACTCAAACGAAGGCCTTCGGACACCAATGTAAACCTCCATAATTAAAGTTCTTTTCCTGAGTTTTTTCTCTCGCCTTATCCACAAGAAAGATATCTATACCCATAATGAAATTTCACATAGGAAAAATATATGTTTGAATTTTATGATGAATTTTGATATTTGAGTGAAATTTTGTAGAAAAAAAAATGGATGCAAATTGGTGCTAGATTTGTAAATATAAATGTCTCAGGTACTATATAATTGATAGATTTGTAAATTACAATATTTTAAGTACGTCATTGCCCAAAAAGAAATATATTACCAATATTATTCAACATAAATTTGGTATAACCCTTTAATGAAAATAGACAGAATATGAGATAAACATTCCTAAAATGCTACTATAATATTTTTCATCACATATGGATGGGTTTTCCATTGCAAGTATATAAACCTTACAGGAACAAAAGCAAAAGAACCTTCAATAGACTTTCACATCAAGCTAAGGACTATTGCTATCAAATGAGGATATTGTATCAACAATAACTACAGAAGTAATACCAATAACGCACAATAATTACATCAATAATAAGAACAACAGCTAAGTAGTGTTGTTATTAAAGTGAAACTAATTTAACTACAAGAGTTAATCTTCAGAGTAAACTAACCAGAAAATGCAATTAAATCTAAAAAGGCAGATTTATGCACCCATAAAATGATAAAATAACACAGGACTAATAGCAGGAATAATAAAAGACCAACCAAAAATAAGAAATCAGTAGTTGGTTTCTCATAAAAGCACACATTTAAATGATTTGTTCATTTTAGCATTGTAACTACGCCTTTCATAAAAATAGCTGATTGGTAACCTTCTGGTGTTACTCGCACGAAAAAATATGACATCAAATGCATCAGGACTCCAATGAAATTGCGTCGTGTCACAGAACGGACCGCTAAATAAAAAATATATATATATAGTTTAATGTATGGTCCAGCTCATCCGGGCACGTAGCACAATTTCATTAGAGAACTAATGCGTTTCTGAATCATGACTCCTGATGTAATATTTTTTCCATTTTTACTCCCTCCCAACGTTGTCCAATGGTGTGTGCTAACCTTCTCTTCGAAGAGAGCAACAACACTGTTCGACGACGGTGCTGTAAGACGGTTGGAGCGGTGGCTTGAACCCTCGGACTTAGCCTAAATCAACTCCTAAAACATCTTAAAGGCGTGCTGCCATACACCACCTAACTGTACCAAACACTTTTGTGGATTTAACAGCCCCCGACTTTGATAAATCCAGATTGATAGGATACAGTAACTCCTATTTAAGTTAAATCCTCGTTGCAACCAAACACCCACTTAATTTCTACGGGTTCTTAAATCCATTTTCTCCTCCGTTTTTTCTTAAATCTAGGGGAGCTTAAGAGCGCGGAGGGGACGGTTACCTTCCTCAATGGTTTCGGGTAGAGACGGAGCGGAAGGAACAGAAAGGTGGGAGTTTCGTAGGCCTGTGTATGCCTCGATCCCCTCTAATCGCCACTGTATCGCGTATCGCGTATCGCGACCAAGACGATTGTTTTGGTCGAAACCGGGAGAGTGGGGAGGGAGTTAGGGTTTTGGGTGCACAGGAGACTCGAATAATACGCGAGTAAAATATTATACGCTTATGATGCTTCTATGGGAAAAATACTGTGCGCGGGAGTTGCATGCGTAATAAATTATATGAAAGTTACACGGGGGTTATAAGAAGGTTATAACCTCCTTGTACCCTCCGTGTAACTCTCGTGTAACCCTCTGTAATCTTGTAACTTCTATAACCTATAAAAATAGAAGCACGCATGTTACAAGTGAGTTACACGGGAGTTACAAGGAGGTTATAACACGCTTGTAACCCCCTTGTAATCCCTGTGTAACCTCTGTGTAATCTATTACGTACGCAGCTCCTGCATACGGTTGACGTACGCAATTTTTTTCCATATTTATGAGGGTGGGTAGAGTAGACATGTAATACAAAAGAAAAATTATGATGGAGTGGTCACCCTATTCATTCCTATAAGTACATAACAAATATGTAATATTTTCTCAAAATATAGAGAGGGTGATTTTTTTGTGAATTGTGGCTATAACTTAAGGGAAATTTATAAACATGAAACATAATTTTATAGATTTGCATAAGGCCTAAAGTTTTTTTTTAATTTAGTACCTTGAGTTTGATATATTTATGTCATCTCGGCGGCGATACAAATTTATGCATAAAAAAATTTATTTGACTTTTAAACAAAGTAGTAAAAGTGTCATATTTCAATCTCAAAATCATATTCATGCTATATGTCATCCATAGCTATTGTTCCATACTCAAGCCCCTTGATGAAATAATTGCAACTATTGAAACATACATTCATATTGCATTCTCCAACTTCAAGCTTAAGGGGAAAAAAAAAGATAAAATAATTATAATTTAGAATAAAACACGGATCATGTCTTTCTCGTTGTTACGACTTGATTGATGTGTGCCCACAATGATTCTAGCAGAGCTGAAGACGGTTGTAATGCAAGGTAAACACACAAAATCCAAATGAAATTATGATTGATTACAATATTCTTTTTATGTGTGCATGAAATATTGGATTGGCAACAACATACAATGCGGAAATATTTCCACATTGCATCATAGTTGTAAGGATAGGTAGAACTCTTAATATTGACTTTGAAGCCAAATGATATATGTAGCTATGGTACCTAAGGCTTGATCTACCTTAATTGACAAAACTAGCAATTGTGGAATGTTTTCTTGCAAAATATGTGATGAGTGAAGAAACAAGGTAAACATAAAGAGCCAAGCAGTTGATTTTCGATCAGTGGAGTCACCAACCCAATCAGATCCAAGTATGTATGAAGTTGAAGATCACCTCAAGTAATAGAATGATCGTGTGTAATGATACCTTGAAACTAGCAAATTATGCACTTGAAAAGTTGATAATATGAATGATGGGGATTATGCATATTTTGATCATTTTTGTTTACAACGAAAGATATATATGGTATAGTGATTGTGAGATACTACAATGAATCAAACAGTTGATTAATAATTTAGTATCAATAAAGAGTGGATCGTATGAAGCTTTAGTCTGCAATTTAAGAGAGAGAAAAAGGTTTATAGATAGCTTTAAAAGATTGCATTCTAGCTCTTAGAAATATATCTTTAAGTATAGAAAGTCTGGTTTAAGATAAGATTGTTGGGTGTTTGAAGTGCTCGCGGGTCTAAGAAGAAAGCAACATCTTAATGTCTCTTTAGGTGAAAATGATTGTGTAGCTTAGCAACAAGAATATTAATATGAATTGCATTATTACCGACAAGAAGTATGCCATCAACATAAATAAATGGATACATCTGAATACATTCATATTTATTAATCATAAGAGATGAACTGGTAAAATTGCAAATAAAACCTTCATCTTTGAGATAATAAGATAATATGGCGTACCAAGTTAGCTGCGGAGTGTAATTGTAGCACCCGTGAGCAGCAGCCAGGCTGGCTTCCATGTAGTAAGTGCATCCGGTGTTAAAGTGTCGAGCTATGGGAGCTTAAGCGCCCATTTAGTGTTCCCATATCAAGAAGTTGGAAGTCTTGCGCTCAAGTTGGGAGCTCAGGTGCCCACTTCTGGTACTGGGATGCATGCTTCTAGAGAACTGGTCGCCTAGGAGCCCGGAACAGTATTCACGAGAACTGTTATTTATGTCACGATTTTGAGCAGCGTATGTGTAGGCTTGGAGCTTAACTCTTCTTGTTTGTTCATCAATAAAATTCAAGTGAAGGTGATAAGCATTGGTGAGAAGGATCCTAGTATTTTTCGAAGTGTGTTTCTGGGTCGGGTTAGTAGGAAGGAGTGTGGAGTAGTGCACCCTAACTTTTTTCGTGTGAGTGTGAAGAAGAAATTTGAGTGAAATCCTTTCTAAAACTCTCTAAAATTCATAGTAAAATTTGTGCTAGTGTGGCTCTGTGGTTTTTTCCCATTCTCAGGTTTTAGCACGTAAAATTCATGTGTTCATTTCTGATTGTTTTTTTATTGTGATTCTAGTTTAAATTTATTACTCTGGTTTTCTCGAATCCAGTGATCCTATTCCGTTGTGATATTGAGAATTGTTTGGAATATTCTCAACATACCATTGATGTAGAGTTTGTTTAAGATCATATATTGCTTTCTTGAGTAGACAAACATGATTTAATATATGATAATCTTTAGAAATTTATGTTGAGCCATGCACAGTTTCATCGAGTCATTTGCAAAGAAAGACACTAATAACATCGAGTTGTCTAACATGCCACAGAAAAATTAAAAGATAATGTAAGGAATAAACAACTTGTAGAAAGCTTAGCAACAAGACTAAACATCTCAATATTATCAATTTTGTATTTCTATTTATATCCACGAGCAACAAGGCATGTCATGTATCTAGCAATGAAATCGTTGGAGTTGTTTTAAGATTACACATACATTTGTTGCCTAAGACATCTTAAAGATAATATAGGAGGTACCAATGTTCATTTTCCATAGTTTGATGCCCTACAAAATATTTGGTGACAGTGCTATAATAAGTGGGTATTATTAGGGAAGCAACATAAAGAGTAACATTAACAATGTATTGCGGATTGAGTACTATTATGTCACAACCCAACAAGCCTCCTCGAATAAAAAAAAAATGATGTAACGGATGGGGATGACTCGGTCAAACTAAATTCACTTCAATCTGGACTAACTGAGTCACTGATTGACATTGCTAAATCTTCACATATACTTCCTTTCATCCAATATTCATTTGTATAAAAAAAAAAACATGAAAATGTACCAAAATAATTATTAATTTATATACAAAGTTGTAAACACTTAAATATAAAAGAGTGCATATCATATTTTTATCATTTTTATATGTAAGTTTTGTTTATCTAAATATACCTACAAGTAGGGCTGTCAAAAAGTTTCGTGTTCTGGCTAAGTAGAAATACGTGTTCGTTGCTCGTTCGTTAAGAAACGAGCCGAACACAAACAACTATTCGTTCGCTCGTGTTCAGCTCTTTTTAACTGAAATAAAAAAATAATCATATAATTATTTATATAATAATTTATTATATATATTATTTATATATTAATATATTATATATATTTATATTTAAGTTTAAATCATAATTATTTCGTGCGATAACTCGATTATGCGTCTTGTTTCTATTCATTTGATCCAGGTTCGAATTCGGCACTATGCATATATTTTTTCCAATTAATTTTAACGAGTCAATTTCGAGCCGAACACGAGCCGAACACAAACAAAAATATTTATTCGATCCAAACACAAATACACCTTTCACAAACTATTTCAACACTAGCCAATTTTGAGATCAAGCCAGTAAGCTATAATGGAAGCAGCCGAACACCAGCCTACCCTGAGCGATCGGCTAGTTTACAGCCCTACCTACAAGCAAATCATTTATTATACACAAACAGATGATAAGCCCCGCTGCGCTCTCCCTCCCTCTCAGTCCTCTGCCCACGCCGTCGAATGCGCATCAATGGCGTCGTCGACACATTTCTCTCATCATTCAGGCTTTGAAGAGCGGGCAAAGAGGCGAAGATGACTACCATTCAACCCTCAAAGCCCTCAATTCAAGAAGTCGCATCGTCCCTAGAAAATCTCTCGGACAGGCGCGAAACCCCCTTCCTTCATGTCTATTGTTATCGAAAGAAGTTTTAAAAATCAGGATGAGTTTCTAATGCGGTTGTTTTTCTCTCTGCTGGAATTTCAGCATTATATGTTAAATTCCAGCATTAATGAACAGCTATCCGGCGTAGCAGGAGTCGCTGAAGGAGATGTGGTTCTGGAGATAGGGCCTGGAACTGGATCTCTGACGAACATCTTGATTAAAGCTGGCGCCACTGTTGTTGCAGTCGAGAAGGTCTATTGCTTCTTCTTATTTTTTGTTAAACTTTCGTCGTTCCCGTAGACATGTTGTTTGCCGACCTTGAACATGATTCATGTTAAAAATTCACGAAATATCTATCGTTTAGTTTGATTAAATCATAATTGTATAGCTTCCATGTTAATTATGTTGGATTTGGTATTCATATTTTAGTTTAGAATTGTTATTCTACCCAATAAATCAATTTCACACTTCGTTCTATTATTCCAGGATCCACATATGGCTTTGATCGTGAAGGAAAGGTTTGGGTGCTCGGATCAACTCACGGTAACTTTTATTTTGTTTGCTGAGTTTTGAACATTTATTAGGTAAGAAAGAGTTAGGTTTAAGCTAACATGTGTAGAAGTGAAGTTAGGCCAAGATAAATCTTAAATCATCATTGATATGAAAAAGAAACATGTGAAATAATGGTTCGAAGATGCAAGAACTTAACACATATAATGTCAACATGATGAAAAATTTTCACAGGGCATGATTCATCATATAATTTGATCAGAATATTGTGTCATTAATTAATTAAGAAGTTTAGTGACTAAATAATTTAATATTTATAAACGAGAAATCACCTACCAAAAACTAGTTTATTGGAACTAGTTTTGACCGGAGAAAGGGTAATTCAACTTCTCTTGGTTGTTTGATTTTTTTTTTCTACATTATTTCGCACTTAATCATTCTAACCACAATCAATATCGAGAAGTTATAAATAAAAAGTGACGTGACATTATTTTTTTGAGTTTTTTGCAATGCTTTAAATTTTTTGTCAACTTTATCCTCTTCTTAGTTTCCCACGTTTTTTTCTCTCTTCCTCATCTTTCAGTCCTTTGTAGCCTTTTTCTCTTGCTTACCTCTCTTTGAAATTGAAAGTGTTCCTTTCCAATGGGTTGGAAGCTTTTCTTTATGTTGTCTCTTTTCTTGTCATCTTCTTGTCCCCTAACTATGCTAGCCAAAGATTTTCTGCCTTATATGATAGGTGTTACTTGAGGCTTTTTAGACCTTAATAGGCTCAAGGGAAGTGAGTGACATGCTTTTAGAGAGAGTTTTATAACTTTTTTAGAGTTTGGAAGGGTGGAATGTTGGATTCATGTATGTTTATCTATGGATTTGAGAGGGCACAAATTTGACAATCCAAGGAGATATGTTTCCAACATCGTTCATCTAATTTATCTACCAAAGACAAGGATCCCCACCCATGAAGGCTGGTAGTGTCAGCTTTTGCTTTGTATCCATTGTTTTGCTCTCCATACTTATAGAGTAAGGAGCTTGGGAGGCCGCTACTTAATCCACTCACTAAATAGCTTTACGTTTTGTGGTTGGATGTTATAAACTTGGGTCAAGTTGATTGCAAGTCAAGTTGATTGCATACGGGTCTAGCCAAATGCCTTTAAAGAAATTGCGTTTGTGCATTCATGCCCTTGCTCCTTTTGAAGAATTATTTTAGTCAAAATGCCAATATAAGGTTACATGTATTAAGTTTTTGCTATAAAGAGCCCTTACTTTTAAGATTTCATGATAGGTACTATACTAAATGAATTCCTTGCCATTTTTATTCAATTTAAAATTTATGAAGGTACCTAAGAGCTCACATTTCTTATTTCAACCTATACGCATTTATTAAGAAATTATAAAATGGCCAAAATGCTCATTATTATTTTATGTTTTAACGTATAAAGTAATCATGAGAGTCATCTATGAATTACTTAACAATAAGTAGTTATGAGAATGACGAGAGTGGGTGCATGCAAACTCCTCAAGGGAAATAGTGATGAGAAGACTCCAAAAAAAAGGCTCTTAAATATCATCAAAACATGTATCTACAAGATCAACTTTTTAGGATCTTTGTCAATGGATTTGAAGAACTGCCTCCTCCTATTTTAATTCTTGCAGTGAAGTACTATCCTTTCTGTGCTATTTGCCAACACATTGCACCTCCCCAAACCTTCTAGCATAAAAGGCACAATGCTTGTTGCATTTGTTTGAAAATTTTGCATCGTCAATAATATTCATTTGGCTAAAGCCGCATTATCAATTAGATCTATTTGGGTCAAAGTTGGTAGAGAGGGTGAGATGAGTCACCTTCCTAGGGGGAGGGTGTGGGAGTTTAAATTCTCCTCTTTTTGCTTCGATGGGGGACGGCTGTCGTGGCTGTTATGATCATTGCAATGACGAGTGGGTAGTTCAACCTACAACTTGGACATAAAGGCTGCTCTTATTAGCACTTACATTTGCTCTTCTATGGTTAGTATTTAGTTATTTTGGCCTACCTACTATAATCTATTCAAATTTTTTATCGAGGTATGCTTCAAATTGTACTTTTGTTTCCTTATTCGTAAATATGGAATTATTAGGAATCACATATAATTTTGTTTGGATACAAAATCAAAGTTAAAAATAAAAACAATACTCAATAAATGTTTGTAATTTTGACGGAAGTTGACTTAATTCTTTGTCAAATTGATGTCCATGAAGTATTTATAATTGATGAAGTTTTGACTAGAAGGATATACCATGGTGCTTGAACGACCAAACTTGATTCTAGTTTTGCTTAGCTTGACTAAATTGATACTCAAACAAATTCAACATGATTTAGCCTTAGGAAAATGCCATAACATCATACCAAGTCTACGAACACTCAAACCAATTGATTTGGAACCTAAATGGGCATGACATGGCTAAGGCCGACCCATTCTAATTTGGTCATCTTCTTCTTGAGGGGTAGATACACATGGAAATATTCACTATTGTTTGCAGTGACCAATCCCCGCAGTCTCAATTGGCCGCTAAGTAGGAGCACAGAAATGGCTTCTATTATAGCTAGTATGCCCATATTGGCTTTTATTCTTTTTGGAAGTGGATCATCGCTGAATTGCTATGCCTCTTAGATTCGGTATTTCATGAGCTTGTCATCCTTTTATGCACTTCTTTGGGGAGTGGAAAAATTCCTTGACAATCTTATGGATATTACCTCTGGTTTCCATTGGGCATATGTATTGTGGTGACTATCCTTCTTTATTTCTTTTTTTTTTTTTCAAAACTTCAAACTATCGCCTTTATTGAAATACAATGTTGGCACCAACAACTTAGTATGCTTAGATTGTTAAATGGCGATGATGTTGGCCACAATTGCTGCCATCAACTGTTTAACTTGTTTGGGTGGGACGATGGTTCAGGTTTAAGACCGATATGATTCAAATTGTATAATTTATGATGATTGGATGACCGCTATTTCATTGGTTAGAACTTTCTATAATCTTCAGTGCTCTGGAGAATGTTCTTGGCCTCTGCATATTGACATGTAACCATTCATCTAATACATGTTGCCACTTGTTGCTCACGCATAGTGCTACTAACTTTGTGATGAAACTCTTTGTCGCCAATGTGCTTTTGATTTTTGTTGACCCCTAGTACTACTAGTTGACATTGTGACACGGCTCATTGGTGAGGCTGGCATGCGACTTCTTATTGCTTCCATTTAGCAGTGTCGTTGATGCCATTAAATTCTGCCTTGTTCATGATTGCTATTAGTGTTGATGCCACCTAGAGACATTGTCTTTCATCTAATTCGGTTGGGAGATATTTTCAATCATGTCATTGCCCTCTTGTACCATTTTTGGATTTGACATATATTACCACCATTTTTTATTCCCCTAATATTACCATCATCATTCTGACTAATTCAGTGGCAACATTATGTGGGCGCTCCTATGATTGATTGGAGGGAAAAAAGTCATGCGCTCATAATAGGTTTTTGATATGGCTCTTTTTTCATTCCCTCCAAGATTTACTACTATTCTTCTTAACTTCATGCAACAATTATGATATTTAATACTTTTAAAGACTGATTTCTATAAATATTTACCTTTTTCAATTACTATTTATTTGAGCCACAACGCCAGCACATGGAGTTAGGCCGTATTATTTACTGGATTTATTTCGTAAAACCATGAATTATGATAATGCCCATATTTATATTTATTCGTACATTTTAAATGATCAGCTCTTGCTTAAATTTATTTATGTAGGTTCTGCAAGAAGACATTACTAGGTGCCACTTCCGCTCTTATGTTAGCTCTTTGCTGGAAACAGTGGACACAAGCGGAGTGGTGAAATTTGCAAAGGTAGCAAACTTGACAATTTAGCATGCTCGGATTTATTTGTTCCACTTGGAGTATAGTTTGAGACATTGTTTTTCTTACAGCTTCAAATCACATTTGAATGTTCTTTTGCTGAATACAATTTTCAAATCAATTAAAGTTTTAAACACCAATCTTCAGTGATTTTGCTGCTTAGTATGCACCACAATCTTCTACTTGACATGGGGTTGGTGAACAGATTATTTTCTTAACTAATTTTCATGGTATGTTGAACCTTAGACTCTAATATTGTGTACTTGAACCCTCATGAAAGCTAGATAATGACTTGTTTTTACTGCAAAGTAGCTATGTTACACACGTTATTGTACCTAGTCATCTATTGCGACTTCAACCATGCAGAGAATGGTAAAATTGTCTGCTACCGTCCATTTCTTGTCACATATGAATTGTAAGCTATCAAGAAACTCAAGTTCACGTCTTGATACATGGCTTTGATATGTTATGCTCATGGGTTTTCCGCTGTCATATTTACGCTGAATTTAGAGGAGCTAAACTTGGGTGTTTTGCTGAAGGGAGAAACTATGGGCGAATACGAGCTCTTGATTTTGGGAGTGAAGGAAAACATGAGTGAAATTTCTCTTATTTTTTTATTCTTCAAATTACAGCTCCACTCAACAAATACAAAGGAAAGAACTACAACATGATAATATAGAAATAAATGAGGATAAATCTAAATAGAAAACACATAATTCCACTCTCTCCCTCAAGCTGGATCATAGATGTTGTAGAGACCCAGCTTGGTGTTTAAATCCGTGAAGCTACCTAGAGTTAGAGATTTCATGAAGATATCGACAACTTGCAGATGGGTCGGAATGTAGATTAAGTGAATAATCTCATTTGACGGCAACTTGCAAATGGGTCGGAATGTAGATTTAGTGAATAACCTCATTTGACTATCTCAAGGATAAAATTTCCATCAATTTCAATGTGTTAAGTCTTGCAATGATGTACATGATTCTTTGCAATACTAATGAAAACTTGGCTGTCACGAAACATCTTTATGAGATTAACTGTGGAGTATAACAATTCTTTTAGTACCCTTTGAATCCACATACCTTCACAAATTTTCAAAGCAAGTGCCTGGTACTTAAATTCTGCATTGTTTTTTGAGACCACTACTTGCTTCTTGCTCTTACATGTGACAAGATTTCCCCATACATATGAACAATACCCATATGTGGATCTTTTGTCAGCAAGTTCTCATTCCCAACTAGAATCAGTGTAAAACTCTATGTCACTGTTGTCAGATTTCTTAAACAATAATCCTCTGTTATGGGTCTTCTTAGAAAATCTGAATATTATGTACTCCATCTCCAACCAAATCTTGTTCATTTTGATTGTTCATTTGTCGACTAACTCTGTCGACAAAGTAAGCAATGTCAGGTATAGTGTGCGACAACTATATAAGCTTACCCACCAATCTTTGGTATCTATATTTTTCTACTAATGTCCTTTCCGCATGAATGTAATTGTTTATTGAAATCCATAGGAGTTGTAATATCTGGAGTAAAAAATAAAATAAATAAATAAATGAATATGTTAATAATCAAAGATAAGCTTCTTTTCGTTTTTTTTTTCTCCTTCACTGCATCACCTGCATCACGTCTGAACTCCGGACACAATATTTTTTTCCTTTTCTGCACGCCTGTTTAGCTTGGATTACTTAGTAAGTTATCGGGCGCCATCTTTACTCCAAGCCATTTTCAGTTTGGCTTGAATGACTTAATAAGTTTGCCCAATATGAATATATATATAATTTTTTTATGTGGAGTTTAGGGCTAATATTTTTCTAAGGATCTGAAGAACTTTCTGACATTGTTTTTCAACAAAAAAAAGAGAATTTAGCTTTTGCAGGTGATTATTTTCTGCAGTCCTCACATCAATATCATTTTCTATTCTAGAATATAGTGAAATTTGGATGAACTAATACTTGTTTATTTATTTAACGAAGTACATGAAGGTTACAGTTGAGTTGCGATAAGCAATTTACTTGCAATTTTCAGGTTGTGTCCAACCTTCCTTTCAATATAAGCACTCCTGTCGTGAAGCAACTTCTTCCAATGGGTGACCTGTTTTCTGATGTTATCATTTTGCTTCAGGTTTGGCTTGTCACCTTTCATCTTAACTAGAAGTTATTTGTTTTGCTTGTTCAACTAAATGAATGTTAATGGATTAGATAGGCGATGGATAGTTTCTGCAGAAGTATGAAACAAGTGATTCTATGATGACAAGCAGAAAATACCAATTATTGACTTATTTCATTACCAATCATGTTTGAGGTTCCTACAAAATCATCCATTATTAATATTTTGATTCAATCAAAAAAACGATCGGCATCTAGGTGTTAAATTTCCATTTTCTTTGCTGATGTAAAATTAGGGTATCAGAATCAACGAAAAATAAAAGCCATGGAATAGTATTATTTACATGCAACAACTGCTTTCCATCAAGTGATTATTGTTAAAGATCTTTTGTGTTATTTCTCTAGGATGAGACAGCTTTGCGGTTGACAAAATTCCAATTACACTCCTCAGACTATAGGCCTATTAACTTGTTTGTAAATTTCTACTCTGGTATGAAATCTTCTCGATGCAATGTTTTTTATATTTTTATGTCGTGATGATAGAGCCTGCCTGCAGGCTTTGAACTGTACTATTTTCAGCATTGGAGAAAGATCTGACATTCTAATGGTGACTAATTAAGAATAATCATCGATGATTATTTACTGCAGCTAACAAATTTATTTCTATAGGCCTTGACAAGAAAGTGCACTTGGTACTTCCCTAGCAACATGATAAACATAAAATTTTACAACCGTAAATTTACCCAAAATATCTACGCACGTAAGGTTAATTTATAACTTTTACCTATATTAGTTTGCTACCATCATTTCTTTATTATTTTTTGACTATTATGTCGTTGCTGTTGTTGGGTGATGAGACAAATTAAACCTCTTTCAAAGTAAGGAGAGTTTAAATAAAAAAACAAGAGGGATTATGCCATGAGTTCCATCATAACAATAATCTTTTCATAACCATGAAATTACAACCATACATATGCTAAAAGGATAATATAAGAAGCTGTAGAGAAGCAAGCAGATGGTCGCGGGCAATAATTCTGATGAGCTAATGGTGGCGCCCTACCACTAATAGTGCCAGGGGAGGGGCGTAGGTAGACTGCCAATGGCGTGAAAGAAGACAGACCAGACCGCTAGTTAGGATTTGACTTTATATTAACTTGTCTGTTAAAATTGTTGAATAGAAATTAGGGTTCATATGTATTGGTTAATTTATTCTAAGATTTTCTTGTTGTCCTCGTGATAATGATATCTTACTCATATTATATTATTTGAGCAAAACGTATATTTGTATACTCTGTTTCAGCCTGTCAATGATCATGTCACTGAAGTCCTCTTTTTTTAAAATTTTATGATTGATTAAATGACTGGTAAGCTAGTTCCCAAGCATTGAACTAAAGAAAAACTTGGTTTCCTTAGAAGATCACTTGGAGAAAAAAATATACGATAAGCTTGCTCTGTTATTTGCTCTTAATATTTTTTTAGCGTTGTTTATCCGTATGATTTCTTCATATGATAACTATATCGCTCTTATGTTCTCAGGGCTTTGAATTTCTTTATATTTGCAGATGCTGAATACATCTGCAAAGTTGAAAGAACATATTTTTTCCCTCAGCCAAATGTAAGAATTCTTAGTTGAGTTTATTAGTTTACTAGTTTACTAGTGCTCAGCATTTTATTACAGACACCTTTTTCTAGCTATTTTCCATGAAGAGACAAAATATATGTATTGCTGTTATTATTGTATAATTGATTCTGCATGATTTTGTTTTGTTACAGAACAGTCATTGGTTCACATTCAACAACAGGACGCATAGGTGTTAGCTAAGGCTTTGTTTAGAATCAATTTCTGTTTTCTTTTTTTATTTTTATTTTTTCTGAAAAACAGAAAACAAACATAAAAATACTGTTTGTTTATTCGTTTTTTGTTTTCTTATTTTGTTTTTAAAACACATGAGGTATGTTTTCAAAACATTAAAAACACAATAAATTGTGTTTTTGCTGTTTTAAAACATGTTTTTTGGAGCATTACCTGTGCGAGGCTTAGCTGCCCGCAGTAGCACTTCGGCCGCCATACGTCGCCGGCCTTTGCCCGCCCAGTGCCGGCACACGCCAGCCGCTGCCGTTCGCTGGTCACCGGTCGTCGCCGCTGCCCGCCGCCACCGCTCCCTCCCTCACGCCGCCAGCCAACCGCACGCTCGCCCCCTGCCCGCCGCCCACCCACTCACAAGTAATACTTCGTGCTTGGTAGAGCAAAGAAGACGTCGTATACACCATGGGCGACAAAGCTTCATATTGGAGCGCAAGTGGACCCATTCATTTTATAAAAAGTATAATTTTTTCTTAAAAAATAAAATAAAATATATCCAACCAAACATGTTTTATATTTTTATTTTTAAAAACATATTAATCATAATAGTACCAAACACGTTTTCTATTAATTGAAGATCTTGGGACACCTACTTGTTGCAGGAATAGGCTTCAATTCAATTTCTGAATAGAACATTCATATACATGACAAAAAATACTGTTGGTTAGAGCAGTTGACTGGAGAACTTGAGAACTTGAAGAATATCAACTTAGCGAATTGATACTTTGAAGCTTAATCATTCGGAAGAGTAAATGCTGAAGTTTCATTTCTACTGATATCTGAGTCTCAAACTCTTATATATTAGTTAGCTAAACTTGTTGGCATTTTGATGGCTACGAGGATTCTCTCAAGTGCTCAGTTAATTGCTTAGAAATTTTACTCATTAACATTATTAGACTTATCATGACTATTTGTTTGATTTTATTAAATCCTTATTTTCTATAATTACTACATTAATGTATTATTTTTTATATATGCTTCTCACTTATATTTTCAATTTAAGGGCTCTTATCATGATAATATTACTTTCTAGGTTGATGCTGCTATCGTAAAATTCAAGTTGAAGCAGAAGTCAGAATATCCACAAGTCACTTCAGCGAACAGTTTTTTTTCAATGGTATTGCGATATTTTTCTCATTAAAGTATATTATTAACATACAAATCACCCGAAACTTACTATTTACAAATCAACCCCTCTTTCACCCATTTTTCAAATTCTCACTCAAATATCAAAATTCATGGTAAAACCCCAACCCATATTTTTCATTTTTATTTAATTCTCAATAGTTTGATCGTGGCACGTTTAAATACATCAGTTCTGTAGTTCAAAAAATCACCGTGATAATTAATTTTTAAATATCAATGTTTTGGGTGGTCTCGCGTGGTCTGTATGTAATTATCCATTTTTTTTAATGAGTTGCTTCAAAGAATCTATTCAAGCCAAGTTTTAGCTACCAATGGGTTATCAAACCCATTTTTTATTTAATGAGTGAAATTCGAGAGTGTTTTTTTCTTCAGTAGATTAGGTTTATTTTAACGATATTTTTTAACATATTTAATTGGGATTGATATAGTTATTCACGAGTTTTATTTAGTTTTATCCATTTAATTCTGTGCTACTCCAATTGATGCTATAAATATCTTCTCATGTTTCTTATGTCTGCTGCAATAATGCTGAACTTGGAATGCCCATTTTTTGTTGCTTATAGGTGAATTCTGCCTTCAATGGAAAGCGCAAAATGCTTAGAAAATCGCTTCAGCACATCTGCATGACCCAAAAGATTGAAGATGCTCTCAGGACTGTTGGCCTTCAAGCAACAGTAAGTGTTATAAGCAAGCAATTATTTTCACTACTCGTATTGGCACAAAATTTAGAAGATTTACACATACCACTCAAATTCTTATGTATTTCTATATCTAACACCTAAATTTCAATTTTTACATGCATACTATTTGCATGAAAAAGCAGAGTTTTACTTTTTTTTTTTTAATGAAGTTAAAATAGTTTTTTTTTAGCATTATGTGTTAAATTTGGAAGATTTATGAATAGACCGCTCAATTTTTTTGTTATTTATATATCTACCACCTAACTTCCTCACTCTAGAGTGTCTTCTGTGTTTGTCTTTGTTTTCCTATTTTTGAAGTCTTTATTTGTAACCCTTTTGAATTTCAGCGATAATATTTTTATTCCATTATAGATTTCGGTTAACTCCGGTATCAATCAAATTCATAAATTCACGTGTCATGTTTTAATTAATGAATGGAGGTAAAAATTGGTTGTTATGTGTGAAATTGCTCCAATTTTTAATCTTATAAGCATGTGTACAGGCGAGACCCCAAGAACTTACATTGGAGGACTTTGTGAGGCTGCACAATTTGATCTGTACATCAAATCCCATCACAGAATGAAACTTTACATGATTCCTTCCACAAAGGTCAGTACATATTTATCCTTTAAAGGCTCTTCATTAACACTAACCATATAAGCTGAAGGAGAGAAAGAGCACTCAATGTGCATTATATTTTTTTATAGAATTTTGTAGCCTTATATGGAATTTCATCTCTCTCTCTCTCTCTCTCTCTCTCTCTCTCTCTCTCTCTCTCTCTCTGCCCCTCTCTCTCACATACACAAAAACACATTTTTTAGGCTTCAAAGCTCCATTTCGATTTTGATTGTTATAAGTTAGGGGCGTTTACATACATAGAACCCAATTCCTATTTATTTACATATCTAACTTGTAAATTTTACTTTTTATATGTATACCGCCTAAATCTTTCATATCACATCAAAAATACAAACTTACATGCATATATAAGATGGCTTATATATGTTTCTATTTTTTTCCTCTTTTATAATTTACTTTTTGGCCTCAACAGTTTTTGACTTGGTGCTTAGAATCAACTATGACAAGTACTGCGATCAGACGGTATTAACATATAACTAATTATCCACATTTTTAAAACTTTCAACACATATAAAAGAGCTACTAATTCATAAGTGCAATACAATTTTAAGTCAACCACCAACAACATTTCAATCCAGAACTAAACAGTAAATCAATATATGATAGAAACATTATCATCATAAAATACCTAACAGTGGCGCTTATTATCTGATAGACCAAGTTTCTCATATCCGACATATTAATCTATAATTTTTCTTCTGCTGAAAGAAAATATTAATTGCAAGTATAAATACAATTTAATGAGTAATTATAATCTAATATGCATTAAATTTTTTATACTATGCATGAATGATCAGCAGAAAATGCATTTCATATCATTAATACTTTAAAATTATTTATTCCTGTTTCCCTTTAAGTTTTTACTAATTTAATATTTTTAATAGTTATCACATCATTACCCACATACCTGAAGATATCTTCAAAAATGTGCCCGAAGATACCCTCAAAATGTGTCTGAAGACACCAAAAAATGTGCTTGAATGTATCCTAAAAAATGACCCGAATGTACTATTTTTTTAACATGCACGGGTACATTGCACCCCTGCCAATACCATGTGAGATAATCTTGTATGACTTAAATATTTAACTTTCATTTATTTTTATTTAAATCACTTCTTTTTAAAGACATTAAGCATTATTTTTTTCCTTTCCTCTTTCATTTCTTTCATTTTTAAGTTGCAACATGCATACAAACATAAAATAATTGTCTAATACATTAAATAAATTCTTTATTTAATAAACTTTAAATTTAATACATATAACAAAATAATTATTCAATTTGATTTAGAAGACCTCTGAATATGTATATTCCTTCACTTCACTTCTTTTAGCTAAAATCTAAATCAATTAAAACTGCATATTAACTATTAGAATTACATTCTAAACATACCATTTAATATTATATTAATTTAGTTAAACTTAAATCCTTATTTTTACCTTTTACTCATTCAGTTGTCTGCCCTAACTCACACTCAAAGGCCCACTCTACTTCTTCTTCCTGCTTTCGGCCTCTGCTCGACCACGCGAGCTCGAGCTCCCTCCTACTTGCTTCCTCGGTCGTGACTTGACCCACAACAATTCCTTTGCATGATCAACAACCTCGCGACCTTTACTCGTCTCGGTCACGGCTTCCTCTGCACACGAGCACAACACGACATGTGTTGACATCAAAATTTTCCTTTTTCCTCCTTCGTCTTCCTTCTTCCACAATCACAGCTCAGTCCAAATAAGCCTTCGATGCTGCCGCCTCTTCCCTCTCCTTCTCTTGCACGGGTCGACACAACACCCGCCACTTCTTCCTTACTCTGGCTAGGGCATGGACTTCTTTCTCGATCTTTATACACTCCCTCTCGTTGGCTCTTATGTTTCGAATGGGATGCATCTTTTCTGACTGTCCATGCCTTTTATTATTATTATTTTATTAGAATCTTAGTTATTACAATTCTATCCGTTGGGTTGATAGTTCAAGCACAAGTAGCATTATTTCGTTAAAAAATAACTATTGTTTGTGCGCAGCTAGATTGAATTATCACCGGCAATGCTATTAATATATTTTTTTTATTTCAAAATTCTTTGTGAATATTATTATGTTCTAGAACACTCGCGGCAATGCAGAGGCAAAATATTCACCCCTTATGATTACTATTAAATTATTAGTCTATGTCTGAATACTTTCTACCATCATAAATACATTAGTACTTTATGTGGTGAAATTGATGTTGTCATATGGTAAGGCGATTGTCACAATGGCAGTCACCTTGCCATGTGGTAATTTTATATACATTTTTTTATTAGTAATTTTAAACGGCTTGTTTATAGACCTTCACGGGAGAAAACCAAATAAAAGCATGATGTAGAGAGAGCTCATTCAATCTATTCTTATGATGAACGTGTAAATTAGTAGAGCTCGATTTGAGCGAGTTGCGCATATATTTGTGTCCAACTCATTTATATATATATATATATATATATATATATTTTTGTTCAACATTGGTTTGCGTTCAAATTGCTTATGAATAGTTTGTTCTTATTTGGCTCCAAAAAATATTCATGTTCATTTTTAGCTTGTGTTTAGGTTTAATTGGTCGGTTAAATTAATTAAAAAATAAATATGGGGAGCTAAATTCAAATATGTAAAATTCTTATGTAATAAAAGGTGCATAATCACATGACACTAGGTATGGTAATTAAAACTTAAAATATTAACACGTATAGGGGTGTGAGTTATGTTGACTTGTGAGCTGAGCTCGATGAGCTAACAAGTCAAGCTCAAGATTGCCCTACTTGATTCGTTAGCTCATGAGCCATCATGTTTAAAAGAACATTAATATAAAATATATTCAAAATATATTAAATTTTAAGTCTTATCTATAAAGTACTAAAAATATTTTAAAAATAATATTTTATATTTTATATTTTGATTTCTTATTATTTCTCTCTTAATTGTTTATTATGCTTATCATTTTATTATAACAAAATTTTAAATTAATATTAGTCAGCTCAAAAATACCTTATAGCGCAAGAAACTGTAAAAAATTGTAGGAATAAGATATTCAATATAAAAAAAACCAAATAAACACAAAAAAGCTATGGATAAATTTGTGGGTATAGAAGATGGGTAAGTTCAAAATAAAATCTTCATTTGTAACAGTAAGTGTACTAATCTGTAACGAACAAAATCAATTTCTTTGATAAACATCTCTCTTCGACATTCTCCTTTTTCTTGCTGTCTACTGGAAAATAAAAACAAAAGATGTCAGCACCATAGAACATATTACTGCCTAAATTGCATAAATGAAAAAATAAATAAATAAATGTATATTTTAACTTCATTAGTCTTGATAATGCCATCAATTTTCCAATAGAAATTTGAAAATACATATAGTATATGTTCATGAAAATAAGCAATTGTATACACAAATACCAAAATCTAATGAAAGTTGATCTGTTAAGAATTAAACCCACATGACGAAGTGGTTTAACCGAGGCTAACTGTTGAAGTGGCCGTCGTATCGAGTCTACCTGCCGAAGTTGTTGAACTTAACCAATCGAATAGGATGGCCGAATCATAGTCACCATAACAAAGCTAACTGTCAGAAAGAACCAGCACAATTGACGGAGACATCGATCAATCCTTGATTAAGGATGTCGCCTAGTATTTTGAGAACAAGTCTTTTAAAAGTGTCAAAGATGGTTGCCATACCGATCATATCTGACGGCTCGATAGCTGTGATGGCTATTAATATCATCCACATTAAAATTGTTAGCAGAGGCATCAAGGTGAGAGGGCGAATGATAAGGCATCAATTATTTTATTATATCGGTCCTCTATGTATAAAAGGGGGGAGGGAGCTCCTCTCTGGGGATCTTTTTTTGGAGTTCTAGCTCTATAGGAACTTTTCTCCAAAGGCCTAGGAACCAAACAAATTTCGGTGGAACTTGTTTCTTTGGCTACTGCATTATTCCAAATTATATTTGGGAAATTTCATTCATCTCCCTCTCCTCACTTCAATCATCCTCTTTTCTTTAACAAGTTTTTATCAAGTTATATTTATCCACAAAAAAACACAATGTCCTACGTCCCAAAAGGATTCAATATCCTGAAATGTGTTGTGAGCATGAAGTTCATGCACTAACCTTGCGAGTAAGACCTCACATAATCAATTGGAAGAAGATCTCGGGAAACGACGGACCACTCCAAAGAATATATACCAACAAATCGTTGAGTTAAGATAACCCAGGAGGAAGGAAATGTACGACATGCAAGGAGCAACTCAAATCCATTATTAGGCTACAACACATCGGATCATCGAGGTTGGTATCCCACAATCGTAGCATGGCAGGAACAAAGACTACGTTGTGCCAAGAACCGCTGAGAATAGAGGGAGCACCACCACAAGGAACATCACCCCAAGAGATATCACAGCAGGAAACCCACGACAAGGAGGTCCCAGCCATGGGGCGATGAGGCCAATCCGGCCCAGGCTAGAGGCACGCATCCAAGATTTAGCTAGAATTATACGAAGAGGGAAAGTAAGTCGAGCCCTTAATCCGTTCTTAGAGCAAACCGGGAAATGCTGAAACGATTCTAATTACTCAGGTGAAGAGGAAACTGAAGTAGACGCTTTTGAAGGAGAAAGAAGAAGAAGATTCTCCCCGATCGATATACAAAAGAAATTGAGGAAAGATGGGGGAGGAGACCAAGGTCTTTCCCAGGCTACTACGAGGAAGAAGAACAATGAAGGAGGTGAAAGCCTCAAAGAGCCCTTTTTGAGAGAAAAATTAGACGTTGAAGCACCAAGGGCCTACTACTTAATTGAGTTGGGTCTGTGTGTCACGCATATACTGTTGTCTACTCCCAAACTAATCCACGGTCAACTCAACCTAATCTGATGTGAGGGTAAGATATTGACCGTGATATCCCAACATGTTATGTCATGATCGTCTTGTGTTTGGCTCCCGTGTTTCAATCCTTTCATCCCGTCGTCACCAAAAATGGTCACACCGATGTTAGTCTGCTGATAAGGGCATCTGTGAGCTCATGCTCTATCAAAGGGAGGACTATGTTTTTCCCATCCTTGATGAAAGAATGTATTTCTGAATTCATCGTGTTGAGTCCTACGATCAAATTACCACAATCTTCCCAACAAATGGTGGCAAGCGTCAATGGGGACCACGTTGCATCACAACTGATCCTACACCTGGCTCCTAATCGAAAACTCCATTAGGCATCTTTGGTCAATGTTGACCCTGTTTTCCTTCTTCGATCATGAGACCCAATTCTCTACCATTTGAGTAGAAGCCATGTTCTTATTGCTCCCTCTATCAGATGATGAGACTGCATACATTTCTATTCACACTACAACGGGTGTAGAATATTTTGTGGCCAATCTACTATGGATTCATTGTATTCTCAATCTGTAGGATCCATCGAACCACGAGTGTCTCTCTTTCATTTGGTGGAAGATGATGCACCTCATCATATTCATTGGATGTCTCCTCATCGCTAACCTCCTCCTCGTCATTAAAGGATACAACTCGATTTATCGAGCAGCTGGAGGCGATGTGCCCAAATCTGTGACATTCGAAGCATTATCTAACAGGTATTGTAATAAACGTGCTACTCTTCTCAAATTCTTCTCACTAGAGGTGGCTCTATCTTTATCTGAACGAAATTTCTCAACTCCTTGGGTGTTCTTCTGCTCATTTCTCCAACTTTGGATGGATGACTGATTGTTGGTGGTTGTCTGCTCTATTTCTACTACCTTTCACTTTCAATTCTAAGCCTAGACATCTCCCAATGACCAATAAGGCTGCAGCTGCACCACATTTCTAACAGTGGGCTTCAGCCACCCAAATAACAGGTTATTGTGTGTTTCTCTAGCTTGACCCAATCACACTTCATCTGTAACTGTTCAAACTGTGTCATGAACTCCTCCACTAATACATATCTATTGCATGTGGTGGAGTCTCAGAAACAATATTATGGCGATAGTGGGGTGGGAGATATTTCCTCTACCTCCCTTCCATCTTTTTCCACCTGAAAGTCTTATCACTGTCTTCTACTTTCCTCTGCCTCTGCAACTTGTCCCGCCACAAGAAGGCGTCATTTCTCAGCTATATAGTTGCAAGCTCCACCTTTTTATCTTTTGGCAGCTCCTTGTACTCGAAGATCTGCTCAAGTGATTGTATCCACATTCGATCAAGTCGTTAGGATGCATAGCTCCTTCAAACTTTGGTAGATTGACCTTTATTATGAAGTCTTTGTGTCCTATATAGGTAGCCTCCTCCCTCGGCCTCCTATAGTGTTGCATCCCAAAGCTTCGTGGCTTTTCTTCTTCATCACTGAAATCCTCCATATGAAGGGGTTGAAATTTTCGCCTCTTTTGCTTCATTAATTTTTCCTGTCATCATCGATGGTAAGCCCCCCCTGAGTTTCATCACCAATCTCTGCAAGTCTATACTGAAGACGATATAACTCTTATTGTATCTATTTCCGAGTAGACTTGGTGGCATGGCTAAAGTCTAGGGTTGGTAGATGAAAGAGAGTGTAAGAGACTGATTAAAGGTGTAGGAAAATTAATTTGGGATTGTTAATTTGAAAATCAGCAAGAGGAAATTAGGGTTAGGTCAAAGTGTGGCTGGGGTTTGGAAATAGGAAATTTTTTTTTGGTGTGGGGTAAGGAGGATGCTAAGAAATTTTATGATAGGATTAAGGTTAAGGTATCTCTAATACCAAATAATACTGAGGTTAACCTAAACCACAATCGAAACAAAATTTTTATTGTTGAAATTCAAACGATTGCAACGAAAACTATTTAAAACAAGAAATAAATGACAAAGAAACACAGACATCATCCTAGGGCCAACGAGAAGGCGATGAACAGTGGCTGAACGACAGGGGGTGGTGGATAGGAAGGTTGCGACAGTCGCACGAAGACTGGCTAAGTGCGGGTAAGGGACTAGTTACAGCTGGGTGTAAGGTGGAGTGGGGCTAAGCCAGCAGGTGGGCAGGACCGGGTAGTATGGAGAGCCGGTACGATGGGAATATTGCAAGTGGGCTACGACTGGGTGTGACGGGAAAGGAGTAGGGGGGAATAGAAGGGAGTTAGGGTGGGGGGTATTGCATATAAGCTGTGGTTGGGAAGGGGAACTGGGGAAGTGGAGTAAAGGGGAGTTAGGGAAGATATGTATCCCTGCGGGATTGTTATAGCCGAAGCACTCTTCGAATATTTGGAGAAGATCACCAGCTCTGGCGAGTTATAGCCGAAGCACTTCCTCGCTCCTGGATACAACCTTAGAAGGGAAAATAGCGCGCCGGGTGGCTTTGACACAAATCTGAAAGAAAAAATTGA
This sequence comes from Papilionanthe hookeriana x Papilionanthe teres, assembly GCA_022702705.1. Classification (NCBI taxonomy): domain Eukaryota; kingdom Viridiplantae; phylum Streptophyta; class Magnoliopsida; order Asparagales; family Orchidaceae; genus Papilionanthe; species Papilionanthe hookeriana x Papilionanthe teres. The sequence goes on along the minus strand of CM040426.1, from coordinate 70,202,854 downwards.
ACCCTAAGACAACAACACATAATAATCCAGGAACTGTTGTTGAACTGATCCAAGAACAGTTGTTGAACTAGCCTTGTTCAGTTCGCAATCACACCCCATGTCAGTTTCATATAATTTAACATAAATCAAAGTGGATAGAATTTGATCTTACAGATTGTATTATTGAATTACTTTAACGAACGTTCAATAGAAGATTCAAACACTAATTTTAGTTGCCCTCAACCCAAAAAATAATATTTTTAAGTTATTTAAATTCTTTTAAATTAGTTTTTATTTTCTTAATTACTAATATTCGTTTCTACTGATAAATAGTATACATGTAAATATTATAGTTGAAAAATGATGAAAACGTCATTGCAAACGACAGGTTGGGGATAGTTGTATCCCCCCATGAACAGTCATTCATCATAGCATTGCTAGTAAGCATCGTTCACACCGAGGATCTCACCTTGATGCAGTTTCACATCATCAATGTCACGTAGCAAAATGTATTATTTATGATTAAAAAAAATATTGACCTATATTCTATCTCAAGAAGAAACTATTATAGAAGTGAAATCACACTTTGTAATGGCCAGAGAGTGGCCAATCATAAGCTCTCGTTTCATAGAGGGTATACGTCAAACTGGTTCAGATTTACCTCAGACACATGCACTGTATCAAAATTGATCACCATCTTTTAAGTAGGCTTGTAGAGCAATGATCGCATGATAAACACATTTCATAATATTATCAGAGAGATGATCATTACATTATTTGATTTTGAAATGACTTAAGAGTGTGTATTGATGATCCTCATTTGATTGATAAAAATGTCATGATGGTGAGGCACAAATGGGATTCATGATGGCATGAATGCTCCAACAATCTCCTCATTGATTATCCAAAGGCATGCGTCATATATCACCATTCTATTGGTTTAAGAGTTGACCTAAGCATTTCGAATGGTTAACACATACAAGTATGCTACTCAGCTGACTCTGATGAATTTTTTATCGAAAATCATATCTTAAACTATATGACATTATATTTTAGAGGCACATTCATGTGTATGTATTATTCATATTAGATTATTTTCTTATTACCTGACATGTTTAGAAATGAAGTGCATCTATAAAATATTTCTTACTGATTGAGCATCTCAAAGAATATTCAAGAGGTTTAGTAGGTGGTGCGGTGTTATCACATTTGTGTAAAGAATTAAAGCTTGTCATAAAATCTAGCCGGATAAATCTAGTAAGGTGTCTACACTTTCTATATAGCTCTAGTTATTAGAGATGTAAAAGAATCATTTAAAAAAAGGAAGGACCACCAAGAAACATAGTGTAGAAACAGGGAAACAGAAAACAATTAGAGTCTTGAGCAACATACTAATTTTTAGCACTCAACATTCAGTCTCATGAGACTTAAAAGCGAGCCCTTTGACAGCATGCCTGCACTGATACCTACAATAAGAAATCAGATGTGAGCTCATTTATCATAACAAAGCAACATTTATACCACAAATTAAATTTTCTGAATACTAAGTTTATATCATATTCAAACAAGCAAAAGAAAGATGTATGTATTCTTTTGAATGGAAGTTCATCTGAATGCTGCCGCCCAATTTTGGTTCGAATAATAAATTACCAGATCATATCATTTGCAGCCATATCCGCTAGTGAACTAGAATTAGTTTCGCCGGAATTGTAATGCGAATCTTTCATGATTTCGTCACCCGTCTTAGACTTAATATGCAACTTGAATGGCAGTACCTATAAAAGGTTTAACGCACATGAACCGAATTAATAGGATTAAACAGTTTCAGTTTCACAACAGATATTGAAATCTGATACCTTTTTATTGCATCTGAAATCACGTTTGGGCAAGAAATGCAATGGTGAATTGAAGGTACAGGGACATTTAATCATCAAAAACAGCTTAGTTGGACCTAGAAAAATACTATTTCAAGCTTTATTTATATTATTTTAGGAGATTTATAATGACTAGTTTAGTAGAAAACCTGAGATAGAACTTCCCGCATCATTAGACATCAATGCTCGAACAACCTGTTAAAAGAAAAACATGCATCAAGTTAAAAGGCTTTTGACAAAATAAGCTCCCAATTTAGGAGATATTATTAGTTGTGGATGATGTATGTAGTTCCAAGTGTCATAATATGAGTACTCATTGCTTTTTTTTATTTTTTATTTTTTATTTTTTTTGTCAGCATGCAGTGAGCATACAGCGATAGGGCTGTCAAAAATAGTTCATGGTTCATGAATGGCTCGTGTTCTGCTTATTAAGGAGCTTGTATTTGATTCATTTGTTAAGCAGGCGAGCGCGACTAATAATTTTTGTAGCTCTATTCATAAACGAGTCAAATATTAATAAACATTTATCTGATCGTGTTCGGATCTTTTTAACATAAACTAATTAATAACTAATTAAATAATATTATTATATTATTTTTTATGTTCTATTTAAAAATATTAAATAATTCGAGTTAATTTCAAGTTGAACATAAGTTGAAATGAATAAATGAATTCAAATCAAGTCGAACACGAACATACTATTCACAAGCCATTTCGAATAAGAGCTTATTTCGAGCCAAAAAATTTTGAATGAGCCAAGCACAAACAAACACTGGGCTTGCTCAAACTCGGCTCATTTACACCGCACCTAAATTGCTACGCACATAATAATTTCTGGGACGCTAAAGGTGGCAATGAGATGACCTTCCTTGAAAGAGCTTCTGCTACTTTGCTTTTCGTGATGTGATTCACATTGTCAGAATTAACTTCGGAATGAGAAAAGAAAATCTCGTAAACATGTTGGGGGCGTGCAGGGCTTCCTCCAAGAAGGAAAGTAACCCCATGAAAATCAGGAATTCCATCAATGGCTTCCTGAAGAGCAGAAAATAAAGTAGATATGCTACCCATCAACTTTTCCAGCTTTTTTATGCTTGATTTCACTTCATTTTTTCTCATATTAGCCTTTCTATGAAAATAAATATTCTTCTCCTTCCTTTCTACTCCAGTACTGTGTAACAACTCCTATAAATGGGGTGGAAAAAAAAACATATAAATGTTAGATATTGTAGCCCGTAATATAATAATATTCTGACAGAATCGCATACCAACTGTTTATAATCTTCCTTTAGGCCATTAAATTCATGTTCAAGGTGCTGCAAAACCCTGAAAAAAATGGCATCAATAATACCATAAGCCTTTTTATAATAGCAAAAAAACCTTTCTAAAATTTATCCAAAGGTAAAATTACAGGAAAAAAGGACAAGTCGGGTCTCCATTTTCAAATGTAACCAAGAAAAATGGTCAAAGCTTAACTAAAAGAATTTTGAATTCCGGACAGATCACTTATAGAAGTTATCTACTAGCTTGCAAGCCTAAGCTTTGAAAGCAGAGAACAACAAATAGTAACAAGGGGCATTTGCATACATTCCATTCAATTCCTAAGTTTTTACATATCTAACACCTAAACTTTGCTTTTTACAAAGCTTATAAGACGCTATCCACTCTATCTTAAGAAAGATTTGGTCACATAGGGAAATACCTCATGCCAGTCTTGAGAGGAGCCAACAGATCCATATTGTATGTCATCATTATACTTAGGCTTCAGGCAGAGCCATTTGATCATTGAGGTTATTCCCAAGAAACTTGTTTATGATTGTTTGAACGAACTCTTATCCCATAATGATGTTTTTATATTTAAAGATTTTCAATTTAAATTTATGTGGATTCACAAGTATAACGGATCCATAGATAGATATCTTCTCCGGTTCTGTTCAGGCTCTTGAAGAGCCATCTATGCCTTTCCATTGAGCTGATCTAGGGCAAAAATGCTTTTGAGATTTAAACAGCCGGGCACTGTGGAGCTGTATGGCAAAGGATTTAAGGTGGAAGTTAGGCAGGATTTAAGCGGAATCTCGCCCAACGATTATTCTGAATAAGATAAATCTTGCGATGCCGTAAATCAGGATTTTATGGATTCGGCGGTAAATGCCAGGCTTAGAAAATCCAATGAATTGGCGGATTTAACTTCACACTCTTTGGATTTAAAGCGTAGCTCGATAACTGCCGTGATGCAGCTCAGTAACTGCCAAGACAATTTCACTGGATTTATTGAATTTATTAAATCTATTGCAGCCACTATAAAATTTCTCGAAAAATCATGCATGAATCCTTTAGATGAAAATTTTATAAGATGATGGTGAGACCTGCAATGCTCTATAGCACTGAACTTTGGCCTTTAAAGAGAAACATAAAACTAAGTTAAGTGTTGCCGAGATGAGAAGCTTAGGTGGATGAGTGACTTTACACTTGAAGACAAAATGTGAGATGAATATATCTGTCTTAGACGGTTTGGTCACATTAAACGCTGACCATCTGATGATCGGATTAGGAGAGTAGATATTTTGAATTCAACTTATGTTAAGAAAGACAAAGGTACACCTTGGAAGACTTAAGCATATTGTACAAAAAAATTATCTTAATTTATAAGAATTAAATGAAAATATGACACTCAATAGGACACAATGGAGAAGAAGGATTCACGTAGCCGACCCCACCAAATTGGATAAAGGTTTGTTGTTGTTGTATTAAATATATTGTCAAACAGTTTTCTAGGTTTAACCCATTAATTTAGTAAATCCAAAATTATTTATGGATTTATGGAATTTGCTAAATCCTGATAATTTAAATATCACCAGTCACTAGACAGCACCTGCAAGTCTTTCCCAGCAAAATGAACTTTCTAGTAAGCGACATACATGCTAGCCAGAACTAAATTACATTCAATCTAGTACTGAGAGGCCTATAGCATAATATAAGATTCATGAATAATACACTAAAAATAGCATATTAGAATTTTTTTCTCTACTCGGGTTTTGGTTTCTTCTTCATCTTTTTTTTATTTTTATTTTTTATTTTTTTTTTTTATCTGGCTACTCGTGCATGAATATAATCCCATGTTTGACACCTACGGTGCTTTCTGGAAACCAATAAGATTTAGATTACTATAATTTAGTACATCCTATAAATCAGTAAATCCTGAATGGGTTAAATTTCAAAATTGTTTGACCATGAATTTAATAAATCTTATTAATCCAGTAAAACTGCCTTGCAATTTCTACTCTATTTTTGTGTACATATAAAATTATGTCAGCACGAATCTCAAAATAGATGAACGGCTCATGAATATGATCCCAATGATCGGGTATATCTGTTGACGACCATTTCGAGTTGAATGTTAGCAAGAGATGTATTTTGTTTGAGCGATCGGCAGAACATATCAGAAGATTTTCTGCAGGGCATGGATCAGCCCTCAAGAAAGTCGATAAAAGGCTCTCATTCGGATTAGATATCGATCAAATCAAAGCTCACATGACGGTCGGCAAATTATTATCGATCGAATCGATCTCCCAGTCTTATTATTATACGCTAATAACTCTATAATTATCAATAAGTTGCTGTGAAAAGTCAATGATGAGGGGAACAATATGTATTTTTGTAATATTGAGACCTATATCTATAAATATAAGTGTTCATCACATGAATAAAAGTTACACTCTCTTTTACTGTCATCTACTGTGCTCTCTCTCATCACTTCCTAGCAGAGCGTTTTATTCCTTCGATATGTTTTTGATATGTTTCTCGAACACTTTTGGATTCAACAATCTGATTCTTATCGCCTTAAATCAGCAGCCAGCGAAATTAAATCCACCCGTTCGCAAGATTTACTAAATCCGGGATTTACGGATGAAATCAATGAAATCCGGATTTATCGCATCCCCAGATTTATGTTGCTGTCCAAAATGACTCTGGCAAGATTTCGCTTACACCTGCATGAATCTTTACCTAAAGACGTTACCAGACAGCCGTAAAAGTCTCAATAAAAAAAGGTGAAAAAATCAAAATCTCCATCTTGAGAGATTGACCAAAATGTGTAGATAATACCGCATTCGTCTCTATAAGATGAAGAAGAGTAAAACAACATGAAGAAACATGGAAACCAACTTCAATAAATACACCGAAAAACACAATTATGACCGAGTAATGTATTTGTCTCGCAAGATGTAGAAACTAAAGTATAAACGTTGATGTAAAAGAGAGAGTAAACATGTAAAATAACGTACAAATTAACCCTAAAAAAAGCGTCGCGAAATTTACCCACTGAAGTGATGGACTTACCAATGGCGACCTACCGAGAAGCAGAAGTGAAATTCTAATAGAAGAATTATTGAGCAAGAGGAAAATGAGGATCGGGGATTTTCAGTTATCGGGAAAGGAGGGAGGGATTACGCGGGTATCTGATGGTGCGTATAGAGGATGAACCCTAGGAGCTCCTTAACAACATGGAACATATCAGATCTGCTGAGGCTCTCCGCTGCAATCCTGATCTCCTTAACCCCAAACCTTGCTTCGCCAGAGGATTCTATCGATCCCATATCGCCTCAGAGTTCGCTCTTAAAAAAGCTTGGATTCCGCCATTGCGCAAATTTGAATTTGTATTCTGAAGCGGCAGACGGGGAACACTGGAAGTATTTGTAGGCTTTTCCTTACCGGTTGGTGATCCGATATCACATTTGGGAAGGATTTGTCATTTGATAGCTGGGATTGAGATTGGATCGAAATAAACGTGTCGAGTTATGAGTAAAAATTTTACAATGAGTTTTTGTCGAGCGATTTCAAGCCGATCTCAGCTCAATTTGAAATTAGATCGTTAAAATTCATAGTGATATTAGGATATGAATTTAACGAATTTAGCTCGAAGATGTTAATCGTTCAAAATTGATTTGAATTTTGGCTCGGACTACAATCATATCGAAATAAGCAACCGAGCTACAATCTAAAATTTTAAATCTAAATCTTTTCGAACTAATTTTGAGCCGACCCCAACTCGGTTCGAAAACTGATTGTTAACAGCTAGGCGCTCCTCATCGAATTGTGATCCAAAATCCCATAATTTTAATGATGGCTGAGGTGAGATGGCTTTTTGGATATTTTTAAAATCAATAATTTTTTGTAAGAGCTTATACTTAAGGCGGTGTGCTGAGTTGACTCAAGGAGTTAAACTCCATCTGAGTTAGTCAGTTGAGTTGTCGAGTTAAAACACGTGTTTTCCCGTAGGTCCTGTCAAGGTGTGATAACAGCTTTCTAAATACAGATTAAACAATAGCATATACTTTTTCAATCAACTTCAACACTGCAATTTTTTTAAGCTACAATTATCTCAAAGATCCTTAATTATCATAGCTTATGTCAATATATCTCACTTTTAACCCAATAGAATCCATTTAAACAAAACTCACTAAACAAGCAAGATGGGCCCACCTAATAACTGAGCCAATAAATAAATAAATAAAAGCATTTAAATACAAATCACTTAATTCCTAACATATCTAATGGCAAAACCAGGTTATGTTCAACATTATCGATTCCCCTCCTAAAATATTAAATTTTGTTATATACTTAATAAAATTTAATATTTTTTAATATATTTTATGAAATTTAAATGCCCACATCTTGATACATATTGTTTAATAATTTTGCTTCATTCCACCTCTTCCACATCTAAACACTTAAATTTTACTTTTTTATATTTATAACATCCAAATTATTGTTTTAAAATAATAATAATAATAATAAATAAAACAAAATATATTTGTTATTTACTTTTTTTTTTAAACATGTTATTCAAAAACAGAAAACAGTAAAAACTTATTTTTTTGCATTCCCAAAATAGTTCCCACCATCCCAATCGAGGTTTGACGGAAAAAATTTTCCATCAGCACGGTCAACTGCCAGGCGCCGCATCACTCGCCGTTCACGTATATGACAACATGACGCCCGAAAATTGGTCATCCGAATATGTGATATCCGAACGGAATATTTTCTCAGCTTCACGAGAGCGAGAAAGTAAAATCAAACAAAAAAAAAGAACAAAATAAACTCTAAATAAAAAAAATAATAAATAGCGAAAACAGCATTCTTTCTCAAAAAAAGGTACATACAAAATGTAATTAATTATATTTACAGCCTTAAGCGCTAACTATTTTTCTCTCAAACTTCGATATGCTTTGAAAACTGTGCTTCCGGTTTCTTTAGTGAAGAAATGACTATCCATTCCTCCCTGGTGGAAAAAGCAAGAAATTACTTCTCAACATAGAAAAAGGGCATTTACGTGCACATCGCCTAATTCTTATCTATTTACATTTCTCTAACAACCTAGGCAAAATATTGCAACCGGACTCCGCACCTATCTCTATGTGCGGAGTCCAATGGCAGCTCGCCACATTGACTCGCCCGGCCCCACCTGCGAAAACAGCGATGGAAATGACATTTACGTGCGGTTTGCTAAAGTTGCCGCCAAGGTATTCAGGGCTAAGATACTGAAATGGGGACTAGCAATAGTTAGAAATATGCCTACACAAAGCAATAGTGTTGATTGTGGCATATTTGTTTGCAAGTACATGGAAACATTAGTGCAGGCCAAAGAGGTGGACTGGAGTGAGCATAAGAACTGACAGGCCAATATCGAAAAATAGTCGCGGGATGGATTTGGGCCGAGCCGCACGTAAATTTCATTTCCATCGCTGTTTTTGCGGGTGAGGCCGGGTGAGTCGATGTGATGAGCTGCCATTGGACTCCGCACGTAGAGAGATGTGTGAAGTACAAATGTAATATTTTGCCAACAACTTACAACTTCCCATATTTACATACATCAAAAATAACATTTTCATCGTTTTTGTTACCAAAGCGTTGTAAGCAAAAATATGAAACTTTGGGTGTTATATATGTAAATGCATAAAAATTGTGGGGGTGTTTATGTAAAATTCCCTGATTAAAATAGAGGGAAAAAAAACCTTATCAAATTAATAAAGTTTGATCTTCCCTTTTTTGGGAGCATTTACATACGTACCATCCAATTCCTATGTATTTACACATGTAACACCATTTTAATTAATAATTTATGTATTCCAAATTGTTATATTTAAAATTTTGATTTGTTGGTATGTAAAAAACCCTTCTATAAAAACAGAGGAATACAATACATGAAAGGAGTCAGTTACCTGCAGATGAAGAAGTTCCAGGCTGAGCTCTTGCTTCCTGCTGCTGAGAAATTCTTAGAGCTCTAAGCTTAGAAGTAGGTGTCTTAATTGAATGAGCGAGAGGCTGATGCTCCTCTTCTTCATCCTCGTCCTGACTGATCTGTTCAGTGATGCTGATAGAATCTTCTCCGCTGGAACCTTCGCCGTGAAAGAGTTTCTTTCCCTCGAGGTTCCTTACTTTCCTCGGGCGACCTCGCCGCCTTACGGCGGTCCCATCTCCCTCGTCTGCATTGAGATTTAGCTCATATAATCTCTACATCTTAACCAGAAACAAGATTTTGCAAATTGGATTTCACATTATATCCAAAATTCATTCCACAGTGATTTTCCAATTTTATTGCTAATAATAATATGAAGAAGATAACATCAACACCAACTTTCATGCAGAAAATATTGCTCGTGGCTCAAGCATTTGCAAGCATACCACCCAATTCCTATGTATTTATATATCTAACAACTAAACTTTGCTTTTTACATTTATACCACTCCTATCTTTTATATCGCATCAGAAATACAACTATTTTAACTTTTCAAATGTGAAATACACCTCTTCATGCATAAAAAAAAGGTGGCATATATGTAAATATAGAAGTTTAGGTGTTAGATATGTAAATACATAAAAATTTAGTGGTATGTATGTAAATCTTCCTAAATTTTAAAAGAAGAATCCACAGAGACGGCTGAGAAAGTGGATGATCAGTTGCAAAAAGAAAATGCAAGAAAATCGATGAATAAGTTTATACACAGAAAAGCTAAAAAGAGAAAGCAATAATCTTTAGTGATTGCAATTATGTGATTAAAACGGTTCATGTTATTTTGAATGCATCGAATTAAAATAAGTTATATTCTTTTTTTTTCTTCTTCTTTTATACATTCTGTCATTTCTGTTAGGCGATATTTTATCATAAATGAATGTATTGTATGTATATAAAATGGACGAGAGTCGAACTGCACAGCTTTTATATTGACGCATAACCTTAAACAAGTGCTGTTACTTTTACTAGCTATATAAAAGTTCTAAAAGATTGGGATTGCGGCGACTGTAGTTATCGAGGGTTCTAGATCGACGATTGCTCATGCAATTCAACAAAACAAGGAGACTGCAGCATCCATAGTTGCCGAGGGATCTTGGTCGGCGATTGCTTGCGTCGTTGTTGATTGAACAAAGATTGGGATCGCGACATAAAGGACTTCCGCAATGCTCCTACAAGAAAGTGAATGTATTGCGGCATACAAGAGTTCCACGCCGTTCTTAATAATAAAAAAACGATCGGGATCACAGCGTGAAGGAGTTTTGCTCCGCTAACGCAATCAAGATCGGGGTGTTCAAATTCTGAGGATGTCGTACAAATCGACAATGACGGCGGGAGTTCAAAGAAATTCTACCACATCGAATGGTTCCTGTAATTCCAAAACTACATCACCTCACCCTACCCATGTATCAACTGAGTATTATTCCCATAAGTTGATCAATACTCGAGTTATTTAGGAGGTTGTTTGAGATCTCTATTCAAATCTTGAGACTTCTTCCCAAAATTTTAAGTTAAAAACTCAACTTTGAAAATCCAAATAAAATGACCATGATGTTACGACAATGATTGCAAGGGCTTGATAAATGTTATGATGACATATGAAAAGATTCAAATGATTATGCTAGCCACAAGAAAAGAGAGGAAAATGTTTGAGTCTACATGTTCTTAACCGATCTTACTCGAGGTTTAGACGAAGTCCGAGGTCGCATCCTCGGTAGGAAACGTCTATCATCAATTCAAATTCATTTGTTACTTAGATATGAAGAGACGAGAAGAAACATTGTGTTGTGCAACGCTGAATCATATCTTCTATTAATATTGAATAGGAGAACTAAACTCGTGTCAAAAGGGGTTGACACTACAAAGTAGATCGACGAAAAAAGATGGTGCAAGCATTGTAAAAAAATCATGGCGCACGAAAAAGGTATGTTAGAGGCTTCATGGTAAACATGCAAATTGGAAATCAAATTCAAGCATGAGGATCGAGCTTATCAAGCCATTGCTGAAGAAACTTATGAGTTGCCTAGTAACTAGTTTCTTTCACCAAAAGCAATTAAAGCACTTGAACAAATCATTTCAATCTCCAAAATTTTCCCTCACTCTGTCCTACTCTTAGTACAGAGTGGAAACACTTTAGTTACAGCTTTGTTAAGTCGTATTCCTATTTTTTCTCATTCGTCGACAATTGATTCTGGTGCAACCAATCGCATGACTAGTTCTAAATTATTTTCTACGTATAAACCTTATGCAGGCAATAAAAAAAATCAAAATTGTCAATGGTTCCCTCTCAGTAATTGTTGACATATGAGCTATAAAACTCTTTTCGTAAACTCTTTGTGATATTCGTCGTGTTCTTAATCTATTATGTAAAGTATTGTCCATCACTAAAATTATTATTGATCATCAATGTCAAACCACCTTTTATTCTTTTTGTTACGAGTATCAGAAATTAAACAAGGCCAGGATAATTGGTTGTGCTAAGGAAAGAAGTGGACTCTACTATTTTGATAATGAACTTGACTCAAATAACAATGTCAATGTCCCGGTTCATTTTTTTTTCCTAGGACAATGAAATTATGTTGTAGTATTATAAGTTAGTTCATCCCAATTTTCTTTATCAAAAATAATTGTTTCTCAAATTATTTCAGAATAAAAAATGTCGTTGTTTCAATATGAAGTGTCAGTTTACTAAGCATCATTGTTCAGGTGAAGTGATTGAAAGATATTTTGTTAACAATCATGGGTAGTCTCTTCCAAAAAAACTTCTCAAACCAGGTTACACTTTTGGGTTCAAGTTTAAGTTTTAATGACTTTTAGGGTTAATTTATTTCATTTTGTTTAGGTTAGTTTGGTACCTTAGCACAAATTGTTCCTGTCCAAGGCTAAATATGTTTTAGTTCTCGTACAAAAAATTAAACATTGCTTAACCTTCAGTAATCTAAGTCTAGGTTGATTTTAGATTAGTTCAAGTTGGTTGAAATGATCTAAGATGAGTGTCTAGATAATCTGAATTAACCTGAGCAAGGCTCAAAGTAGAGCTTCAAGTTGAGTCAATCAAAGTTAAATCTGATTGACCCGAAAACAAATTGTCTTGGATTAGCCTAAGATAGGTCAGGTTGACCCAGCGGGTTGAGTTAATTTTGGGTTAACTCATATTAAGTCGGACTGACCCAAAAATTTAGTTGAATTGGGTTATCCAGAGTTAGATTGGGTTGATCCGAAAGTTCAATTGATTTGGGTTAGCCTGAATTAGTTCGAGTCAACCAAGAAGTTCAATTGAATTGGGTACCCGAGTTAGGTCCGGCTGACCCAAAGATTCAATTGAATTGAGTCTAAGCTAAGTTAGACTTGAGAGAACTTAAGTCCAAGTTAGGTTAAACTTAGACTAGGTTCAGGTTAGACTAAAACCTAAGGAGAGTTGAACTTAGTCTAAGTTAAACTAAACTTAGGAGGATTTCATATTGTGATTAGGTCTAAGTTAGGTTAGACCAAAAGGTGGTTCATGTTGAATTTAGATCTACGTTAGATTAGACTTAGGTTAGGTCTAAGTTGGGCTAGACCTAAGATTGAAGTTAAGCCTAATGTGGGTCAAATATAAAGTTGAAGTTAGGTCTAATGCGGGTTAAATCTAAGGGGAAGTTTAATTTAATTTAAAATAAGTTAGGTTAGACTTAGGTTAGGTCTAAGTTGGGCTAGAACTAAGGTTGAAGTTAGGTCTAATGTGGGTTAGACCTAAGGTAGAAGTTAGGTCTAATATGGGTTAGACCTAAGGTTAGTTCACGTTAGGTCTAAGTAAAGTTAGACTTGAAGTTTATGTTGGGTCTAATGTGGGTTAGAGCTGGGAGATTTAGGGTTTAGGTATAGTTTAAGTCTAGATCTAATATGATTTAGACCTAAAGGGTTTAGGATAGGTCTAATGTGAGTTAAACCTAAAGGATTGGACTATGTTAGGTCTAATATGGATTAGACCTAAGAGATTAGAGTAAGTCGAAGTTGGGTTAGACTTAGGGTTTAGGTTTAGGTTTAATGTGGATTAAACATAAAAGTGTTTAGGTTGAGATTAGGTCTGATTTGAGTTAGACTCAAGGGTTTATGTTTCAGGTCTAATTTAGGTTAGACCAAAGGTTTAGGTTAATTTAGGTTTAATTTAGGTTGAACCTAAATTCTAACTTAGGTTAGGTTCAATTTGGGTTGAACCAAGGTTTAGGTTCCGTTAGGTTCAATTTGGGTAGAACTTAAGGGTTTAAGTTTAATTAAGTTAAATTTGGGTTGAACCTAAAGTTTAAGATTTTGGTTGGTTCTAATATGGGTTAGACCCAACATTTAGGATTAGGTTCAAGTTAGGTTGAACCTAGGTTCAAGGTTTAGATTGGGTTAAATATGGGTTAGACCCAAAATTTAGGGTTAAGTTCAAGTTAGGTTTAAGGTTTATGTTGGGTCTAATATGGGTTAAACCCAACATTGAGGGTTATATTCAAGTAAATTTGAACCTAAGTTTAAGATTTAGGTTGGGTCAAATATGAGTTAAATCCAATATTTATGGTTAAGATGGGTCTAATGTAAGTTATAGGGTTAAGTTGTATCGTTAGGAGGATAACCATAGTGTTAACCCTTTAAGATCAAAGCTTTAGAATTATTTTAATGTTTTAAACCAACCTAAGGACAATTTTAAGCTAAAATGTAAATAATTAAATTTACACTTTTACCCATAAATTTCTAATTTTGTATTTTAAGATTATTGAAGGTGAAAATTGTCATTTGTCGTTTACATGCACCGCCCTAATTTTTATTTTTAATTTCAACTATAGTTTATATTTTTCTAATTTTTATTTTAATTTTTTAATTATTTTTTCAAATAATTACATTTTTTATAGAAAATTCGTCATTTTAGGGTTAGGGTTTTCCTCTAATCTTGAAAAAATCAAATATTATTTCCAAAATAAGAGGAAAAATACCCTCCAAATTCTAAAATTTTTCTTTTTATAATTAATTTTTAATATTTTAAATACTTTTCAAAGTATTAAATTTATTAAAAATTAAATACAAGTTAATTATTTCAAATTTTATCTTTATTATTTTCTCCTCTGTTTACTGAGTTTATGGGTATTTTATTTTATTTTTATCATTTTTCTACACCCATATGTGATTTTTTAAGTTTTTAAGGATTTTCTAGATTTATTTAATCCGAAAAACCATAATTTCTTATTAAACAACACGGCGCCACATCATTCATCGGACGCTCTGAATGCTTACACGACATCTTCTCGTTGGACGCCCTTTCCACACTGTCATCCGAGGTGGAACCGATCTAAAACATCCCTCCTCCGCAGATCAATGATACGGTCCAATCGCGACCTTCAGTTTCTAATACATGAAAACAGATGACAGCGGTTCATCGTCCCCACTGTATGATAAACCGAGCACCGTCTATGATTAAAGCCTAAAATCTCTCTCAATTCTTAATGAAATCATGTGGGTTTTGTTCTAAAGCTTCATCTAGTCAATGCAAACATATCTATAGGGTTTATCATACATGAAATCATATCATGGTGGGTGATCCTTGGGTCATGGATGACCTATTAGGAGTGGGCTTTGGGCTATAAATTGGGTTAGATTTCTTTAGGGTTGGATTGGGCTAGGCCCTCGTTACATTCTTTTCAATTAGTTAATTAATTAATTTAAAAGGATGTATGGAGATTGACCCCATATTAATTGGGTTAACCACATGGCTATAGCATTGACTATATGGACCCATAAGGACATGGGGTTGCTTATATGGTAATTGTTATGATCATGTGATGTGAAGTTTAATTTGGATGATAAGATGGTCAATTGATCAATTTTTGTCCAAATTAGAGTTAGGCCTAATTGTTTTAACCATCCTCAAGTGCCACAAAATTTTGAGATCAAAGGAACATATTACGGTTTCAACTTGATTTTTATGGTTTGGTAGCTTGAAGAGGATAAGGATCTATTTGAGATAACCCCTCCCGTAAAGTGAATTTGGTGGTTAGGTTGATTCATAGGGTTTTGAAATGGATATAGGTGACCTAGGGCATGGTCAGAACCCTAAACTAGTCCAACCAATGGGATGGCTTGGACTTGCCCTAGTGGAGTCCCAAGGATACATTCTGGTTTAGGATCATATGCAGGGTGAGTAGGGTGAGCCTTCACAAAAGTAAGGTGAACAAATAGACTCCCAATATATGTGGCGTATCTTGCAACTATGTCGCACAAATTAACATTGACCGAACTGGCCAAGTGTAATTCCAAAATATTTCAGTTTGTCACAAATGTTATGGAAATCGGTCAAGATTAGGTTAAGATTGCCACTGGAGAGCCCAATGTCAAGTCAGCTAGTCCTTAAAGGAGAATAGCATTGTTCCGTGGAAGGAGGGCCTCACATCTGCCTTTAGAATTTGATGTGGAAAAAGGGCATCAAGACCCACCGAGAGGTCCTATCAACCCTCAAATGATCAATGTCATGCATTTATTTTATTAGAAAGAAATGTCAATGGACTTACATCCTTGCTTAAAATGAGAATAGATAAACTAAAAAACAATCGTGATTCCGTGTCAGGAGGGTTTTATATCCTACTAGCAAGAGAGGATATATGTCATTTTCCATTGAAGGAAGTCTTACACCAATTCTTAGAAATGTAGAGTTCCTATTTCATTGGAAATGAATGCTGATGGACTAACTCCTTAACTAAGAAAGAACAGGAAAACTAGAGAAAAGTCGTGATTCCGTGAAGGAAGGTCTTACATCCTACTAGCAGGAAGAAGTATGAATGTCGTATTCCATTGAGGGAGGTCTTAACCAATTCTCAGATATGTCGGATATCATGTTTGTCTTGTTAGAAGAGATGTCAATGGACTTACATCCTAACTCAGAGAAGAAGATGTACACTAGAGGAAAGCCGTAATTCCGTGTCTAGAAGATCTTACATCCAAATAGCACAGAGGAGAATGGTTGTGCGGTAATCACTCGAAAATTGTTTGGTTAAGAATTGTTACGAATTTGTAAAGTTTGTTGGGTATAGGTCGCCTATAGAAAATAACACTTTACAAAGTTATTTTTCTTTAGTTATTTCATTTTGTTTTATTGATTTCTATTCGTTTGTATGGGTATAGGACACCCAGAGAAAATTGCACATTGTTCATAGTTATTTTTTAGTTGGTGCAGTTATCAAATATTGATTGTACGTCATTTACGGGATTTTGTTTTTCTTTTTAGTTGATGTCGGATTTCGTTTTATTTATGGGTGTTTGCATCGGCCTTTTTGGACCTGCACGAAAATTTGTCTGTGGCAGAAAATCAATTGTAGCAACAAGATGTTCATCTTCATGATTTTTCTTTTTTTTTTTTGTTTTAGAAAGAAGTTGCCCAAAAAAATATTAATGACTATGTCATATGTCAAAAAATGTCCAAAATACATTGATGACCAAATCAAAATGCCAACAAATGACAATATTATAACAAAGATAGCGTCATCATAATTAGGATATCAAACATCGTCTAACATCATACATGTTGTACTGATCTATCGAATTTCTCTTTGTCATCACCTCTCATTCACTACGAGACCTATTGTGGATACATTGTACTCTGAGATACCATTAAAGACAAGTTCTTTCAAGTATGACTCGAGTGTTTGGGTATTCATAGGTTATGGTAGCTCTAGAGGCTACAATCCCAGAAGTTCTGGTACAGACTGATAATCAATCGAATGTTTGTCGGGACGCATTCTTCTGAGTGTAATCCAAATTCTTTGTTGATCGACTCCCACGATACAATGTTTCGCCATGTCAGCATCATTTCCTTATAAAACCAATACTGACATACGCGGGAGAGGTATCGGGCATGAACCCCTAAATTCACCAAGTCCTCTAATCTGCATTTCCTTTCTGAATAAGATGGAGCATCTATTTAACATACAGATTGTGCAGAAGAGTCTTTCAAAATCGTGATGATCGATATGAGGAGGAATACAATCTCCTTCTTCATAGATATTAATAATATAGCTGTCGGGAATACAATCATGAGGTAGTATGCTCCATGCCACTAGTCGTTTAATTATTACTATTATTCATATCATAAGATGTTTGGGGGTTACCGTCTCTGCCTACAATATAGTTATAACAACAGTTGTATTGTATGGTAACTTTGTCTTTCCCCCGTTTCCATTAATTGAGTTTTGAATAAGCATTCTTTTATAAATATGCAGCGCATCCTCGATCTCTCCCATATTTTGAGTGATTTACATAATTCTTTATTTCAAAAGCACCAAACAGCACAACACAAATAAATAAAGAAAAACACTAATAATTTGAACCTACAATTCGACAAGTAGTTCTCTCCCAATTCCTACAATTCGAGGAGTAGGAAATCTCTCATAAACCCTAAATCTTAGGCTCGAGAAACAATCATCTACATAACCCTAACTTTAAACATATTATTCCTATTTATACTAAATAATAATAACGACCAACGACTAAATTGCCCTTAGGTGCACAAAAGACAAAATGCCCTTATGCTAGGCACCGGTGTGACATACTAATGATCGTAGATAAAACTACATTCTATTTACGTAAAAGTAAATAAAAAAAAAAAACCATACATATTGAAAAATATATAAACATAACGGGAATATAATAGGAACATATACTAAATATTTTATTAATTAAAATGAAAGTAAGGCATGAGATCATTTAAAGAGAATCAGTGACGATGTCAATTATAAATAAAGAGAGCACATGGCCAATTAAATATCAAATTTCTTACATAGAGCAGATGAATATTTTAGTACTAGGTATGAAAGAGAACTTGATTTCATTAGACTTGAACTTCAAAGGACTTTCAAGCAATGTCTTTGATAATCTATCGTATGCAAATTAAATGGCTTTAAACGAAACAAGGATTCTAAGCAGCATGGATAATATGGATTAAAGTATTTAAAAAAATTTATAGCAATATTAAGGTATTTCATTTACTAACATTTCAGATGAAAACATAATGGTACAAGTTTACAAAAGCTGCATATAAAAATATGCATTGAATGGTATAATACTATTGCTATTTCAAATCTATATATATATATATATACATATATATATATATATATATATATATATATATATATATACATACATATATATATATGTAATATAAATGTGATGTAAATAATAGAAGCTTTTAATTAGTAAGAAACAACCTATGTTTTTATATACTTACACTACAATTATATGTTCATTTGCTTTCAAAGTTGGTGTAAAGCATACAATAGTAATAGAAAGTAAGATCACGAAATTCAACAAAAAAAAAACAGAGTTCAGCAGATTTCAACTCCAGCATCAAAATAAAGTTCTGTAAGTTATGTAACCTAGTTCAATTTTTACAAGGAAATACAATGGAGGCCAAAAATGGTGTTTTTTGGAAAAATACACCTAACTGGCCTCATTCACCAAAGTATCTAAATAAATAAAATTGAACTCAAATTTTGACAAAATAAGCTCCCGATATGGATTTGACATCGAAGATGCACACAATTAAATCTTAAATATGTAGCCAGTTAGGTGTATTTGGGTTCCTATCTTGAAATATGTAGCCAAGCAAGATAAGATATCATATCAACTTCAACAAGTGACTGATGTATTGTGCGAAAAAATAATGAACTTTTTAGGGAAAAAACAACCAAAATAATATAATACGTGTTAAATAAAATAATAATAATAATTTAAAAAAAAAAACTTGAAAGATACACAAAATCCAACCATGTAAAGTTAATATTAAGCTTAGTTTAGAGAACAGATACCTGGCATAACCTCATTTTTGGCATATTTTTCATGCAATTGCTCAATAAATGCATGATAAGGGCGCCAACCACTAGGATTTTCGTATTGGTTCACATTCTCTGCTCTTTTCTTCACATCTTTCAAGCTAGATAGAAAAAAATGCATTAGTAAGGGGTTACCAGTATAGCAAATAAAGCTATTATTCAACCAAATCCCACCAGAACAACTTACATTTCAAGGATATCCGACGGTACAAGTTTAGGCACGAATGAGAGAACTGCTGCCTCCAAAAAAGATAACTGCTTCGGAGCATCAATAAAAGCAAAAGAAATACCATCCTTAACAATCCTTAAAATGTCCAATCTAAACTTGTTACGAGCAGCGCCCGAAAATGTTGCTGAAAGCCTATTGGCCAGTTCCACACAATCTGTAAAAGACTTTCCCGTGATGGTTACATAATTACTCTTCAATTGTTCCTCGGTATGACGCTGGTAAGCCTAGTTCAAGAATAATCAATCATAAATAGACAACATGAAGAGAGAACTTATATAATGTCATTACAGTTTAAAATAAATTTAAATCGCAATCATTTTGAAAGGAGGCATGTCTGGAAAAAATAGAAAAAAACAAAAGAAAAAGCTAATATGTGATCTAGCAAAAGTAGTCTACAGTATTGCATTTAGAATACTAACTGGGTCAAGAATGGCAGTTTTAAGCATTACACGATTGATCTTACATAACAAAATCCCATATTCGAAAAGTTTTCATGGAATATCCAAGCCAACATATCTCAGTAGCATTCACAAGAATATGGGGTTAAGCCAGTTTAGAGCTTGTGACTTAAATGTTTACCCACGACCACATATATTGCTTTTAACTTTTGTTAGAAGTGGTAGCAAATGATAAATCTCAATAAAGCCCACCTTATCAGCCTTGTTTGAACCTACTCCATTCTGTCCAAGGCTCAAAATTAAATTGGAGGGGCCACAAGTACTCATATATATAATGGGGTTCTCAAACAGTATACCACCCGACATAAATCCAACAAATTAGTCGAAATTTTATTTAATCCTAAACGCCCAATAACATCTTCTTTACATTAAAACTCCAAACGAATTTATAAATAGCAGCATTTTAATTTATTCAAATTAAAGTCAAATAAAAAATTAAATATTAACATAATTACCACAAATGCGTACCTTCAGCCTAGAAATTTGATTAAGAAATCCTGCAACCCTACCCTTGCAATCTCATGAAATGTCTAGTTCAAATTACCTCTAAAGACTTCTCATAAAAAAATTTATGGAAATAAGAAATGTCAAATAAAAATAATTAATTACTAGATAATCCTAATTTTAAATACACGAAGTCTTCATCAAACAACAGGATATAGGGACTACGTCAGAGAAAGGTCTAGTTTAAATAATTTTCATAAAGCATTTCAACAAATACAACACACCCCAGTTACTTCCTGGAAAAACTTCCATAAATTATCTATGAAATAAATAAAGAAGACATAATTTAGAAAATTACCCTTTTCAATGCCTGTAGAAACATTTCAGGAATGTCATTGGAAGTTTTCTTTAGAACTGTAATCAGATGTTTGATGATTTCTGAAGTGCTCGTCCCGTGCATCACAAAATGCGAAATGATCTCTGGACCAAGATAGTCCTACAGTTATTCAAAACGTTTTTTGTAAAATTTTGGCAAACCATACCAAGAAGGGACTCGTAAAAGACTTGCAATAAATGCCAGAATGAAGAATAGTAATACTAAATAAGATAACAAGAAGCGCATGAGCTGTAAAAGTGAAATTAAAAAGATGAACATGGCGAATTTATAATCATCATCATCTGCCAATGTAAGAGAGCAGCATAAGAATTAGTATTCCGTAAAAACACAACTAAATAAAACCAGAACTTTCCATGATTGTTGACTTGAAAAGCAAGCAAAGACAAAAGAATCTGATGAGCTACAATTAATTGATATCTTTCACTGTAACATTTTAAAATATAAATGTGAGAAAATTGTGACCAACCTAAACAAAATCACATGGAAAAAACACAAATGTATATAATGAAAAACCTTTAATGAGATAGTAAGGCTTTGTATAGACAAAAGAAGTAAAATGAAATGGCAAGAAAAGGATATGAATTCTAGACTGAATATTTATTACGTTCAAATAATGGCCAGTGTTTACATGCAGAAGGCTGTTTCAGTAATCTTTTTTTATTATTTAACTCGTAGCCACAGATTAAATTGCAAATGCAGTCATGTTTTTTTAAAACCTAAGATACTTTCCAGAATATAAAATTACATTATGAAAATATAAGCATGGGAGCGTAAACACATTAATTACTAGTATGACCAATGCATCTCTTTATAAGACAAATATGTCAACAAATTTCTACAGATATCACACACGCATAGAAGAGCACAGTTATACAGATGCCAATGTGCTTGTGTATCCAAATATAATGTTGATAAAAGCCCCCAACAAATCGAAGCTAAGGAAACTTACCCTGGAAACAGCATTGTTGATCACCAACTTAGCAGCAGCAAGCAGTACTGCATCTTTGTTAGTTTCTTCAATATATTCCTCGTTTGCATATTCATCTTCAGTCTCATCTGTCAATTTACATAAGCAATATAATGTTTATTGCCTCAATAAATTATACAGAAAATATGAAGCCCCTGTCCAAAATGTAAAACAATAAACAGATCAATCTCCTATTAATGATGCCCAAGGATTGTAAAGAACCTGAAATGTTAAGTATTTGTTCACAAAGTTTCCAAAACTTCTGAACAGTAGATAAATCTGGGCAATATCCTAGACTCTCCAGTTTTGTGGATGCATATTTTGACGCCTTGAACAAGTTCCACATTTCTGCTAGTATGATGGAAACCTGTCAATACATTTAATAAGGAATTAATAAATCGACTGATCACAATAAATGTTGAAATCCAAAATGTCTTTGGCTTCAATTTGCAATAACAAAATGAAAACTTACTCTGAATGGAAGAACTGTTCGACGCCTTTCCTCATGGATTATGACCAGGGAGTCCATGAGGTGTTCTAGCTGCTCAAAGAGATTCGTTCTCTTGGACAAAAGCACCATTAAAGATACCTCTGATGGATTTTCACTATCAATTGAATACAAAGACCAGGCTACCTGCAAATACATATTGAGAAGTACAAAACCGAGCACCTGAAAAAAGATAATCTATAAGATAATGCCCAAGAAGAAAGACTAAAATAAAAAAAAATTTAAAAAAAACCCAAAATCTAAAGCATGCCTCATCATCCAATCCTTTTACATCTCTAAGAATGCTAGCCAATTCATCGTATAAGTCATCATTAGCAACATTTTTCTTCAGCTGAACCTCATACAACCGTTTCAAATTAACCAAAAGAGAATACTCATCATCTCCAACCTGCAAACTCAAAGTCACTGTTCATTCAATGTTATAGAAAGGAATACACAAAAAATATAGGCACCCACCTTCACAGCTTTTATGGCAGCCTTCAGCTTGACTAGTAACTCATTTTCAAGATCTTTTAGCTTATTCTTGGCATAATCCTGCAAGTCAGCTTGACTCTCGGTGGAACAAAAGATGAGAGCCTTTATACAGGATTTCAAAGCATCCTCCTCACCGTGTTTAAAGAATGCTTCGGCAATCAGATCCAAAATAGACTTAAAACTCTGAATAACCAGGTGAAGAAACAACCGTATTTAGTAAAGCAACAAAGGTAAGGAAAGACGAAAACGAGGACGCAAATCAACAAACCTGCTCCCGCCTTTTAAGTGAGTATAGCTCTAGGTTCAAAAGCAAAAGAATTTCAACTAATGCAGGTAACTTTGCTTTATCCGCAATAAATTTTTGCAGCAGCTGTGGATAACTCTTCATTAAGGCAGCTGTTATTTCTCGCCTGTTATTATCTAGGGCCTCCTGAGAAACAGAGCAGCATAAAAACATTAGGCATTGTCCAATGGCAGTCAATGCGATTAATTGCTTTCGTTGGTGCAAGAAAAGAACTTGAGAAGTAACTTGTTGAAGAGATATCATATTTAACGAAGCATCGCAAGTCCAAGCATGCAAGACCGAGGATAAACAAATATGGATAACCTTCCATGTTAATTTTTATAATATGAAGAAGAAAGAAAGTTAATTTGTATCAATACACCAGCAAAAGGAATATCCACAAGCAAGACCAAGGTACAAAACAAAAGGATCACTGACATTAAATAGATTTTACTGCAAGAGAAAAAATAATAATTTGTAAATATCTGATACATCAAAAGTTATTCAAAAAGCATGATGAGATGTGATTCCACTCATTCCAAAATTACTTTATACTGCACACATCAACTAAAGTGGTGCGTGAGTTTGGACTATTGACCGGATACACCAAAAAAATTAATAGCTTCCTCAAATCAGAAAAATAAAATAAAATAATGGGGCATTTACATAGCACACCACACAATTCTAATGTATTTACATATCTAACATCTAGAGTTCTATATTTAAATTCTTAACATTCAAATCTTTAACATCACATCACATCAAAAATATAATTTTACTAACTTTTTAAAAGTCAGATGTACCTTATAATGTATAACTTTATAAAGCCAAGGTGTTATAAATATAAATAGCAAACATTAGGAGGTTAGATATTTATATCCATAAGAACTGTGTACCACTTATGTAAATTTCCAAAAAAAAAAATATTTATAGAAAGGGAAATCATAATCAAACATGATAAAAATTGATTTTTAACAGTCTGCGCAAAGAAGAAGAATTGTCCATAAATTTAAGGATCTATGGTAATCCAGCTAAAATTCAGTATAATGATACTTAAAAGGAAAATCTAGCATCACATACCTTTTGGGCTTTTGTATAATGAGGCTTACGATTATCGGTGGATGGAACAATCTTCTCTCCAACTGCCTTCTTGGCAGAAGTGTTGAGCAAACGAACCAGATTAGTAGCATCCACATCAGTAACTTCAATTCCTGGAGATTCATCTAGAAGCATGGAAATCATGCACTTCCAATCCTGTTAAAACTCTAGACATGATTATCATAGGTTATCACATATACACAGATCGAATTTACAAGGTTCAAGGTTTTACAGCACACCATGGATAAGTTTTAATTTCAAATTTACAAAATAATGACGGTGCTGAAGTTACCATACTTTCATGGCCTTCATATCATCCCAAATATCATCAATAACGTATGCACTTAGAATTGGATCATCAGGAAATTCTCTAAGTATTTGCAACATTCTTCCCAAGTGTACTTCAGAAGTTTTATCATCTTCCCCTGAGCATATATTTGGCTTAACAAATAAAGTGGATTGAGCATAAAATGGAAGTGCAGATTGTACAGTAAATATTAGGGATATTTACATAGATACCACCTGACCCTTATGTTTTTACATATCTAACACCTAAAGTTTAATTTTTGCATTTATTCCAGCCAAATCTTTCATATCACATCAAAAAATACCACTATTTTAACTTTTAAAATGTGAAATACTCCTTTTTATGCATAGGGAATGTGGCATGTATGTAAAAATTGAAGTTTAGGTAGTAGATATGTTAATACATAGGAATTTAGTGGTATGTATCATGTATATAAACCTTTCTAAATATTATAATAGTGTACCTTTGGAAACAGATGTTGAACCCTTCACATTTTGGGCAATAAGGTGATCATAAACTAATTCACCTATAGCACGCCTAATCAGAGGAGGGTCATCAACAAGCAAATCATATAAAGGACCTAATTCCTCATCGGTAAGAAGTTGATGCCTGTGAAACCACATAGAAAACGATCAGTTACCAAAACCCCATTTTTTAAAAAGTTGAGTTGAGTGACGTTACCTCAGAAGAAGCTTAAGAAGCCCAATGGCAGACACAGCAACTGAAATGTCAATATCATCAGCAAGTTCAATCATTCTATTGCAAAATCTTTCAGTAAAAAGGCCGAGAGATGGCACATTATCATCCACTTCATAAAGGTTCTGCAAGGACAGGACAGAAGTTTTTCTGACAGCAGCAACCTTCAGATGCAATCAAAATAATAGAGGAATGAGATCCATAGAAAACAAAACAAAGAGAATCAAATTTGAAGGATGAGAAAATTCATAAATTTTTAAAAGATGGCCTACTTTGTCATTTAAAGTCCACCCAAGATATTTTAAATATAAATCCTGCAAGAATAGTGACGGGTATGACAGGATCCAAACACCAAGAGATCTAATACAAGAAACTCGAATGTCTGAATCAACATCTCGGTATCGGTGCATAAATAACCTGTCAAAAAAGTATTCATGAGAACTTATTTTATTCAAGTAATAAAAATTATTGCATCCCAGAGACTTCACCCTTGGAATAGTTTCCTCATCATCTCTTCCAAGACACTTATCATTTTGTGGGTCTGGGTTAATCTTTTGTTCAATGAGTCCACCCGAGGCCCATCACTCCGTTTCTTCTTTTCAGCATTTAACTGTCTCTGAGTAGTTTCACGCTGGCCTGCTAGTATCTTAGCAGCTGCTATAAGGGAAGTGACGAGCTGAAGGCCCACAAGTGTGGCCACATGGCGATAAATTCTAGGAGGCGTACTGGAAAAAACATAGCAGATATTAATGTTTTCAATTGGGAAGATTTACATACATACAACTCAATTCCTATGTACTTGTGAATCTAACACCTTAACTTCTTAATTTTTACACACATGCCACCTGCCATTTGAATGAGACGGTGTATTTCACCGTTTAAAAATTAAATGGTCGTATTTTTTATGTGCTGTGAAAGATTTGAGTGGTATAAATGTAAAATGTAAAATTTAGGTGTTATATATGTGAATAGATAGGAATTGGGTGGTACGTATCTAAAAGTCCACTTTCAATTATCAGTGAAAGATTCTAATAGATGACTTACCATGACAACGCAATGACATAGTCCATACATTTATCAAATAAAATATTATCAAATAATGGCCCATTTTGACACTCAAGAACTAAAGTGTCCCAAAATAATGCAAGGTTTTCCTTGAAGTTCTTAAGCTCCTTCCGCTTGGAGGTATAGAGATCTTCAACCTCTCCCTAGTAACCATATAAGTTAAGTCTAAAACACTTGCCAGTAGTGCAAAGAGCAACTTTACGAATAAAAATACCCATGTCTGATTTAATAAGCAATTTCAATTTCAAATTTCAGGATACAGCATTAGCAAGCTCTACAAGCTTTACTACCACATTATCCACATCAGTCGATTCAATGCTATCCACATGAAATTGATACTTAGCACCACATGCCTGCTTAATGAGAAAAAAATGGTTAGAATTTTGAAGGAGATAAAAAATGGAACAATATTAACAAAAGGACTAGTTTGACAAGTGACCTCAAAAAGCAGCATCAGAATATCCACCATTGCAGATTTAGGGTCTGCTTCATACTGCTCAACCAACTTTTTAACAGCATACGGGATGAGTTTGCCATTATACTTGACAATCTCTGCCAAATTATGTGCAAAGGTAGTGTTGCAATAAAATTAAAACCAGCGTAAAATAATTACAGTATATTTAACAATTAAACAGATAGAAGGATGAAAAGATTTTGTTATCCATGTAAATAAGCAAAAATCACATGCTTTGTGATGGATATCTTCGGACACACCGTAATGAGATGCAATCCCAATGCAACTCACCACAGAAAGTTCAGGCATGAAGCTAGCCATAATGCATTAAGCATAATCACGTGATTTGTAAGATTCCTTGATAATATTACTAACATTCAACCATCAAAAGTATATTTCAAGAAACTTAATCAAAAGCAAACATGAATTAATCGTACAAATATATGTATTTAGCAGAAATGTGCAAATCCATGTTTTAAGTGGTTATGCATTTAAAACTTTTTTCAACCAGCAAACTAGATGCATGTTAAAAAAAAATCAAAGATAATTTATTCATGCTGTGCAATATATACCGGCTATGATCAAAATAATAAAGTAAAATTTATATCACATGTAAACCCAGACTGGCATAAAAGGTGCCAACCATGAACTAATGGCCTAAATGACTGCATAAATATACACATTGCCTGCAATAGGCAAAAAAAGTGTGAGCCCACAAATTGGCGTATAGTTGAGGAATAAATAATTGAATGAAAAAAACAGCGTGTAAATGAACTTACTGCACAAAGCATGCAGCTAAGTTTCAACGTATATTAGACTATTAACCAGTTTAGTAAACGGGGTTGTAGTTCTAACCGAGCAGACATGTCCATGAATGTGAATGTTGTGAGGACCCTAGTACATGCACATAAATGGGCAAAATGGAAACCAGAAAAACTTTGCTGTCCTTAATGAACTATAAATTATTTCAAAAAGCTCATCCAATAGATGAATTTGGTTTGAACAATTTATTAAAAGTTAAGGTTGAAAGCCTGCCACAAGTTGGCACCATCGTGCTATTACAATCATTTATTATTTGGTGCAATAAAGTAGTTCTTATACTTAAATAAAGGAGCAATTTATTTTACAAATCTAATTTAAAGATTGTAAGTTCATTGAGGAGGTGCACGTGCAATATTGGCAATATTGATAAGTTAGCACCACCAACGCAAATAACATTTGGTCCGCCACATTTCAGTTGTTGTGGAAAAAACTCCATCAACATGAAGAGAAGCTAAAAAGTGCCAATGCAAAAGATAACGAAAACAAAGGTTGAGGGAAAGTTAGAGCTGCTTGCTATGATATCATCAAAACTGAAGCAATTGCCAATTTCTTTTTAAGTTAATGGATAAATTTTACAATTTATGACCATCCGTAAGGAAATAAAATTGCAATTGCTGATTTGAAGTTATCCTAAAGCACTTTAATTCGGTGGAATTCATAATCTAAAAACTATAAACTTAACAAACGTGACAAGTTAAAAAGAACGCTAAAAGCTCAATTCTACCACATTACAACAATGACGACGACGACAAGCCTTTATGCCACTAAGTGGGGTCGGCTACATGAATCATTTTTTTATGACTGATTGAGTGTTATATTTTCATTTAATTCTAATAAATTAAGATCATTTTGTATACAATATGCTCAAGTCACCGCAATGAATAATTGGTCCCTGCAATACTTGGACGTGCAGAATGCTTTCTGCACCTTCGAGCATTAGTTTGAGCATAGCACTTAATTTGGCTACCGAAATAACAAGTAGTTGATCATGTAAGTCATATAAACTTAAGGGCTATATGCTCAACAAAGTTAAAAAAAGCAACAAACGAGAAAGAAGCGGAAGATAACTAAATATAGTCAACACAAGAGTAAATAGGATTAGGTGTATTAATGTTTACCTCTTTGAAGAGCAATTATTAAATCAATATCACTGGGAGGGGAATCCACCGAGAAAGATATTGATGTCACAGTAAGATTTGGGGAGCGAAGTTTTCTCTAGTAAATATTAATGATAGGTGGTTTGGGTTGAAGCATTGGAGATGGAGCTAGATCAAGATATAAACTTATGATGTCAAGAGTTAACAACACATCAAAATATGGTGAAGAAGATTTAGACATTTACGAGTCAATAAAGAAAGAGGAATGTTCGTGAAAGGTGACTTCAGCAAAAATTATTTGTTTAAGAGGGGAAAAACATAAATACCGTTTTTTCAGGCGAGAATAGACTAGAAATACAAGCCTTAATGAATTATGATGAAGTTTGAACACTTGTGGGCTAGTATCACGGACAAAAGAAATACACCCAAACATGTGTGATTCAATGAAAAAAATGAGAGTTGGTTGATGATAAAACTAGATAGAGTGTTTGATTCTGTAAAACAGTAGAAGACATCCGATTGATCAAAAAACATACAATAGAAACTGTATTACCCCAAAATTGTTTAGGCACATTTGTTTGAAACAAAAGAGCTCTAATTGTATGTCTATATTTTCTTTCAATTACTCCAATTTAAGATGGGATATTGATACACGATGAATTGTGAAGCAACACTATCTGAGCCGAGTACACTTCTGAAAGAGTATAGAAAAACATTCTTTGGCATCATCAATTCGCATAGTCTTAATTGAAATATTGAATTGAGCTTTAATATTGGCGTAAAATGATTGAAAATGTGATAATACATTAGTACACTTTCATAAAGTTAAGTCAGGTCGTACGAGATAAATCATCCACAAAAATGACAAAAAAATCAAAACTAATTAGACAAAATAGGACAAGGTCCCGACATATCAAAATGATCCAACTCAAAACTATGAATGACACTTTTAATAACTCTAGGAACAGAATGCAAATGATGGTGTTTGACAAATTGACACAACTCACAAGCTAAAGATAATAATTGTTGAAACTGAAGACACAATTCTTTTAACATTGATAAGAATGGGTGTCTTAATAGATAATGGATCTCAAAAGGAGATAAGGTATTGGAACGGGCTGCGGGTCAAGAAATTTTATTATCCATAATATATAATGTCCTTGATTCTCATCCTTTACTAATGATCTTCTTTGTCATAGGATCCTAAAATTGGCAATGATCGGGAAATAATAAGATATAATTATTAAGAGCACGTGTAATTTTGCTAGCAGAAATAAGATTAAAAACAAAATGATGTAAACTGAGAATAGAAGTTAGAGGCAATGTGAGTGTAATATTGATGTTGTCAGAACCAAGCAAAAATGAGAATACTGGAAGTAGATTCATTTGCTAAGGTAACATAACATAGGTGTTTGAGAGAGGTAGAAAAGTGTTGTGGATTACCTATCATGAGAATTGTATCAATAGAATCAATGATTTATTGTATGGAAGTTGAAAGAAGATATGTATGACTGTTATCTGACTCGGCAAGAGCGGTGATAAATGGAGATTTCTTGGATTCTTCCTGAAATTTGATGAACTTGGTATATTCATCTGCAAAGATTGAGAGAGTAACTCAGAGAGGCCTCGATAGAAGTGACAATATGAGCATATTGTGATTTAACACCCTTTTAATCCTTTTTTAGCAACTTTTGGTATGTTCTTTTGGCATAACCAGATTAGTGACAGTAGTGCACGCTACATCTGACGCTTGAGTTTAAGAATTCCTTGATTTCCATAATTCGGAGTTTCACTTCTATAATTATCTGGAGACTAAGATTTGTTGGTGTTTGTATTTTTACTACTAGCAACGGCACTAGGTCGTTGTATGAATGATGCTCGAGAACATGGGATCACAAGAAACATTAAATTATAGGCTTCCCTCAGAGTCGTATATCTAGTGTCAGATAATATGTGTGATTTGACACCTTTAAGAGTTAAGGCCATCTAGAGACCTCATGATAGCCATTTGCTCTCTTTAAGATTTTTAAATACGACAATATACACTAGAGGGAACGAGGGCAGTAGTTCGTTCAATTCTTCATGCACATATTCAAAGTGCATGTGATGCTTGTTAAGTGACAGATCCTATTATTTAGCGCGATAGAATTCCTTACATCAAATATTCGAGAAATATTTTCTCTCAGAAAACGCAAACACAAATTCCTTCGTCACACCTATAACACAGTTGCAATGAGTAATATGATCGGAATTATGAGGTTCGATGAAAT
Organism: Papilionanthe hookeriana x Papilionanthe teres; assembly: GCA_022702705.1. Classification (NCBI taxonomy): domain Eukaryota; kingdom Viridiplantae; phylum Streptophyta; class Magnoliopsida; order Asparagales; family Orchidaceae; genus Papilionanthe; species Papilionanthe hookeriana x Papilionanthe teres. The sequence continues at coordinate 70,172,305 of CM040426.1, read as the reverse complement.
TTCATAGTTTTATCCAAAGTTGAGCATCCACTCAGAATAATTTGACTCGTCTCAACTAGAGGATTTTTAGTGAGGCGACTCTCTTAAGAAATGATCCTTAAATAAAGTCTCACAACTTCATTCCAATATAAATAATTAATGTCATTTAACTTTTCATATGTAATCTTAGTCATTGATGGAACCAAACCAATCACAAGATTTGTTTGCAAGACATAATAGATATCATTCAGTATTGAAGGACGAATTGACAAGTAACTCGAAGACCAAGTAGACAACTAAACGCAGCAACCGAGGAAATGGACCTAATCAGATGTTGACGAAGCCAAAAATGCACAAATAACCAAAAGAACAAGTAGACAACATAACACAACTGAGGAAAAAGACCTAAGCATTCGATGAAGCAAGAACGAGCCCGAGCCGAAAACAAACGATGACGTCGCGGACGAATTGCTTCCAAATGAAGTCTACAACAACAGAGAAGTCGCAGAAGGTGATGACGATGAAGTCACGGACGAGGCTTTGACTGAAGCCCTAATCCTGTCGCAGGAAGAGGATGTTTCGATCGATGCAGACAATGTCACATTATGCACAGAACTGTGGTGAGTTATGATCATAGTCGCTTCGACAAACGATGCAGACGATCAAGAGGGAGCTTCGATGAATGATGCAGCGTGGGTTGATGATGAGGAGGCAACGATCGACGCCGACGAAGACAATCAACTCAGTCAAGGCAACACTCGCAAGCAGGGAAAGACGTCGAACAAAGGTGGTGTGCGTAGCTCTGATACCATGTGAGGAAAACTTCATTTCTTATTCCCTAATTGACAGCATATGTTACATACTTATAGACACTCTTCTATCTGCATAATAGGAATATACCTAACATAGAAACGATCTGAAATTAAAACTCTTTTAATTAGGTTGCCTAAAATACGAGCTTCCTGTTTAGTATTTTTCATAACACGTACATTGCACTTTAGTGCTATAAACCTATGCATGAAAATGTGTATTTCAACTTTTTTAAAATGTTAATAGTACTATTGTTATGTGACATTAAAAATCATAGTGATATGTGTGTGAATATGAAAATTTATACATGAGATGTGCAAATACATAAGAATTATGTACTATGTAAATGCCCCTAAAGTAAAGTAAAAGTCTATAACGCTAAAGAATGGGAGCTCTCACCTTCTTTAAAATCAATTTGCAATGACAAAATCTGAAGAAGAAAAATCCTGATTCATGAAGCTTCAAAACTGTGATTGTAATATTAGAAGTGAAATTGATAGGGCTAAATTCCATGTTAGCAAATTAATTTTAAAAAGTGAGGGATGCAATCACGGATAAAAGAGAGAAATTAAACTGAAAAGCAATTAATAAATCTTCCGAGATACTTTTCACAAAATTCTCATTTCTGAAAGGGGAGATGCGGTCACCTGAGAAGTGAATTAAGGAAATATTCCCTTCTTGATTCTGGCATTATTTTGTTAAATTTGAGATGTAATGAATATTGAGATAAAACGACTATCTATTCAATAGCTTGACAGAATCTAATGCTTTTCTTATCAATGAAGGCAGCAAATAGATTTTATATAACCTTGCAAACAATGAAACGATCAATATCTAAGTTTCTAAGTAAAAAATATATAATAATTCCATCCCTCTTCCTCCGTCTTTCCCTCACTCCCTCCATCCTAAGGTTGTAACTCTGCAATAAAGTCAAGCCAAATTTCTGCAGCTGTGGAATCCCGTTACATTAAACTTCTCTCAATTTATAACTGATGGCAAGTTTCTCAAATTTTAATAGTGAGCATTTGAGAACTTAAAAGATAAGATTCCATGCTCACCAATAAGTTTCCAGTCCTCCATAGCTCCCACAACCTTGGCCGAAGGACCCCGTTTCCTCCTTGCCTTCGGCGAACGATTTCCAGACCCATCAAGGAGCCAATCACCATCACCCTCATCACCGGACAACTGCTCTCCATCAGCAGGAACACGATCGTTCTTCTCCGGGTTCGACCCGCTCGATTTCGACGGCCCGCCGTCCGAGGATTCCAAAACCCTAGCCTTCTTCTGCTGGTGGATAGATCCAGCAAGCGATTTTCAGAACTTAAGCGGAACAAAAATGGGAGCAAATTCTTTTAAATAAAAGCTCACCGCGCGGCGGACGGAAGCCTCGGATGTTACACCAGCGTTCTCCATGTCTGGATTCCAGATCAATCAGTTAAACTGCAGATATTTGGAGTGGGAGAAAACTGAGAGCTGAGGGAAGTTGAAAACCCTAAAAACTCGAAGTGAGCGAATTGATTAGAGTATCAGATCCTGCAGCAGAACTACAAAGAGAGTTTGGATGCTACGGAATGCAGTGCTGACCTCTCCCTCCCGCCTCTTTTGAGCGGGAGTAGACATAAACTGTCGCTTTAGCCTAGCTTCCAGTGCAAGGAGAAGAGCAAGATGGGCAAAATGGGAATTCAATTGCTTGATAAATGTCAATTTTATTTTAATTTTTAATTTGGGGCAATTAATTAAAAGAGCACCTAAAACTTTGTTATTTACACTCCCTTTCATCTATTTTTTAAATTAAATTTATGATAAGTAAAAATTCCTCTTTCAAAAATAAAATAATATTGTGTTTCATTATTATTTCTATATGAGTAATTAATATAATATGATTTGCCTCATCAATATGATAAGTCACTTATGAGTTCAATCTAAATTAAATTTATTATTCTTTGTAATATTGTATTTAAGGTTCGTGAGATGTTATAGGAAAATATTTTCTTCAAATTATCAATCACTTGCTTTATTTGATTTCCTTTACACTCCATTTGACTTTGTTGCATTTTGCAATTTTTTGATTATCTTCCACATGATGCAATAATGTAGATACTTAATTCATGTTTTAATAAATTTCGATTTATATCTAATAATCTGACCACTTTCTACCCATCATAATTAGGCTCTGAGGCTTAGAATTTCTATTATGGGAATATATCACTAACTAATTGTCGTACCCAAACAATGAAGGGCATGAAGAAATGAAAGAAACATGTTTATATACTCGAAACAAAGACTTTCATTGCAATTAGAAATAGACAAATAATTTTTATTGATACAGAAAAGTTCAAAGTTACAACTGGGATAAAAATAAAAACTAGTTCAATCAAAATAGAAACGATAACATATGACAACTAACCTGACTTGACAGGGAAGATACAATAGCAAAAATAGATACTATGGAATTTCCCAATAATGGGAAACTTAAAATTGAAAAGCTGACTCATGTGGAAACGATCCTACAGTTATCTATTAAAGCAAAAACGACAATAGGGAATGGAGTATGCAGTATTAACAATAAATATGGAGGAGTGCTTTGTGCATATATTCATCATGTAGCAAAAAAAAAAGAGTGGTAAACCAAATATGCTAAAATGTCAAAAGAAAACATGCAATTACATTTTTTATTATTATGTTTTTCATTTGTATTTATATAGTCGGTTTTAACCGATACTCTGAAACTGAAAATGCTAAATACCAACCCAAAAAAACTCAACGACTTCATGTAGAGTAGTCACTCTGTGGGCACGTCGACCCGACTAGTCTTATATCCAAAAGAGTTTCACTGTCCAACATATCATTACACACAAGTATGTCAAATTATTTTACACATATAATATGTAAGAAAGTATGTAATTTTACACAAACTTGTGATATGATGTAAATCCACATGCACGTTTATAAAATGCAAGAAAATGAAAGCATTATAATTGCATAATTATTCAAATATGCAGAAATACCTAAAGACAGATAATAATTTCAGCATGAGTAATAAAATAAGTCTATAACAAATCATTTTAATACAAACAACAATGACTAACAACCCTAACTAGGAATAACGTGTTTATCCTCTAATAAACAGCAGTTACGTACCTCGAGATAGCAATTGCGACAATTTGACAGTTCAACTGCGAGCCTACACCAATTATAAATTTAGATTAATTATACGATTAAGTTTATTTATTAATTAAGGGTGTGTTTAGAATGGCATCCTAGCCGAGGCAAGACTGACCACGATTTGCGGTCGTTTCGGATGGCGTCAGCGCGGAGTCGAGCAGATTTTATTAAAAGCGAGTTGCAGGTTCGATCCTGCGGCCTGCGTTATAGGACTGCATTTTTATGCTTGACCCCTCGTGTTTTTACGCATTCATTTGGCCCTCGCTGTCTTAACGAGTAACCTCTCTATTCCCTCGTTGCTCCTCCATTCGACACCTTCCCTTATCGCTCCTCCGTTCAACGCCTTCCCTTATCACTCCTCTGTTCGACGCCGTCCTAAACCGCCCCCTACCTAATCCTTCAGGAAAGTGGTGGAGGAGTTGAACCCTTTTGTCGAATGAGTAGTGTTGAATCATATGAGAATAAGGTTAGTTTATCTTAATGGTGTGACACACTTTTGTATGGAATACCATAACGCTTGTATCATTTGTCGTCATTAGGGCATGTAAATTATTTAACCTAATGCTTGGTTTAGTTAGTTTCAATTAGCCAAAACGTATGTTTGCTCAAGCCAAAAGTTGCTGGTTCTCCTTAAATTGAATTATTAGTATCATAAAAAGGTAGACTCTTCCAAAAGAATTAACCCATGATTGTCCAAGTTGGCCAACCCTTTTACCTAAAAAATTCTCAATATTATTGTGTCTTTATTCAAGCTATTTGATCTTATAAATAAATTCAACACAGTTGTAGTTTTATTATATATAAATATACATTCTCAGACAATTGTGACACGTTTATAGCTATTTAATCTTATTAATTTGAGATATAGTGATAGTAAGTGCAAATTTGTTAGAAAGTAAAAGTTCATGCGCATTTTCCAATTAAACAAATAACAATTTTTTTGTCATTCATTGCTATCATGAGCCATATAAAGCTAAAATTGAATATTGCAGTATTACTTTTTCTCTAACCACCATTGTGTCAATAAAGATGTTTTGATATCGGAGTTAACCCAAAACTCGATAGAAATACAAATATTTTTAAAAAATTAGTAAGGTTGTAAACGACGACTCCTCACAATAAAAAAACAACACATACATAAAATTCATCATAGGGCGGTGACAAAGGTGGTGGATGGCAGTTGGACAACAGCTAAGTTCTTGATTGGGAGGCTGCATCAGTAGCGAAATAGCTGTGAGGGAGTTGCAAAAATAGGTTAGAGGGTGTAAGAGAACTGTATAAGCAGGCTATGGTGCTTGGAATGGTTAGTGACAGCAGGTTGGGTGGCTGAGAGGGTGGTGACAGGAGGTTATGGTGCATAAGGGACGAACATTAGCACATGTAGTGGTTGAAGGGTTGTTAGAAGCAGGTTGGGGTTCGGTGCAGGAGAGCTAAATACAACAAAGACAAGAAATGGACACATGCAGGGGGTGGCAATGAGCAAGGGATATTGACAGCTAGTAACGAAAGGAATTATACACACCGCTTTATGATGATTTACAATTAGAGCACATTTTCGATGGCACGTACGACCTTGGAAAGATAAATGGGATACCAAAGGTTGTCCTTACATAAATCTCAAAGCAAAAAACAAACCCTAATCAACAAAAGAAACATATTTATATTTGTACAATGATATAAAGGGAACGCCAAAGACTCTCAGCCTCAATTACAAATTTCATTAGATAAAACCACTTGTTAAATAATGTTGTCAAAACAAAAGCCACAAGCTTCTCTTTTTTCGTAGCATACAACTTATAAACTTTTGGGAACGATGTATTCTAGAGCATGGGGTTGTTTTCTTCCCCCTCTTTTGAAGGATATCAATATTTTGTGACGTTTATTGATTCATTTTCTCACCATTGTTGTTGCATACCTTTAACACATAAATCATAAACTACCACCCAATTTACGATTTTTCAATAAATGATAAAAATTGCTTTAGTAAAAAAATTAAATTTTACATAACAGATGCTGGTGGTGAGTATATGTTAAGGGAACTAAAATATATCTCCTTCAAATTGGTATTATTCATCATCCAAGTTCTCCCTACACCTCCGAACAACATGGTATTGCCTAAAGGAAACAACATCAGTTAATAGAGACAAATTGCACGCTCTTAAATACGATTATACCAATCACTTTTGGATGGATGCTCTCCACACATCCTCTGGTTTCATTAATCAACTCCCCTCTACTAATAACTTTAAAAAATCCCCATTTCAATTTATCTATCACAAATCACATGAATATCAAAATCTATGAATCTTTGGTTGCCTATGTTTTCCATGGCAACATTATATCATGCAAAACAGATTCTCTCCGAAAGGTCCCTCCTTTATTTTCATAGTCCATAGCTCTCAACACAAAGGTTATAAATTCTTCGATATTTAAGTTCAAACAATTATAATATCAAGGTACGTTCATTTCATTGAAAATGTTTTTCCTTATAAAAACCGATCCACACCAAAACCTCCACTATTCCAACATCACATCATTCACAATCATACTCATTTTCACTTCTGACCTCCACGGTTAACTCCCTAAATCCCACTTTCACTTCCTCTCTTATCACTCCAACCCCCCAAACCAATGGCACAATAACTCCACCAACAACTCATTAAATACTATTACCCCAACCTTCTTAGCTCAAGCTGATACTCTATCATCTTCTTCCCACCCGGCTAAACCCCCACAACTTTAATCCACTGCCCCCTCATATCCTGTTTCGAGAACACATCCAATGGTCACCAAATGCCAACCCAACAAAAAAAATAAAATAAAATAAATAAATGATTGATTTACAACAACAATATATTTACTTTGATGATCCAAACACTAACAACAAAGCCAATCAACATGCTCATTGGGGACAAGCCATGTCTGAAGAGTTCATGGCTCAACAACATCAATGAACTTGGTATCTCATATCACCACATGCATATCAACAACTATCAGGATGCAAATAGCCATTTAAAATAAAGTACCGCTCAGACTGCTCCATAGCACGACATAAAGCAAGACTGGTGGCTCGGTCATTTACTCAACAAAATAAATATTGAATACAACAAAATATTTAGTACAGTTGCTAAATTTACAACCAGTAGAATAATCCATGTTCTCGCCGCTACCAACAAATGAGAAATTCAACAATTGTACATCTCTAATGCTTTTATTCACGACAAACTCAAGGATATTGTATTTATGAAAAAACTATAGTATTTGGTGATAAAAACTACTCATATAATGTATGCAAATTGTAAAAATCTCTCTACAGTCTCAAAGAAGTCTGAAGACAGTCGTATTCCACTTTTTGCAATTTCCTCTATACTCAAATTTCAAATTAGGTAAATTTGATTCCTCTTTACTCATTTATAGCTGCAATAATATATGAATGTACCTATTAGTGTGTGTCGAAGATATTTTAATCACTTGAAATGCCTCAACTTCTATAAGTACTTTAATTCATAACTTGAGCATGCAATTTAACTTGAAATAGTTGGGGGTTATTTCTCAAATTCTTGGGTTAAACATTCAACCCACACAAGTAGGTTATTTCCTCTATCAAACATCATACTTATTGGACCTACTGCATAAAACAAATATGCACAATGCCAAACTTGTCCTCAGTCTACTTTCCAAACATACTTATCACAACAATGAAACAACATATTCGAGTAAAGTCCCACTCGAGTTAAGATAAATCATTTGATCACTTGACTATAACCTGACCCGATATCACCTTCACTGTAAATTACTCGAGCCAACACATTCACAGCCCCATTATCTTGCATTTTCAGCAATTAAAACAGCTCATACAACGTCTAAAAGGCATGATCAACCACGGTTTACCCATTACGCCTTTTGTCTTTTCATTAACTGCATGTGTTGATGTTGATCGGGCTAGTGAATACAAATATCGAGAGTCAACATTCAGGTTTTGCATTTTTTTCAGACCAACTCTCATCTCCTAGTCCACAAAATAACAAATAACAATAGCTTATTCCTGAATTGAGGCAGAATACTGAGCTTCAACTATTGCAGCTACCAAAATAATATGGATAAAAATATTTCTACAATAATTAAGAGATAATAAAATTCCCACAATTATTGTTTGCAGTGACAGTCTGTTTGCTATCACACTCGCTCATAATCTTGCATTCAAAGACAGAACAAAGCATATTGAAGTAGACTATTACTTTATAAGAGATCGCATAAAACTCAAACATATTCATCTAAAGCATTTTCTCACTAAAGATCAATATTTTGACATATTCACAAAGCCATTACCTATCTCACAATCTGATGATTCAAAACAAAAATCATCAATTTAAAAGGGGGTAAAAGGCTACTTACCCGATTTTCTCTAAGTTTGACAGTGTTCTAAAGCTTGATACCTTGCCAAATCATATCGCCCTCGCATCTTCTTTGGAGATTCTTGGTTATATACAATAGGTTTTATATTAGTTATAAAATAAGTGTATCTTCTCTATTATGTCAGGTTTTTTTAAGAGCATGCCACATCACTACTTAGGGTCCGTTTGAGAGAGATTATTTGTGCGGTGGCGTTTTTGAAAACGCCGCGCACATGTTTGGTTCGCACGTCTGAGGTGCGAGCGGGAGAACGCATATTTTTTTTAACACTGCAAGCCGATCGCGCATGTGACCCCGCGATCCAGCGTTCGGAGATTTTTTTTCCGCAGCTGCCCTCGCGCGAACCAGTAGGAGCGGAGCGGATCGGATCTTCCTCTCTTCCACCGTCTCTGCTTCACAACCTTGATCTGCGCCATGGCAGACTGGTTTGTTGGCCCAATCATGGATAAGATCATCAACGCTTGCTCTGATTATCTGCATTTCCACCGTCTCTGGTTTGCTCGGATTCGCCGTTCACCGTCTCTGCCTTTCACCCCCTAAGATCATCCCTTCCACCGTTTCTGCCTTTCAGAGCTAGATGCGAGACGGATTCGCCGTTCACCGAGGACAAGTGTTCCGCGCCATCAATCGGCTGAGGAAGCTCCGCTTGAACAAAAGAGCGCTCCAGGTTAGTTGCTCGCCATTTATTCCTTTCGCCCTAAGCCGACGTCGCGAGAGCCCCAAGTCGACGTCGTGGGAGCGAGGAACTGCTCGGCATTTAGGTAAAAAAATACTTCCTATCTCCTCTCCTCCCTCCTCTACTCTCCTCCTTCCCGTCCACCATTTGTCGAGAACCTTTCGCCCTAGCTCTGCCCGAGAACCTTTTTTAATGCATTTATTTTGTTACATTTACAGTTACCTTTTGACTGCTACGAAGACAAATGGATTGAATCGAATTTTGTTGATTGTTGATTTGATTCAAGATGCCACTTCTGAAAGGCAAACCATTTTCTTGACGGCTTTCATTGAATTCTTGAACTATTATCGCTTAGCTATCTTTTGAGTATTATATGTATTTACTGAAAAACAGGTCTAAGGGCTCATATTTATATGCTGGAAGTTTGTTATTACAATTCAGTTTTAGATGGAGATAATAGATACATTGCAATTCGTTGGCATGTCTTATTGTTTTCTAAATTAGTTTGTATTGGAATATTGAGATGAAGTGTTATAAAAAATTTTGAGGCTCTAATTGGCACAAGATCGCACACATTCGTGATGTCCGTATTATTGATTTTATTTCAGAGTATATTATCTTTATTTGTTTTAATTTGATATTTATACCCCAAAGATGTTTTAATATATATGCTGAGTTTTTACATCTTGGCTTCTAGTTTTTTTGCTTTCAAGCTTTCCTATGCCCATTTTATTGTGGTGGGCATTGACGATGGCTCAAAAATTATCAAGTAACCAATGCTTTCACTTTTCTGATGAATTTCGACAATGATTTGCAAATCAATTGGTCTAAAATCGCTGAAACCAAACAGCTTAACAACTTATTCAGAACATGGGCAGATTTATCATTTAGTTACAAACAACTGCAATTCAGCTGTTTTCCAAATACTCAAACCAAACAGACAAACAAATTATCTGGATCAGCTGCTGATAAGCAGATTATCAGAATAATCTGCTTATCAGCATAATCTGGATATTCTGCAGCTGCGCCAAACAGACCCTTATTCTTACGTCAATGTAAGGGTGAGTGATTAAACAATTTGATTTCTTATATGTTCTTGTTTTTCTTTGTCTCTACTTTCATCATCTTCCTTTTACGTTCTTCTTTTTTTAAAGAAATCCAAAACAACTGCACACTTTCTTTTTAACAATATACCGAAAATGCTTAAAAAAAAGGAGGTAAGCTCTTATGTAAGTTCCGAGGATATATAATCACCCTCATTAGATAAATATGCCAATTGTCCATGCAAATATCTTTCTCACAGTACGAAGCATTGAAAAAATTCATAAATACATTAAGAATGACAATCAGGTCTTCTGAGATAGACTAGGCCAAATGTGTTTATATATCTCAATGAAACATATAATCATTTCAAATATAATTTAGTCTTGTATTATTTAATTTTATTTATATTTATATACACGACAATAAAACCTACTAATTTCTTAGAGAGTCCTCATTCTCTAGTAACCGTGACACATAGTATCAAAAAGAGTGATCCATTAGGGGGTGTTTGGTAGGATATTTTTAAGAGGGTTTAAGTTAGTTTTAATCTAAATATAGCCAAACACAATAAATACGTTAGATCAATCCATCCTTAAGTTCAATCAATTTTTTGCTCATTCCTTTTATTAAATCCGAACCGACTAAATCTACTACGTTGGATTTAATGTATTTAGCACACGAAAAAAATATATTTTAAATAGATTTATGTACAAATATATCAAACAATTGTAACTTAATTTAACCTTAATTGAATCAGTCATCATTTCAAATTTAATAATATTTAAATTTAATAAATACTATTTAACTTACAACAAACACACCCTAAAACTCTCACCTCTGCACTCGGCTCCCTGCCCACCGTCGCCATCCTAGTATTCCTCAACAAACACACCCTAAAACTCCTGCCTTTCCACTCGACCACATTCTTATTACTCCCTAGCAATCACACCCTTAAACTCTAGCCTTTCCACTCCGCTCCTACCCCGACCAATCCCCGCCATTCTATACTTCCTCAGATCCTACTTTGCGCGCTTCACCTCCGCTAAATCCCATAAATCCACCTTCCAACAGGCGATTTACAACTTATTTGATGCGGTAACGTTTTGAAAACGCATATGTCCTGTTTGGGTAAACCGCGTTTCGACAGTTTATGCATTTTCAAAATGCTGAAAACAGTGTTTTCACACCGCACATACCTAGGCGCGGTGGGAGCTTTATGGCTGCAGTTTGACTTTTTCAAAAAAAATAAAATTTTGTAATAGTCACTGTATCTAACTTATCAGCAGATTATTTTTAATCAGTTTATCAACATATTATTCAATAAGCTGCAACTGCGCAAAACAGACCCTTAATAAATCACGAAGACAAAACGTAGGAGAAATATGATTTAAGTTGTCATAGGATTTAAAATTATCTTAGTATACTGTCTTGTTCACAAACAGTTTGTGTTCAACTATTTAGAGAATTCATGTTTGATTCGTTCGATAAGGAAACCAGATGAATCCAAATGATTTTTTTTAGTTTAGTTTATAAATGAACCAAACACAAAAAAGCCTATGTTCAAACGTGTTCGGATCATTATTGTTCGAGTTATAAAATAATTTTAAAAACTTATATATTAAAAATTATTAATATAAACTACAAATAATTTTAAATTAAATACATATTCATAAAATTAAATATTATAAATTACAACTAATTAAAATCTTTCAAATAACATTTTTATCATATTAAAAAAATTAAATCGTATAAATGATAATATATAAAAAATTATTAATAATAATTTATTAGTATTAGTTATATATTAAGAAAAAAATCCTAACCTTTAACCCAACCCGCTTCCCTTCCCCGCCTCTGAAATCCGGGTTCGGTCACCTCTTCCGCTTCGAGTCTTCTCCTTCCCTCAAAATCGTGAAAGGCTGCGAGAACTTAGGGTTTGTCGTTTGTGTTCGTTCTCTAATATATACTGGATCGCTCGGTATTCTTGCTTGGTTGTTTGTTTGGCTACCGATGTGTTATCTTTAAGTATCGTTTCCTGCTGCCAAACAGCCGCTAACCTGATTCAGCCACTACAGAACTACCTGGTTTAATTTCTTCGTTGATTTCCCTTTTGATTAGAACAAAGTTCTTTCCATCTCTTCCTTTTGGTGTCGGCAGCAAGAGGATATTTGGTTTGGTCTGATCCGTCTACTATTTCGTAATGATTTATACTGCAATCGATAACTTCTACCTCACTGATGAAGATCTGAAGAATTCCCCTTCGAGGAAGGATGACATTCAAGACGACACGGAGATAATGTTACGCATATACGGATGCGATCTCATTCAGGAGAGCGGCATTCTTCTCAGATTGTATCCTTTTTTATTTGATTTAATTCCATTCTTCCTGTTTGATTTATATTTTAGGTTGATTCTACAATTCGATTTTTTATTACTATGTTTTCGAGTTCTTGACTCCGATAGACCTCAAGCAGTCATGGCCACTGGGCAGGTCCTCTTCCACCGGTTCTACTGCAAAAAGTCTTTTGCGCGCTTCAGTGTGAAGGTATGGCTATGTGTTCTTCAATGGCAAGAATGTATGTGGTTTGAATTATATACATTGATATGTCACTGTTCCTAATTTTGATTATGTAGAGGGTAGCAGCTAGCTGCGTTTGGTTGGCTTCGAAGCTCGAGGAAAGCCCTAGAAAAGCGAAGCATATTCTTATGGTCTTTCACCGGATGGAGTGTAGAAGAGAGGGTTTACCGATAGAGCATCTTGATGTCATGTCCAAGGTTGGTGTTTCTGTTTTGTTAAATCGGAGTTGGTTCGCATTAACTGTATCTCATTTCACAATTATCTTTTTAGGCATTTACATGACTTTGCCAGATGCTGCCATGGAGAAATAAATAATGTAATCGCAGTTAGTTTTTTTGATGAATTACTTGTGTGTCGTCATAATGATGATCTTGCTCTCTACTGTGATCACAGAAATACTCGGACTTGAAGAACGATTTAATTAGAACAGAGAGACATTTGTTGAAGGAGATGGGCTTTATCTGCCATGTAGAACATCCTCACAAGTTCATATCAAATTACCTAGCAACACTTGGAGCTCCTCTTGAACTTAGGCAGGAAGCTTGGAACCTTGCAAATGATAGGTATTTTTTATTTATTTCGCTCATATATGTGTGTGTGTGTGTGTGTGTGTATATATATATATATATATATATATATATATATAATCGCTTCATACATTTTGAATGTTTAATTTATTTGAATAATTAAACACAACATATTAAATAATAGATTATGTCCAAAGGCAGATAGAATTTTACTATGGATTTAATTATTCAAATAAATACTTTAATATTTGATGTGTCTGCGTTTTAAACCAACAAATCTTTCTCATATCTAATCCAAAGACTAAATAAGCTTTATATTAATCTGGTTACTAACTTCCTATAAAGGCAAACCCCTATAGCTAATTATTTATTAAGTGATAAAATATCTTAAAAAAAATTCTTGATTAAGACTGAGATTATGTTTTCAAGCATTTCGAGGTTTGATTTTCATGATTGTTTATAATAATTCAATGATGCATACATATAAAGTAATTTTAATAGTTCAAATTGGTAGGGAAAAACACTCACTCTATAAAGTAGTGGTTCTCACACGATAAATTACAAATTTTTGCTCATGGGTGAGCGTCTGAAGACAAGGAGTAAAATTAATATGTATGTTTATGCCTAAGCGTGATGTTTTCGTATCTATTCTAACTCTGATGGCCACTAGTTATTTTTATTTTATTTTGCTTTTTTTATTTATATGCAATAATGCTTCTAAGGTGTGAATGTAATATTTTTGTTATGAATTTTGATTTTTAAACAATTAAAATTGAGTTTTGTAAATTGTGATAGAAAAATTAGTCTTTAAAGATCCCAACGAATTAATTCAGATTAAAGACAAAACATACCTAGAACAATAGAAAAACTAGTGAATGTAGAAAAAAGTAACACGCAAGTACAAAAGTAAAAATATTTCATTTTATTAAAAATAAAAGGGTAACAAGTCCTAGACTTACAACATACTTGCTGGTCGACTAGGTTATTTAAACATCTTTTTGTTCATGCATTAATGTTTTGAAGTTCATCACTGCTATTGTTCATCCTTACTATTGTTTATTTTTTGTTGCTCTCCTTTTTCAGAATCCATGTATTTGTTGTCTACCTACTAGGACAAATATCCTGAGTCTATGACAGACTCAACAATAAAGTAATCTAGGTTTATTATGACTTCTAGGAATACTACGAGAACATACAAAAAAGAGTTAAAACATTTTAGACTTACGATAACATCTGGAGATCAGAGTTAACATATAATACGTAAATAAAAGCACACATTGCAGAAAAAATAATAGTTAATTAATCTAATGTTTAGACTAACAAAGAAAATTTGCCCCTAACTTAATATGTCTAATGAACAAACATAACAATGACAATCAAATAAAGTAAGAGACAATACAAATACTAATATATCAATTATCAATAAGCTCAAGGTTAAATCAAGAAGAGTTTCCTTAGAAGCAGAAGCAATATAAAATTTTGCGTCTTTTTACCTGATCGTATGAGCTGATTTTGAGTAGGCTTTAGGATTGATTTTTGATTGAGATTACGACTATTTTGTGTAAATTTTGCAAACACTGTAAGGAGTTATTACATGCATGCTACCCAATTGTGAGTTTTTTTTACCATATATAATACCTAACTTTTAATATTTACATTCATACCTTTCAAATTTTATATCATATCAAACAATATACAATCATTTTACTTTAAATAATGAAATATATATTTCAACAAAGTGACATGTATATAAAAAAAATGAAGGTTTAGGTATTAATTATATAACTATATAAGAAGTAAAAAATCTATAACTTTATGTTCATCTGTTAATATATAAATACATTAAATGTCATACAAATCAGTAAGTATACGTTCAAAATTAAGCGTTAAATATATAAATGTATTAATTATCAGACAAATCCGCAAGCTCATATGTTGAATCTAAAATTTATATATGTAAATATATGTAAGAATTATAAAATCAGTGAATATACGTTTGAGTTTAGGATATTATATATATGCATTTATTTTAGATTTTGAAGGATTTATACATACATTTTCCAAGTACAATAATTATGTGTAAATACATTAAAGTTTAAATAATTCATATATTCATTTATAAAGTTTAGGTGTTATATATGTAATTTATTAAGTTTTGAAAATCTAAATACTTATTTTGAAAGTTTATATACTATATATGTAAATATATTAAACTTTAAAATTTATATACTAATCTATTTTTAGTTTATAAATTAGGTACATAGGTACATTAGAATTCAAAGAATCAAAATTTTATTTCTTTTATTTTAGAAGTTACACATGTAGTTTGTATGTTATGCATGTAAATACATTAAGTTTTGAAAATCTGTATACTGATTCTGAATTTTAGGTATCATATATGTGAATATATTAGAAAATATAAAATATGTATGCTCATATTTTAGTTTAGGTGCTATATATATAAATACATAAAAAAAATCTGCGTACGTATATTCAAATTTGATGTCACATACACACACACACACATACATTGGAATTGATAATAAAAAAATGTATTTAGATATTATACATTTAAACACATAAAATAAAAATAACTGATTAACACATTTGAATTTAGGTATTATACATGTAAACACCTAATGATAGTAAGTGATAAACTTACATTTGAAATTTAAATATTATACATGTAAACGCATATGGATCAAGATAAATAGTAAAACTATATTTGAAATTAGGTATTATACATATCAACACAAAAGAATAACAAAAACAATAAACCTATATTTGAAATTAAATATCGTACATATAAATATCTAAAGAATGAGAAAATCTGCACATATATATTTGAAATTTTGGTGCTATAGATGTAAATACATAAGAATTGAGAAAATTTACGCACATATATTATAGTTTAGGTGATATACGTGTAAATATATAATGAATTGAGAGAATCTGCACATATATATTTTTGATTAGGTGTTATATATGCAAGTACATTGAGAATTGAAAAATCTGTATATAAGTGTTGTATATGCAAATATCTTAAGAATTGGTGAATCTTTATATTCATGTAAATATCTTAAGAAGTGGTGAATCTGTATATTCATTTCAAAGTTTTAGTGTTGACTGTATAATTACTTGAGAATCTAGAAAATCTACAGGTTCATATTAATTTTAAATGTTAAATATATAAGTGTATAGATAATTTAATTAAAATAATTAACTTGACACGTGAGCTTGAGTGATATATATGTAAATCATAATGAAAACTTATAAAATATGAGTGTTTACTTATGAATTCTTGTGTTAGAGAGTGAAATACAATAAAAATTCAGAAAGCTTGTAACTTAATACATGGATTTAAGTGTTAGATATGTAAATGCAATTAAAACTTGTAAAATCTGAGAGTGTAGCACATGAATTCAAATGTTAGACATATAAATGCAACAAAAATTCAGAAAATTTGTAACTTAATGCATGAGTTTAAATGTTAGATATGAAAATGCAATGAAAACTTGTAAAATTTGAAATTCAACACACGAGTTCAAGTGTTAAACATTCAAATGTAATGAAAATTCAAAAATTTTGTAACTTAATATATGTGTTGAATATTAGATATATAAATGAAATGAAAACTTGTAAAATCTGAAATTCGGCATTTGAGTTCAAGTATTAAACATTTTAACATATAAAGGGCGACAAAAATTTGCACATATACACTTAGATTTAGTTGTTATATGTGTAAATACATTAGAATTCATAGTCTACATATTTATTCTAATGTTTAGATTATGATTTGATTAATCTACAATTTAACGTTTGAAACCAGGTGTTAGATATATAAATACCTAAGTTTTAATAAAATCTGTAATTTAATATTTAAATTTAGATATTAGAAATGTAAATATATTGAAAAATCTGAGTATATATATATATATATATTCAAATTACGTATTATTTATGTAAATATATTGAAAATATGAAACTTATACATTTAAATTAGGCATTAGATATGTATATACATTAAAATCTTAAATTTATATATTTTTGAATTAAAATCTTAAATTTATATAATTTTGAATTTCACAAAATATGCAACTTATACATTTGAATTTGGTATTATATATAACATAAATCAAACATATAAGTTTCAGATTTCAATGTTTATACATATATAATATCTAATTCAAATGTATAAGTTTTATATTTCAATATATATATATATATAGGTATTGGAATTTCGAAAAATATAACCTATACATTTGAATTAGGTATTGTGTATCTGAAGCTAATGCCTAAATCAAATACATAAGTTCCAGATTTCAATGTATATAGATATATAACATCTAATTCAAATGTATAAGTTTGAATTAGGTATTATATATGCATATACATTAAAATCTTAAATTTATATATTTTTAATTTTTAAAAAACATGTAACTTTTACATTTGAATTAGGTATTATATACTGAAAATCTGAATCTTATACCTAAATCAAATATATAAGTTTCAGATTTCAATGTTTATACATATAATATCCAAGTCAAATGTATAAGTTTTAGATTTCAATATATATATATATATATATATATATATATATATATATAGGTATTGGAATTTCAAAAAATATGTAACTTATACATTTGAATTAGGTATTATGTCATGAAAATCTGAAACTAATACCTAAATCAAATACATAAGTTTCAGATTTCAATGTATATACATATATATTATCTAGTTCAAATGTATAAGTTTTAAATTTCAACACACAGACACACACATATAGATAGATATAATACCCAATTCAAATGTATAAGTTTCATTTTTTTTAATTCCAATGTATTATACATAATTCAAACATATAAGTTTATGATTTCAGTGTATATACATATATCTTAATTAAAATTTATAAGATTCAGATTTTCAATATACATGCTTACATGATACCTAATTCAAATGTATGTGTTTTTAGATTTTTTTAATTTCAATGTATATACATATATAATACCTAATATAAATATATGAGTTTCAGATTTCATTCTATTAAAAGTCAGGAACTGTTCATTCTTAAATTTCTCCTCAGTTGAACCTATCTTTGCTTACACTTCACCAAAAGCTATTCAATCTTACTCCATTAAAATCACTTGTATTTATCTTGTCTAACTTGGATAAAAATTACTTAATAATTTCTCATTAGCCTTTTCCAAATTTGTCCATACAAATATGGCTGGAGGCTAATCTCTTACTCATTTAAGAATCATTAATAATTTGTTTTTATCTCTTTAAGATAGCGCTCTTATTAGCCACGGTGTTATTGGATGTGTCATTAAATGACTTGATGGACAACTTGACTTGAATAGGACTCGAAAAATATGAGTTTGAGTTAGCTTGAATATTACTTAGGGTTGGTTTGGGTCTCTAAATTGTGCTTGATTTTTGTTCAAGTTGGTTTGAGCTAACTTAAATAAACGAAATCAACCTGGAATTGACCCGATTATTGTTTAGGTTCAGTTTTGACAAATTGAAGTCATATTAATTGTGTTTAATGTATCATATTTAGGTTAATTGAGTTGCGTTGATCTAAAAGATTACATGATTCATGTAATAAAATTGTTAGACAGGTGGGTTTGGGTTATGTTTGTTCGGGTCAAATATTTTGTCCCGCATATTAAATGGTTTAGGTTTGGGTCAAACATTTTTGGGTCAGGTCAACATGGGGTTTCAGTTGAATTAACGCCCCTTGGTGATATTCTTTTGGGATAGTAATATTGTTTTGATATATCATAAATGGCTCTGTGCACTCTACAAGGATAAGAAAAAACTTTCAAAGGGGGTGAATTTGTGACCTTTTTTATGCTTAAGCTAATCTGTCTTTCCATTTGTTAGATTGTTGTTCTAGCTACTGTATTCTTCTCGTGACCAAAACAATGAATTAATTTAGTGTTTAAGGCATAGAAGTAAGGGAAGTTTAATTTTCCTTTATCATTCTATAGAAATCTTAATCCCTTGTTTTCGTTACTTATTGATCACAAGCCTTATGCACCCTTATTTTGGATCATTGTTAAGTAAGGCCATGCAAGTGAGATAGGAGAAGATACGAACCTTAGGAAATAATCTGTTTTGTTGTTTAAAATGATAAGCTGATATAAGTTCGAATTTGCTTTAGAGTGTTTTTATGAATCTGGATTTGAAATTGGACAATTTTGGTGATGTCAACCCTGCACTCTGCTCTTGATGGTAGCTATCTTGTTTTTCAGTCATCTCATTGATGCTTTGTAGCAATTGATGACCATGGTAAGTTTAAATTTTCAGTTTTGCAGTACTTGAGGGATCTCACATTGAAAGACAAAGAAGAAATTTAGGGTCATTTGGGATCAATTTTATTTTTTATTTTTAATTTGTTTAGTTCATTAGTACATTTGTTTAAGATATGATTGTTTTTGGAAACAGTCAAAACACCTAAAAATTATTTTTAGTGTTTTCAAGAACATATTTATTTGTTTTTAGAAACAAAAATGAATAATATATTAAAAACATATTAAGCAGATGTTGTTAAAAACAAATGAAAAGATAAAAAAATAAAATAAAATAAAATTGATCCCAAAAAAGCCCTTAGTTTTTTTTTAATGAAAATTTTGCCCAATTAGATCCTTCATCAACCTAATTAAGAAATAATGATTACCAAAATTTCAATTTTGTGATGCAAACTGATTGACGTGCTTTGAGGTTGCAGGGTAGATTTCAAGCTGATCTTGATTTGAAGTATATCATTACTCTCGTGTTGAGTGTGTGAATCAAATGAAATTATAGTATTTGGTTGATTCAAATTTTTTTTAATAATGTCCAATTCAGTTTTTAATATATATTTAGAAACAAAAATAGTTTTGTTGTTTCTTGAGCTTTTTGGGAAAATCCAATCAAATGAAAATAGATCATAGTTTTGGATTTTTTTATTTATCAAGCTTTATTATACAAAAGCCAAATTTGGTATTGAGAGTTGAGTTTAGAATCTGAGAGTCTGAAATCCTCATTTTGAATTGTAGATTAGATTTCCAAATTTATATTTAAATTTTATTTTAAATTTAATTTTCATACGTGAAATGATGAAATCTCGAATCTAGGTTTATAAAAATTTTGTGTTGGCATAATCAAATTAAAAATTGTTTTAGCTGTTGTCTGTATTTCAGTTGTGTTTTATATTGATTGGTCGAATTACAACAACAACAACAACAACAACAAAGCCTTAATCCCACCAAGTGGGGTCGGCTACATGAGTCCTTTTTCTCCATTGCGTCCTATTTAGTATCAAATCTTCATTTAACTCTAATAAATTAAGATCATTTTTATGCAGTAAGCTCAAGTCTTTCTAGGTCTATCTCTGCCTTTCTTAACATAAGTAGAATCTAAAACATATACTCTCCTAATCGGATCATCAAGTGGTCGACGTTTAATGTGACCAAACCATCTAAGGAGACTCTAATTTTGTTCGTCACTGGTGCAACACCAACCCTATCATGGTTATAATCATTTTGCATTTTGTCTCTAGGTGTAAAGCTACTCATCCACCTAATCATTCTCATCTCGACAACACTTAAGTTAGCATTATGCTTCTCTTTTAAAGGCCAACATTCAACACTATAAAGCATTGCATGTCTCACCACCATCTTATAAAATTTTCCTTTTAGTCTAAGCGGTACTTTTCTATCACACAATAGGCCGGACGCATTCCTCCACTTCAACCAACCAACTTGAATTCTACTATTAACATCCCCATCTATATCACCATCGCTTTGAACAATAGACCCGAGATATCTAAATCGTTCACACCTTTTATGCTGATTGGTAGAATTAGAACCGATTAATTCAGTTGGTTTATTTAGCTTGTGCTGATAGAATACACGCCCTTAAACAATCCAACGTGTTGATCTCTTTTATCAATCTAGTTAAATACATGCAAACATACATGCATGCATTCGACCTATTGTCAATTACATGTATTCTCTTTTAATCGATGATGGCATAATTCTACTAAAAGCTAGATTTGATTTTATAGATCTAGTTGTGAAATGACTTGTTTCAAGGTTTTATGTTTGAATCATCGGTTGACCCTCATTGTAAGAAGTGTATAAACTTGGTGAAACGAAATAAGCAAATTTTTATGAGTTTGCTTTATACCCAATTAGATTCTTGGTCAACCTAATTAAGAAATAATGATTACAAAATGTTAATTTTATCATACAAACTAGTTAAACGTGCTCTGAGGTTGCAGACCAGATTTTGAGGCTGATCTGTATTTGAAGTATCTCAGTGCTATAGGGTTGAGTGTGTGTGAATCAAATGAAATTATAGTATTTGGCTGATTCAATTTTTTTTGTTTATATTTAGAAAAAAAAAATTTTAGTTGTTTCTTTAGCTTTTTGGGAAAATCCAATCAAATTAAAACAGATTATAGTTTTGGATTTATTTATTTTTCAAGATTCTTACACAAAAGCCAAATTTGGTTTTGAGAGTTGAGCTTAGAATCTGTGAGTCTGAAATCCTCATTTTGAATTGTAGATTAGAATTCCTATTTTATATTTAAATTGTGATTTTAAATTTAATTTTCACTCATGAGAAGATGAAATTTTGAATCTGGGTTTTTAAAAATTGTGTTTTGGCATAATCAAATTGGACATTGGTTAAGCTCTTGCTAGGATTTAAGCTGTGTTGTATGTTGATTTTTAGAATTAAGATCGATTAATTCAGTTGGTCTATTTAGCCGAGCTGATAGAACACACACTCTTAGCCAGTCCAACACGTTATCTCTTTTATCAATCTGATTAAATACTAGCATACATACATACATGCATTCATACTATTTAGTATTCAATATCAAGCATCTTGGTGAACCTAGGTCAAACCCTACTAGCAATTATAGTTATTTTTTTTATTTTTTTTTCTTTCTCAATTTATTGGCTAAGTTCGGTCATTTAAACTGTTACTTCTTGATGGAATGCTTATGTAGGCCTAAGGTAAAGGAAAAATGAAGTGTGAATTTTCAAAAAGAATTATTCATCTACTTAATTTACTGTCATACTCTGTCACAATAGAGCGAACCCTATTTAGGATTAGCTTAATTTTTACCAAATTTAGATTTTCAAACAGCATGTAATTTTTTTTTGTTCCATGTACTCCTTTGTTTGCTCACATAACATCGGCCCTTGTGCATCTTATCCTTTAATCATGCATAATTTCTATTATAAGAATCACTCAAAATGGCTACTAGAATCTCACAAATTTTGTAATTTATTTACAAAGAGAAAAAATTTGACCCCTTTTGTTCGAGAGGGTGATGGAAAGCTCGTACAAACTACATTGGCTTTTAAGAGTTAGTTTGATTTAATGATAAGAAAATTTATCATGCCAACAATCTATATGTTCAGCCATTTAAATTAATAACACATAAAATTAAATATGTTTTTTTAAATTAAACTTGGAAAAGCTTATGATTAATTATTATGAGGATTTATTGATGTGCATTTGGGAGAAATTATATGGCATAAGTATAGTGAGGTTATTGATCTATATATGAGGGATTAGTGATTAAATGTGTAGTTGTGGTGTGACAAAAGATATTTCAATCATAGTAAGATTATGTCAATGATAATATTAGTCATTAGTTTTATGTGCTCGTTGTAAAGTTGTTGGCGCAAGATGTTAGAGGCGAGGTATCATATTTTATGCTATTTGTATATGACCTTGTCTTGATATGTGAGGTCTCTTTTGAAATGACTGTGAATTTGATACAATGAAATTTACTTTTAGACAATTTGGATTTTAGGACTAGCAGAAGAATGATCGAGTATATGATATGAGTATTTAGTTGCAAAATTTAATTTTTGATAATATTCTTAGAAAATAAGGAGATATTATGAACGGTAGATTGAAACGTGTCTACAAAGATGCACTTTCAAGATTAGCAGACATAATTAATGTGAAAGAATTAGCAATAATAACATAGACCAATGCTAGTAGTTAGTTTTGTCAAATGGAGTTAACACCTCATGTAACACTCAATAGAAAAGATAGATGAGAAGGATTCGTGATACCCACCGTAATAGTCATATGCTTAATGGTGTTGTTGATGATGGTAATATATTGAATGTTTATATACTAGGGTTGCAAATGAATCGAGCTTAAGCTCGAGCTCGTTTGTTTGAACCTTGTTCAAGCTTGACTCGAGCTCGATTCTAGCTTTGAGAACAATGTGCAAGAGCTTGATTTTGAAAATGATGTTCGAGCTCGAGCTCGATTTGAGGTTGATTCGTTTAGGGTTCATTGACTTATTAAACGAGCCGGTTGTTTAATAAGACAAATGAGCCTTAATCGAGCCTACTATCGAACTAGTTCATGAGCTTTAAATGATAATATTCACAAGCTCATTAATCAAGCTACTTGCTATCTAACCAAATTAGCTTTATCAATCCTATAAAGCTCATTTGGTTAAACGAGCTTCTTATCTAGCCTTAACAAGCTTACAAACAAGGAGTTTGATAAGCTCCATAAAAATGAGCTTTTATGTTTCAAACGACAAACTAGTGAACGAACTTGATCATATAATTAAAGATTAATTTTAATTTGATTATATTAAACTTTATAAAAATTGTAAGTAAAAATTTATCAAATAATATAATTTTTCTTTAAGTCCAGCTTTACTCGAGCTTTTTCACTACCATTAAGTGATCTCACTAATGAGCACTAAATTGAGCTTTAATTGAGATTGTTCACGAGCATTTATTCTAGAGACATTCAAGCATGCTTGGGGAGCTTTTAATGATGCACTTCGTGAACATAAACGAGCCAAACAAGTACCTGATCAAGCTTGTTCATTTAACTATCTACTATTCATAAAAGTGTTCAAGCTTGTTTAATAATTTAATTAAACGAACATAAACAAGCTCTTATCAAACCTAGCTACATGTAGCTTGTGTGCAACCCTATTATATACCATGTACTGAATTGCTAGGAGCATCAGCCCGATACTTCTAGGATGACCACGTTATCTAAAAGTTGGCTCCTCTGATTACATAAGAGTACTAATAGTTCGTTTTATTCTGAGCCATTGGAGTTTGATTGTACTTATTATTAAATCACTGTCGGTTTAAATTATTTGTGATAAAGGTTTGACCCCTTTATGACATTACCTGATGCTAGATTTATTATTTGGCTTTTTCGGGTTCATATGGATGTTATAGGTCTAGATATTGCACTTCCAATTTGTATCTTATGATTACCACCAACTTATTAAATGTGCCACTCTAAAAGTAAATTAAGTAATGCTTGTTAATGATACTCAGAATTGTTTCACCATTCATGGATTTAATTGAACAATTATATCAAATTATTTAACGATTTGTAATTTTTAATATAACACTTTCTCCAAAGTTTTAGAAATTTACTGGAAATGACCTTTTTTTTCTTTCCGTTCATATCTTCCTGCTTTCCTATGGAAGCTTTGTACTTGCTCTTTAAGGACTAGCTTGTTTTGAATGAGCATTTGCCGTGTATTGTACTGTGGCGAGTTCTGGAAGTAACTTCAGAAAATATTTGGATGCTTATGTACTCAGAATCAGTGAAGAGTTCACCCATCAACGTTGACACTACATAAAGGTTTTAAGAACCAAATTTTAAAGTACTTCTCATATCCTTAATAGTTTCAATGGAGCAATGATCGACCGATAGATGCTTCTTGAAACAGTAAATATGTAAAAAAAAAGTCTTTTGTACTTCTATTTAGTTGTCCACTGAAATCATCAAAAGCTGGCTTGGCTTATGTGGATGACAAACGAGATTCATCTCATTTATATATTTTGAGAAAATGCATGATGCCTTTTCAATTTCCCTTTGAAAATTTGTTCAGTTATCATAATGGGACTTGCTAGTCATCCAAATCAAAATAGTTGCAAACTTCTTTCTCCATTTTAAAATGAAACCTTATTAGAAAAGTATACTTGTACGATATCCACATTATGCCCCTTGGCCCTGGTTGGATCTTGAGTACTTAGTTGACATTTTTTTTCAATATTTGGTTTATAAAGTTTCCATGATATATTGAAATGAAATACTTTAAGTTGTCAATTTTTGGGTTAAGTTTTTTTTTTTTTTGCACACCATAATTTTGTTTCCCGAAGAGGTTTAAAAGGTATAATATTGTTTATTTTGTTTTATTTTTATAAAAAAAGGTGTTATGGCTATTTTTGGTTAAACACAAGTTAATTTCTTGATTATTTTTTGGGCTGACTTTATCTTTATTAAGATTATATTATTTGTTTGCATGAATTATCTTTTTGTATAATTTAAAGCTCAAATTATTTATATTTATTTTTGGATATAGGGCTGTCAAACGGGCTGGGTTGACTGTAAATATGTGGAGCCTAGCCTCCGAAAACCCTAATGGGTAAGTTCTTAAATGGGCGGAATCACTTATCATCAAGTTACCCAAAATTAACCCATAACATAATAATAAACATAAAATGTCCTTGTTTGACAAATTACTTGAAATGTAATTAATTTTGGGTTGCATAAAATTTTTATTGAGATATCTTAAGTCCAAAAATAATTCAAAATAGTTTGATTTCATTGTTCTTGCTTCATTTGATTTGATTTTTTAAAAATGATTTTGATTGGACTAGATATTTGAGTGCATTTCTATTTTAATATTAATCAAATTGTATTATATTATATTATACATTGGCCTTAATTCGAAATCAAACAAAGCTATGATAACCCAAGTCCAAAATGGGTTTTGCAGGGCCTAGATAATTTCATTTAAATTTGTTGGAAATTCATTTGCTACCCATATTTGTATGTGGTTAAATTGGGATTTATCCTTTTTTAAGCCTTTTTCTGTAAATAGGGATTTGGCTGAATGAATTGATATTAAAGTACCCTCTATTATTCTTTCCTCTCTCTCCTTTTATTTTAATTGCCAACTTTGCATCATTTGGATATGGAATCTAAATTTCTTCTGCATTGGTGTCTTTTATCTTAAGCTTCCACATTGACCCTTGTTTTCCTTTCCAAAACCATATCCAAGTTGAATCATTGTTTTACCAATCATGAGTAGGGCCTCCAACTCCTCTATGTGATTGATTGCATTAATTTTCTCTTCATTGCCACCAATTATCAGAAATTAATCTTTTCCTTTTGAGAGATATGCCTATTACGATGTAAAATCTTTAAGGAGATTAATGACAGATCATGATTGGATGGATCCAATTCAGAGTTAAAATTTTGAATGATAATGATATCTAAACTCTCGAATTAAAACATAAAAATTTCTCTGTTGGATACTACAACCCTATTCATTACAAATGGCATTCAACTTGAATCCTGGTTCTTATCATGAAACGGCCCATCTGACACATCTCTGTGATTAATACCATTAATAATTTTTTATTCCTGCCCACTATTAGTAGTCCATCTCCTGCTGTCAATTTGGACCCAAAATCTTAAATGAGATCAGGGGTAATACATCAAGAATGGACTGAAAGGTTTTGTAGTCAAAATTCTAAATGGTAATGAACTAATGATATCTAAACTCTAGCTAGCTTTAAAATATAAAAACTTATGCATGTTATCATAACAGTAAAGCCAAAGATTTTATGTCAGACTTGAAGTCTTACATGTGGAGTAACAAAATTTTTATTATTCTCTTTGGAATCAATGTTAGTATTTTATTGACATTTTTTCATAAAGTTCATTTGTATATAAGAACAATATTATGGATATGTTTTAGATAGGGATTGTGATTGGTCAAATTATTGCATCAAGGTTTTGACATTTACATGTATTTTGCTAATGATTCTTTTAATAATTCTTATTGTCATTGTTCTTATTCTTAAAATGAGTTTATATTAGATTGGGAGTTTTGAAGTATTTGCATATTACTATATATCTTATTATGACTATTGATATGATTATTCCATCCAATCCTTTCCAAAACCACCTTGTGATGTTGATGGCTCATTTTCTACATTATTATCCCATGTTCCAAAGCTTCATGGACATGTGTCAATTATATATGTTCATGTACCTTTGTTGCGTCCACCAATTTGATAAGATGGTCCATTTTCGTAGTTGATTTATGAATATATTTATTATTATTATTATTATTATTATTTATATCTTGATTTGGCATATGGATTTTGATGACGATTTTAATTAATTTTTAGTAATCGAGCCTCCTGGTGAAATCAATTCTATTGTTGTAACTAAGACTATTTTTTTTACCCTAATTTGAAGATCGTATTTGAACATGACATGATCAAATAGCTTCAGTTGAGATTAAGGAACATATTGATTCATATATTTTGGTATTTTTGCCAGCTATTTGAGATAAAACACTTATATTTCATGCTTTGTATTTATTGTTTTCTTCCTCACCAAATAATTCTGCCCAATGATTCATATATTTCGGTATTCTTTCCTCACCGTGAACCAGACATGTAAGAAAATGACTTTCTATGTAGTTGTTTGTTTATTCAACTCAAACGAATTGATGCAGCGAAGTTCATAATTTCTAGAATATTTTGAAATTTATTTCCATTTTATTAGGTTTTCTTTTGGATTCACCAGCTTAAATTCTTCTTTTGGATGATTTAAATTTAAATTTAAATTTGAATTTTTAGGATGTAGTTTTGGATAGTATTATATTTGATTTCAAATTATTTGAACTTGTTTCTGTAACCTTCTTTTTATAATAAGGGATTCATGGGTTGTATTATTATTATTAATTTAGTAATTTGAAATTAAGCTTCATCTCTTAATGAGTGGGTAGAATCTTTTTACTTATCTTTTTAAAACAAGTTTTGGGTCAGCACCTCTTTTACCTCACCGTGGACATGCTTAGATTGACAGTTTTTTTCATGCATTGTGACACTGTACACTCGTTGAAGCCTCCCAAAATATCCTGTCCAGTGATATGACCCCTCTCAAACATGCCATCAATGAAAGGTTTTAGTTGAATGTGGTACAATTGCTTTAAAAGTGGTTTATATGCAGAGGCCTTTGCCTAAGGGTAGATTAATTTGTTTGGATTTAGATTATGGCATTAAATTACATATTAAACTTTTTTGCGTTGCAAAATCAATTTAGAGTGTTTTCTATTCCTGTGATGCGCAATGCTTGTATTTTAATGAGGTTTTGATGCATTTACTAGGGATGTTTTTTCTAGCAAATTGTGGAATGCTGTGCAATGTTTGGTTTTCTTTAGTAATATACTATGTTTGAATGCGATGAGACACATTATATAGTTTATTCATTGCATTGTTGGAATCTCTCTGGGTAACTTTTAATGCTTAGCATGTATGCTGTACTTCTAGGATCATAACAAACACATACACATACTTAAGAACTTAACCATTTATCTAGTATTGGGGAAAAAACAAGGAACGATTTGATGGCATAAAGAATGCCACTTACGATGTGGATTTACCTATATAGTTTACTGAATAAAATAATAAGATATAATCTAAATATCACAAAAAATCGTGTAATTCTAGGCAGTTTTAATGATAAATTCAAATGCCCCATGACCCATTTTAGCGCTGAGTAAGGGAGTGAGTTGTTCATTTTAATAAGCCAAAATCGGCAACGTCTCTCACCAAAATTTCATTAATACACATTGGCAACGAAATCATCTTCTCATATAATCAAAATCATCTTTTGAGAAAATCTCAAGCCATCCAATTGCGATAAATTTTATACCTTGAAAGTTCCCAAAGTTTTGCGTGCTGTAATTATTTTCTCAATGGTAAACATAATTAACAGTTTTTATTGTACATTTTGAAAGCCATTATAACTTGATTATATGTGATGAGAATTGTCAATCTCTTCTCTCCATTACAATTCTTAGGTCAATGTGATTTAGACGTCTCTCTGTCCCTCTCATCATATGTTTGAATGAAGGAAGCAACTCTATTTTTATTTTAATTGATACTAATTATGCCTCAGTTATTAATGTTTTTATTTATTTTCTTCGTAGTTTGAGAACAACGCTGTGCGTTCGCTTTAAGAGTGAAGTTGTAGCTTGCGGGGTAGTATATGCCGCTGCACGTAGGTTCCAGGTTCCTCTCCCAGAAAATCCACCTTGGTGGCTTGTATTCGATGCTGATCAATCTGGAATTCAGGAAGTTTGTAGAGTGCTCGCTCATCTCTACAGTCTCCCCAAGGCAAAATATGTCCCAGTCTATAAAGATATCGACTCTTTTACATCAATTAGCCGAGCGCCAAACTCACAATCTCATGTTTCCAAGGTGATAAATTCTATTACACTAATTTTCTCCTAAATTTTATTTATTTAGGAAGATTTGCATGTGTACCATCCAATTTTTATGTATCTACATATCTAACACGTAAACTTCAAGTTTACATATTTGCCACCTTACCCATTCTTGAAAAGGTGTATTTCACTTTTTAAAATTAAAATTAGTAGTATTTTTGCTGTGATATGAAAGATTGTGGTGATATGAATGTAAAAATCAAAGTTTAGATGTTAGATATGTGAATACATAAAAAAATAGGTGGTATGCATGTAAAATTCCCTTTTTAAACTATTATTTATTTATTTATTTTTAAACTAACTATTGTACTACACATTGCTTGATGTTCTTCTGTTTAGGAAAACTCTGTTAACGGTACTGCTAATGACTCTAGCCCTCCTAAGTCAGTAAATAGTCAGGATGGTAGCTGCTCTAAAGATTCAATAATAAAAGCAGCTCTAGATAAATTGAAGGAATCCAAGAAGAGCGACGAGGATGGTAAAACCGTGCCTGATACTAAGGAGGATGAGACTGAAAATTTAAGGGGTGAGCTGAAATTGGATCGCAATGGGGAGAAGAATCGTGAAAGAGATCGAGAAAGGTTGAGAGCGAGAGAACGGGATCGTGACAGCAGGGGTAGGGATTCGGATCGTGAGAGTAGGGGCAGAGATTCGGACCGGGAGAAGGAGAGGAGTCATCGCTCTAAAGACAAAAGCTCAGGTGCACCATTTTTTTATTGGGTCATTTACATGCATACCACAAAATTCTAATGTATTTATTTACTTTTCTAACTCTGAACATTCATATTTACATGCATATCTCTCAAAACTTTAACATCATATTAAAAATATCACCATCAATATCTTTTTTAAAAGTGGAATAGACCTTTTCATGAATTCGTGTTGTAAGTGTAAATATCAAACATTTTGGGTGTTAGGTATATAAATACATATGAATTGTGTGGTATGTATGTAAATTTCCTTTTTTTTTTGTTAATTTCATGACAATATGCTGTGGTTTTGCTTACTGTTTCTCTTCTTAATTGCAGGGCATTCTGATAAACCAAGGCATCATTCGTCCCGTGGTATGCCTTGTTTATATTCTAGTTGAATTTATGGAGCAAATGATCAAAATGGTTCTTAGATTTTTAAGTGTTCATTTTAGTCTCAAATTTTTTCAGGTGTTCCCCTTAATTCATTAAATTTGAACCAACTTGACCATACTTACCAGATTCATCATTAGTATTTTAGATTTTTTAGGTCAATCTCGTTAACTGAAGCTAAGTGGGATTGATCTTTAAAACGCATGAAAAGTTATCCTCCATTAAGTTTACTCTAAAAACTCCAGTTGACAATAGAACAAAATTGATTTTGATTTGTTGAGTTGAGAAATGTTTGAATAAAATAAATACCTAAAAAAATCTAGGGACTATTTTGGTTATTTAATTAACTTAATTATTATCTTGAAGAATTTACTGATTTTATTTTTATATAATTTGAATATTTCCTTCTTTCTAATCAGACCGAAGTGAGTACCACAGTTCGCACTCCTCCAGAGACAAGGATCGTCACAGGCATCATGCATACACCTAAAGTTGAAATTATGCATCACTTGAAGGATTCTGTATTATTAGAATTTGGCAGCTATAAAGGTACAAATAGCTACATTTACCGCATCAAAATTCACAAATTATATACCTTAGAAGGGTGCTAGAGATAATTAATCATTAGGAATTTTTAACTAGTTTTTCTTCTATTTGTGCTTTAGGCGACTTGCTCCATAATATTTTGTTTATATGTAAATATTCGTACTGTTTTGGTTCTGTTCCTTTTTTTAATTTTAATTTCATATAAAATCCATCTTGTAAACTCTCTTGTTTTGCATGACTTCTATTCAACAAGATGACTGGAGCCTTTTTTTTGGGCATTTACATGCCACACAATTCTTATGTATTTACATATCTAACACCGAAAATTTTATATTTATATGCATACAACTAAATTGTTAAACATAACATAAAAAGTAACACATCTGCATGTAGAAGATCTGTTCAAATGAATCTCGATGAAATTCAACAGATCACACAAAGATACCAAATGGCCGTATTATCACAGTAAAAGGATGAGCCGTCGAGCATTATTTCAATTGGTCGGATAATGGGTCGACTGAAGGAAATTACTCAAATGACATTTTGTGATTCAAATGCATCACTATTTTCTTAAAAGTGAAATACATTTTATGCATAAGTCTATGACAAGGTGTTATAAATGTAAGTATGTAAGCATCAAACTTTAGGTGTTAGATATGTAAATACATAGTAATTGTGCGGTATGAGTGTAAATTCTCCCTTTTTTTTTTTTTCGAAGATATACATACCTACTACTTGTATATTTAC
Source organism: Papilionanthe hookeriana x Papilionanthe teres (assembly GCA_022702705.1). Taxonomy (NCBI): domain Eukaryota; kingdom Viridiplantae; phylum Streptophyta; class Magnoliopsida; order Asparagales; family Orchidaceae; genus Papilionanthe; species Papilionanthe hookeriana x Papilionanthe teres. Next base: position 70,140,417 of record CM040426.1, on the reverse strand, counting down.
TTTAGAAGGGTGCTAGAGATAATTACTCATTAGGAATTTTTATCTAGTTTTACTCCTGCTGGTGCTTTAGGTGAGTCGCCTCATAATATTATGTTTATGTTTAAATATTCATACTGTTTTACCTTTTTTGTTTGTTTGTAATTTCATATTAAATCCATGTTGTAAACTCTCTTGTTTTGCATGACTACTATTCAGCAAGATGACTGGAGCCTTTTTTTTTTCTTTTTTGGGCATTTACATACTTACAACACAATTCTTAATTTTTTAAATAGCAGTTTCTGCTTCTTCAAATAACTGTAGTTGCCTCAAACAGATCTTTAGTGTGAAATCACTCTTCTACCTAAGCATTCTCATCCCAACATAACTTAAGCTTCTCTTTTACCAGTCAACATTCTAAACAAATTTTCCTTTCAAGTTGTACTTTTATATCACACTATAGTCTTCTATGCATTCCTCCATTTTAACCATCCAACTTAAATTTTATATATAACAACCCCATCTATATGACCATCACTTTGAACAATACACTTAAGATGTCTAAAATGTTCACTATTTTTTATGACGATCACCCATTGTTGTTACAACCATGCTAGTAGATGTACTATTATTAAAATTACATTTCACTTGCCCAGTTTTTAACCATCTCAAACGAAAGGGCTTAGACTCTAAAGTTGGCCTTCATAATTTTAGTTTTTCATGAACTCTCTCTAGTCTTATGCACATGAAGGATATCATTAGCAAAAAAACACACACACCCAAGTACATCCTTTTGTAAATGTCAGTAAGAGCATCCTTAACTAAATCGAACTTATACGATCTTAAAGCCCCTTGATGTAATCTAATTGAAATAGGAAAAGACTTAGTCAATCATCTTCATGTTTGAATACAAGCAGCAACACTAGTATACATAATTTTAATCACTTGGATATAAGTATTATCTATATATTTCTTTTTTAGAACTCTTCAGAGTACTCTTGAAACTTTATCATAAGCTTTTTTAAATCAACAAATTCATATGTAAATCCTGCTCATTATTTATGTAGTTTTTCATCAACTATCAATGAATGTATAGCTTTCATACTATACTTATCCGGCATGACTTGAAACTAATTTTCATAAATTTTTATATAACGTCGAGACCTATGTTCAATTACTCTCTCCCATAACTTTAATGTACGACACATTAACTTAATTTCTCTGTAATTTACACTCTCCCGTGCATCCCAAATAAGATTTAATTGACTATTTCTTTACTCATCAATAATTTTTTTAGTTTCAAAAATAAAATCACAGAGCTCATAAATATTTTTACATTTCTATTGTAACAAGTCTTATTGTTTCACTACATTTCATTTTCTTTAAACTTAGTGTAATTAAAAAAAATAAAGTTAAATCAACTTTATTTTATTATTTGTTTATGTTTTTAATTTATGTTAGGTCCTAGACTATAGCCTAAATTTGATAGCTTGGTCGTATAATGCCGTTGGATGATATGGACAGACAAGCAAACAGCTTGCATTTACATACATACCACCCAATCTCTATGTATTTACATATCTGCAATCGAAATTTTGCTTTTTATATTTTTATCAAGGAGATTTTTCATATCAAATAAAAAAATTTATCACTGTTTCAGTATTTAAAAGTGAATTAAATCTTTTCAAGGTTTTTATTTATGTTTTTATTTTATTTTTATGCTATATAACTTGGATATAGTGAAAAGTGTGCATGCGTCGTTATACCAACGTCGGGCATAGTGTAAAATAAATAATGATTCTCACATCACGGATAGATGAGGGTAAATAAATTAGTTTATGAAATTAATAATACGGTATGAGCTTAGAATATGTGTACTCTCACAAGTAAATTAATGAAATTAGTGTATATTATGATTCATATGAAGATAAATATTTTATGTAGTCAAGAGGTTAAATGAGTTCGAGGAAAAGCTACATATTAGCTCAAAATGAAAGATTGTTGGTGATCCATCAAAATCATTCGCAAAAATCACACACTCGAGAAAATATTACAGTGTTCTTCACAGGTGCGGTGGTGTTCGTATGTTCGAGCAACTATCACATTTGATTGCACAGTGGCATAGGATAAAATATATCATTCGCCTCCGCATGCATGCGGAGGCGAATGACAAGGAGTCACGTGACAAGTGAGCCTTACCACCCCATATACTGGCTAATGACAGTGTAAGACAGTGGGGTCTGCTTGTCACGTGGTGCCCCGCCATTCGTTTCTGCACCTACGGAGTCCGGATCTAATATTTCGTCGGCGTATAGTGTGCGTTTGAATGTGATTGGTTATATATATATATATATATATATATATATATATATATATATATATATATACACGTATATATATATATATCACACACACACATAATATTGTATCTAAATAATATAAGAGCAACGACCCGTTCGATAGAACATGATGTAAATGCTTTCACGTTAAAGCCATGACTATCCTGCCGGGCCCACATCCTTTTTTTTCTAATAACAATTTTTTAATTATGCACCAAAACGAACAGTAAAAACCATAAAATTCGGATCAAAACCTGCGGATTGTTTTTCTAAAATTGTAATTCCGCGCTTATAAAAATCACTGTATTTATCGTAATTAAATTATCATTCAATCTCATTGCTAAGTCAAAGCTGATTCAGACAACTGATAAGAAGTTCGAAGACAAAATTTTTTAAAGGGAAATTTACATACGAGCCATATAATTCTTATGTATTTACATATCTAACCCTCAAAATTTTATATTTACGCTTATAAAATTTTGAGTGCTATGCATCTAAATATGTGTTTTGGGGTTAGATATGTAAATAAATAAGAATTGTGTTGTATGTTTGTAAATGTCAATGAATTAAAAAATAAAATTGTAGTAATTGTAGAGCCTTATACGGCTAGTAAAACTTGCCTTGGAAAAACAAAATTCTTAATTTTCTTTTGAGATCCATAAAGATAAAGTTAATTAACTTAATCTCCTTTTGAAATTAAAATTTTTAATAGACAAGAAATCAAATATCATTGTCTGATAATTGTTGTATTATGACTTTCTCATATAACCTTGAGTGCACACAACAAAATATACGGTCAAATATTATTTTAGTTTTTGAAGTTTTACATGCATATCCCTTAATTCCAAATATTTTACATATCTAACCTCTAAAACTTTAATTTTTGCACATCTATCTTGCATATGCTTGAAATGTGTATTTCAATTTTAAAAAAATTAAAATATGGTGGTTTTATTTATTTATTTATTATTATTATATTGTTGGGTTATGATTTGTTTTGTGAATCACCCCCAAGGAATAGAGCATGAGACAAAGAGAGAGAGAAATGTAGAGAAGAATGTACAACAAAGAATAATAATTCGAAAGAGTTGTATACTCATTATTCATAGAATTATCCCTTATTTATAGGAAAAGGACGTGCAATATATGAAGTTACATTTATTTCCCTGCTTGGTGGGGACTTTTTAATATATTATAGTTATTTTACATATGTGGGCTTAGAAACTGGATACTCTAAGGCTCTATTGACTGGACTGACAAGTGTTATAAGGCTATTTTAGTCGGCTAAACTCAAGAGGAATGTCTATCGGCCTAATTTGATAAGACTGTTGGTCGGCTAGGCTTGATGCGACCAGTTGGTTGGAGTTTTACTGACATAATATACGAGATTGACTTGGTCGGCTAAGTTGGCTGATTGGTCAAGTTTGGTCGCGGACCCTCGATCCTTGAAAAAGATTTCATGTTGGTAAGGCTAAGTTATGTTATAAGGCAGATGGTGAATCACTGTAATCCGATAAGTAGCTTCCCTTAAATGAAGAGATATTATGGGATGGTTGAGACTCGTCTCATGGATTCCTGATCATGATATTCAGTGAGTTTGTTTAATGCTTCCGAGGGAATGGTAATGACCGGAGGGGTTAGTTTTCCCCTTAGGTCGGTTTCATCACAGGGAATGACATGGATTCCCATGCTTCGCTTTCGGTTGAAACGCTTGATTACCTTGGTTAATCTTGTTCAGGATTTTTTCGATCAGACATTTGGACCTCCGAGTCTCTTATTGGCAGTCCCCCCTTTGACATGCCTTTTTCTGCCTTCACCGTCAGATCTCCTCTAGATTTTGTGCCAGCACTTTTTTCGTATACAAATACGAAAGATTTTTTGTTGTATGAATGTAAAGATTAAAGTTTAGGTGTTTGATATGTATGTACATACAAATGTTAGTCATATATAATTTGTTGTAAATGTACAATAATTTTTTAGTGATTACTACTCTAAATATTAATTGATTATGATCCATAGAAAGCAATTATAAATAGAATTATAAAGACCGATTTTGATCAGGAAGCTTAGTTTTAATCGACTTGAAAAATTCGATCTAAAATTTTTACTCATAGCTCAGCTCATTTATTTTGATTTGATCTCGATCCAAACTAAAATTCAAATCAATTTCCAAGTGATTTTCTTCGTGCAAAATTCATTAAATTCATAGCCCTAACATCACTAAGATTGTAAATGATATGATTTCTAGCCGTGCTGGGGTCAGATTGATATTGACTCGAAAAAATATAAACGTGGAACGCAGGTCAAGCCGTGTGGTCCCCATTTCCAGAAAAGCGACTTATGTGGATAAGCAAAAACTGCCCCAAATGCACCCTTAGAGGGGCATGCTTGGCCTCTAAAATTCATTGATAGGATTTTATGTAGTTAAGTGCTTAAGTCATGAGCATAGGCCAATTTTGAACTAAATTCATGCAGTACCATTGTAGTAACTACAACAGTATAAGAGAAGTTAATATATATATATATATATATATATATATATATATATATATATATATATATATATATACATATATATATATATATTATTTTCCTCAATTTGGCCTACATTAGTGCTATAAAATCTTTATTCTAGATTTGACTACTATTCCCTCCTTTGCTTTCAACAAGATAGTGAAGAACCCACTATAATAACTTTGTTCTCCATATGGTGAGATATAGCCCACTATTACAAATTGCTCTTAACGGTGGGCTCCATCCGATGGTTCAAAAATCGATGCTTAAGGTCTATTTTGGTTAGTAGCTTTTTCTTTATTCTACTTTTAAAATTGACTCCACACATTTGTCCGACACCTGCTTTCTGTTGCCTTTTAAAAATTTTATAGCGATAAAATCTTCTCGGGACCAGACCTGAGAATGTGTTGTAATTATAAGAAAGTTGATATCTGATTTTTATAAAGAGTGAAAATTTTTTCCCGTAGTAGCTCTATATTGCACCCGCTCCAAATGAACCCTTGATCACAAAGTAAAATAGTTAGAAAATCAAAATTTTCAACAATAATGCATTATGTTCATTGTATCATTGCAACTATGAATAAAAATTCTACTAATCCCATATAGTTTAAAAGCATTGTGCATGAGATCAAATTGCACAATGGTGATATTGATATTGAGTTTATAACACACTTCATCAAACTATGACATAAATACAATTGACAATTACATCTCGCACTTCAGTAAAAACATATCGAAATAAATATTCGTTCTATATTAACAGACTATCTTAACTTTTAATAATCATCAAAATGAAAGTGGGACCAACTTAATTAGTATAATTAAGTTGGCATCCTTCATATAAGTGCTTTGCATGTGCAACATAATGAATGAATATGAGACATGAAGTTCCACTTTCCTTTAACATATTAACACATCAAATCTCTACTACATCCACTATGTTATAAAGTAGCATAACCTTTGCAATAGAATAAACAAGGCAATGAAATGGTGCTCTCTTTATTCTCCATCATTGTTTGTTCTTTAAAGAGTGTTTGGCTTCATGTCATTTTCCCCTTCTAAAGGGTCATTAGATCCCTAATTAGACTCCTTAAGAAGCCATAATATGTCATTAACTTTGAGATTAAGGAAATTATTATACTAATGAAAGTGCTATCTACTCACCCAATTAAAAGCTTATCTCGCTTTATTTTTGTTAATTATTGATGCTTTAAACCGTTTAGAGTCTTTTCTTAATAAGCTTCTTTTAGTCTTTAAATTTATGAAGCCTACTTTTAAATTAGATGAAATGAATAAAATTTATTACATCGATAATATGTTGTAGCCATCAATTTGGATAATTTGTATTAAATTGTTATTTTTTGGAATAAATTACTTTTTTTGTTGAATTGGTTTTACATTTTGACTTTTTAGGAGAATGATATCTTATATTAAACCTTGCTTGAGAGTGTAAAGAAAAGTTAATAGAACCTTTAATAATGTTTATGCAAATAAGTCAACTTTTTTATTCCTATTCATTCAAAGACAGATCATTTAATTAACCAAATTAGTGTATATTCTAAATCTTAATCTAACTATGAGATAATATGATGTTTTTGTCCAACTCTTTTAGGGTCTGTTTGGGATAGCTGAAGCTTATTAAAAAGCAGTTGTGAAGCTGATGAATACTTTAATGTTCAAAAAGCTACGATAGCTAGCACAGATTTCAGCGGCAGCTTTTGAAAAAGCTATCAAAATAAAGTTTACCCAAATAGTCAAAACTGCGGTGCGTTGCCGCACCACCACCGCCTTGCTGCCCCAAAACAACCCCTAATGTTGTGCTTTGTTCTTTTCACAAGACAAAATAATTTTTTATTTTATTATTCTTATTCAAAATATATCAAAATATTCTAATATAATTTTTTTCCACCAAGCATGTGAAAAATAATACTACAATAACTTGATAAAATAAGTAATCAAGGTTTGCCTATGGAAATCCAATTGCCAAAATACATAAATAAATAAATAAATGAAGCATATATATATATATATATATATATATATATATATATATATATATATATATATATATATCATATTGATATTTATCTAAAAATTACAAGTCTCCATGAAGGAATTAATTTTTTTAAAATTGTTATCTTTTAATTATGGAAATTTACATACATACCACACAATTCTTATATATTTAGAAATCTAACACCTAAAATCTCATATTTATGTATCAAAATATGTCATTAACTTTTTTAAAAATATTCGAGGATGGTATTTTTCAATTGATATTAAAGATATGGGTGCTACATGCAAATATTAAATTTCATGTGTTAGATATGTAAATACGTAAGAATTGTGTGGTATGTGTGTAAATGCCCCTTTAATTAATCAATTTCTTAATATAATAATAATTTGCAAATGATTAATACGAAGTCAAAATCAGATTTTCATTCCTGCCACAAAGTGTATTGCTTCCATGACCTACAAACCCAATTTATTAAACGCTTATAAGGTTTGATTTGTAATTTTATGATATTTTTTATGGTGATTTAAATAGTTTATCTTTAGACAACTACCATTAATGACTTTATTCCCACCATCAACATTGATAATTTTAAATGCCCTTCGTTTGTTAAGAGAGACACATTAAGAAGAATTAAAAAAAAATTAATAATAATATATAATCATTTTTCATTAAAAAATTTAGTTAAGTACATATCTTTAATCATAAATATTTTCAATTATTTCAATATCAACCTCAAATTTATAATTTTGTTTGTTATGATGCGTTGATATTGCAGAAACGATGATGTAATGTCGAAAGTACGAAAAAATAAAAAGAAAACTAAATGGGGGTCAAGACTCTGATTATTGCATCAAGTGTCCTGAAACTGTTTTGCATCAGGATTCCAATTAGGGTCTGTCACATGTATAAACAGACCTTTTAATAAAAATAAATAAATTTTAATATATGGGGGGTTGCCTGTACACGTTGCACTGCATCAGGACTCCTAATACAATATTTTTTCTTCTGCCCGCGCATATCGTATACGTTTCCCCATAGAGAATCCTTGTGAGGCTCAAAATTCCACAGAGAAAGTGCTCAGAGTCACCTTTCCTCCTATATTTTAAAATTACAAATGACAACAACATACAGAGATTTGCTTTGCACAATTAAGGAACTGTTTCATCTAACTCTTTTAAAAGGAGAACCTATCCATACTTTGCTCCTCCATTGTCCTCACTGGAGGAGAAGAAGAGCTCTCTTCTCCTCCCTCATAATTCTATATTGGAAAATAAAGGGAGGAGGAGTTCTCCTCTTCTTCCTGCAAGAAGGTCCTCTAATGGAGATTAAGAAGTTCAGTGCTCTCATTCTTATTCTCATGTTGCCATCATTGATGCCTGTTTCATCAGCAGGTTCGTTATGACTTTTATATTTCAGACCTTTTCTTTTCCTTTCTTTTGGTAGTTCTGTGATTCTGAATTGATAGCAGAAGCTCATCAGCTTCTCTTATTCCCTTAAAATAGCTCTAATTTTCTGAAAAATTACTCTTTTTTTGCAGGTCGTGGGCAGAGAATATTGATTGGAAAAACTCTGCCATTTTCAGCACAGGTATATGTTACTAGTTTTCAATTCCCTTGTTCTTCCATATTTTATTTATATATTTGTCAGTTGGAGTTCGAAGTTGAAGGATCTCAGTCGTCCTATCCAATTTGATTTAATTTGGTGGATTCAATCCTCTCGAAATCAGAGCGGATTGAATCGCAACCGCTCGAATTGGATCGAAAGACTGAGATCCTCAATCAGCAAATAGAATCTTTATACATCTTAATCTCAACTCTGGCTAATGATTAGCAGGAACTTTCTGAGAAGCCTTATGGGAAAGAAGCTGTTGGTCTCCATCACAGAATTCTCAGAGTAACAACCAATGACTATGGAAACTATGAACCATCTCCATCACTTTCCAAGCCTCCATTCAAGCTCATACCAAACTGAAGTATTATAAGAAAATTTAAATCATTCTTTGATCTCTTCATAGTTCAAGGGGGGAATATCAAAATATTGTGTGACATTATTAAGATGATTGTGATGTGCAGTGAATAACTTGTAAATATGTATTTTATCAAGTTATTGTGGCATGTTGAATTTGTTTGATAAATATATTTGGATTATCAGTCTTATTGCCTATGCTGTCTTCTTTAGTTTTGTCAGTCTCCAAGAGATTTTATTTCTAATCATTTGCTTTTTGCTTTTGTGGGATTTGAGGAATGTTATTGAACCATATGTTAATCTTCCATTCACAATATTACAACAGTGATAGCTTTTCTCTTGATTGTTATGAATCTACCACAGTTGTTTGAGTGGCTAGTTTCATTCAAGATAAGTAGGCATGTATGGTTGACACCGAAGATAATCTTGCCGTCGCCGGCGGTGTTAGTCTTTGCATGCACGACACATGGTATTTGAGTGTTGGTGAAGTTTCAGACTGTCCCGAATGAGCTTGTATGTCGAGCTTATCGAGCTACAAGCTTGAGCTCTAACTCAAATTCAAGCTTATTTATTAAACGAGCATGATTTCTTGCTTGTCTTGGCTTGGCTCATCAACTCACGAGCAGACTCAACTAGTCGGCTGATGGTCACATCAATGCCTTCTCCGATGAGTTGTCGCGACACTCTTTCTTCTACAGTCCTGACACCTTATTCGGTGATTTCTTATGGTAATTTAATTTTTTAGCTTGAACTCACAAGATGGGTGTCATAATTGCGAGGCAAGCTCGAGCTTGTCAATCGAGCTGAAGCTTGTATTTTTATAAACGAGCTGAGCTTGAGTTAGAAATAATTTGAACTCGTCTCAACTTGTTACACCATTAATTCCAGCTATCAATGCTTTAATCACTAATCTTCATTTGAGGGAGGATGAGTTCTTGAGTTGAGCAAAGTGGTTACTCAAGTATTTCAAGCTAACCTTAATATTACAGCAAGACACTCCTGATCATCACCCCACATGATATAGCCTTCCTATATAAATTAATAAATTATAACAAATCGAGTGCGCAACAAATTTAGTTAGCCCAAGATATATTTGAAAGGATTGTTTTTCTTCTTCTAATTTTCATTACACAGAGTTACTAAGTCACCAATAATAATATAAAATAAAGCTACAGATCATCATTGTTTTATTTTTATTATATACACCAAAACTATTTACATCTAAAATATTTATATACATTGATCATGATTTCTAATAATCCTAACAAAACATCTGGATTTATAATAGTCATAAAATACATATATAAAATATACTTCTATAAGAAATTACTAGCAACTCATTCCACTGTATTCATACCTTTCCCTAAAAATATGGAAAAACAACTAGAGTAAGCGAACAACTCAGTAGGTTATACGGAATATATAACTCAAATCAATGCACAAAAATAGACCAATATGCATGATTACGTTATAATCATGTCATATATATTAATCAAATAAGTCTGTAGGTCGCTTAACATGCTTATGTATACAGTAAAATATGTATCTGAAATATGATATCAAATCATAGTACTAGTAATATATAAAATACTATCTTTGCACATATACCATACAAAGTTATGTGATATGAATAATCATATATGATGTTTTTTCCGTGCCAATCATAAGGTATCGTATCATATCATATCATGTCAGTAAAAACTAGCATAACAGTCAATCAGGTGACATAGTACACATGAGTCATCATCCTCAACCCATCGACACTCATATCATATCATAATTATCCCTTGTAACTCCCAACGTGTATTGGGTTTACACTACTAATTTCACTTAACGGAAGACCCGTCGGCCCACTCTCTTGCACATGATAACATATCTCTGCCAACCTGATTCGTAGTAGTCAGTCTTCCTTGCATACATACATTTCACACTATCGTAGCATTTTCAAGCAGTTATAATATATTTAACATTACAATGTATATGTAGCATGCGTGTATAACAAAATAGGGAGATCCACAATATTCAATAATATGACCAAATCTATATGCTCAAATCAAAATTTAAATTACATATTAAGCATGAATGATGTCATCTTTATGTCATTATTTCATAATATATATAATTTTAATTGTACTTTTATAAAATCTTATATAACTCAAATTAGGACCTTTGCATAAAAAAAGAAATATTCAATGAGAAGTCAATATGTACGTGCCAAAAATATGCAGAATTGCTATAACAACAATATATTAAAAGTTACACAATGAAAGTTTCCAAAATACATAAATATCATCAGTTTTGTAAGTTCCAGAGAGTAAAACGTTTGGGCAATACGCAAAATGAAAAAATTATTGAAAACAAAGGTAGAGTAACAATAACCTATCTTGAGCCGAATAATTTTCCCAACTGTCCAATTGCATGAAAATCGAGAAGAGACTTCCAAAACCATAGTAATGTTTTCTCTCTCCTTCCTTTTCTCTCCCCTTCCTTTTCTCTCCCCTCACTGGTTGGGAGAAAAAAAAAAGGGAAAAAAAAAACTCAAATGAATACCTCGAAAGGAATTTCAATGGAATGCATATAAAAAGATGTGCATTGTATGTTTGTAATAAACCAAATCCTTTGAATTCAATTAAGAAGTTCTTATAAAACCTTAAATATTTTGAAATCCAAAACACCCAAAATTATAGAAACATAAACTTAGAAATAGATTATCGTGTCTAGGATACTCTGACGAAAACGGTTTGCAAAATAGATATCAAATGACTTCAAAAATAAATTTATGCTCGCACGTATACATTTCTTAATAAATTACTATTGTACCATTGATCTTATGATTCCATATTTATATTTATTATAAAAATATGAAAAAATCCTAGTAATTAATATTTAGTTACTATTTATATTTTGACAAGGAAATAAAAATTATTTGTAATTAAAGTAATGTGTCCTATAATGAATAAGTAGTAATGGTGCATTTATATACTATTAGAAATGAGTCGATGCATCAAATGAGGTGGTTAACTCAATCAGTTGAGCTTAAATTATATGATATAATTTTGTTAAAATTTCTCACTAAATCGCGTGTAAAGGCTCTACTTTTTAACCTACATAAGACTGTTCTAACTACAAGTCTGTAAGTGTAAAAAATTGACCCGACGGTAAAACTCGATTAATTTATTCTTATGCTAGAACGTTGGTTCGCACAATTCAATATGATGTGTCTGAATTTTGGGAAAAAATTTGCGTACGTAGACCGTACGCACTGCTACGTATCGGCCTACTAGAGCTATACGATGCGAGTTACGCGAGAATTTTCATGTTTTATCTCATAGCATCTTCATGTAACCTCCATGTAACTTCCTCGATATTCGGAAGCATACGTGAGGTTACATACATATGTGGCCGCCTCCTACTGTATAACGTACATGAGCTGCGTACGGTCTACGTGCACAAATTTTTTCCCTTAATTTTGAACATGATGCTTGATTTTATCTTTTAAACTATATATATATATATATATATATATATATATATATATATATATGTTAAAAAAAACAGAGAACGTCATCCACAAATAGATTTCAACCTCTGCCAGTTCCGGAATTTCAATCTCTCTGCTCGCCTGAGCCCTACCTTCTTCTCCCATCTCAATCTCCTCCCACCTTGCAGCTGCAGCGCGCGCTCTCTCTCTCTCTCTCTCTCTCTGTGGAGTATTGATCACTGTAATCGGTGCTACTTCTTCTGCTTCCAAAACCAAACCCTAAGTGCGAGAATTGAAAACGAGGATGGGGAATACGGAGAAGCTGATGAACCAGATAATGGAGCTGAAATTCACTTCGAAGAGCCTTCAGCGACAGGCTCGAAAATGCGAGAAGGAGGAGAAGGCGGAGAAGCTCAAGGTCAAGAAGGCCATCGAGAAGGGTAACATGGACGGTGCCCGAATCTACGCGGAGAATTCCATCCGCAAGCGCAGCGAGCAGATGAACTACCTCCGCCTCGCCTCCCGCCTCGATGCTGTCGTCTCTCGGTTGGATACCCAGGCCAAGATGCAGGTCATCGGCAAATCCATGGGCTCGATTGTCAAGTCCCTTGACTCCGCTTTAGCGACGGGCAACCTTCAGAAGATGTCTGAGACTATGGACCAGTTCGAGCGCCAGTTTGTTAACATGGAGGTACAGGCTGAGTTTATGGAAGGCGCCATGGCTGGATCTACTAGCCTCTCTACTCCTGAGGCTGAGGTCAGTAGCCTCATGCAGCAGGTTGCGGATGATTATGGACTTGAGGTCTCTGTTGGCCTGCCCCAAGCCGCTGCTCATGCCATTCCTAATTCCAAGGAGAAAGAGAAGGTTGATGAGGATGATCTGTCCAGGCGACTTGCTGAGCTTAAGGCCAGGGGTTAGACGTTGATGTTGATGATGATGATGATGATGATGACGATGATGATGATGAGCTCATTATATGCTTGTGGGTGATTATTGCTCTTTTATCTGGACACTTTATCTTCGTTTTTTACACATATATCTATGTAGTGTTTTCAACTTTAGAATGATATGCTATGTTATGCTATTAAACTGAGTGCTCTGTCAGGAAAACTCATGAATTTGCAAATATGGTGTGCTTCATATCGCTTGTTGAGCTATTTAATTCATATTTCACTTTGTAAAGCCGAAAAGTATAACTTTTTTTCAGTCATACACTGCTTACGCTTTGATCCATGTTCCATGATCCATTTGTATGCACTCGCGTTGGCACCTATGTGCATGGGCAACTATTTGCATGCATGCAACTATTTATTTTTCTATTTACATATTCATGCAAATGCATCTTCTATAATTGAGTTTTTTTTGCTTTTTCGCAATAAAACTACTTGCATGCATGCATCTATTTGTTTTACCATGCACATATTTATGCATATGCATCTTCTGTAATTTGTCCCTGAGTTTTTTTGTTTTTTGCATTAATTTATTTATTTATTTTACCTCTCAGAATTAATATCAATATTATGCATCTTCATCTCCACTAATGAAACTAAGAGTGTATGTTTATTTTGTTCAAGTGGTCGGCCTTCAAGAAAGAATTGTTGTAATTAAATTATGAAATTAGTGGACAACATTGTAACATTTTTTATTATGTTATTTGCAAGGAACAACCACAACAACAACAACAACAACAACAACAACAACAAAGCCCTAATCCACTAAGTGGGGTCGGCTACATGAATCCTTTTTCTCCATTGCGTCCTATTTAGTGTCAAATTTTCATTTAATTCTAATAAATTAAGATCATTTTTTTATGCAATAAGCCCAAGTCTTCCTAGGCTTGCCTCTGCCTTTCTTAACATAAGTTGTATCTAAAACATCTACTCTTCTAATCAGATCATCAGGTGGTCGACATTTAATGTGACCACACCATCTAAGGCAACTCTCTCTAATTTTATCCGTCACTGGTGCGAGGAACTATTCAATGAAATTTCATGTGCATTCCAAATTTTGTTTTTGCAAGTTTTTTTGCACATTTGCTAGGCTTATGACATTTGGCCTGCCACCTTTTCTTCCTATTGCATTAGTAGTAAGTAATATATATATATATTTGCATTCCTTGTGATGTTTGTATATGTATTGATTTTAGCCAGACATCTAATGAAATAAATAAAAATTTAGAAAAGTGGAGTGAATGTTTAGAAGATAAAACCTTATAATTAGTAGAACAAAGATTGAGTAATGTATAATTTTATTATGTATGATATTATTAATTATCATTCAATATTATTAAAATATAAAGTGATATATAGGTGTGACTGTTTTGAGTATCTCAAATCTATTGTACATAAGAATGGAGATATAAAATGCGAATACAAATTTTAGTTTTTTATGATAATAGATTATCATGAATTCTTAATATTAAATTTTGTAAAATTACAATTAGGTTTGTGAAAAATTAGTATAAATTTGATTGTTGGGCTTTCAAAGAGTTTTTGATATATAAGTTGAGCATTATAGAAATGAGAATATTAAAATTGATGTGTGACAAAACTATGAAGGATAAATTGAGGAATAGTTATGCTTGAGAAAAAGTTGGATTGCTATATTTTGAAGATAAAGTGATTGAAATTAGACTTAAATAAATTGAGAAGGTACAATGCAGCTGTTGGGCAGGTTGATAAAAATAGTTTCAAAGGATTACAATAGAAAAGGGGTAGTCATTAAGTTACATGGATAAAATTTGTTTATGATGTTGTTAACATGTGCATTGATTGTCAAACTTACTCATCTTTGTCTACTTACTTTATGGCGTCAAGTCTTATATTGTCGAGTATTACATACTTCTTGGCATTGTAAGTGTTCTCCTTAATATTGTGATATTAGGTACATTTAAAAATTTCCCATCATTTTTTACTATGTTCCCCTAGAGAGCTTGCAATGATTTGATTTACCTGTAGTGTATCCAATCTATAGATGGTTTTGATTTGGGCAAGCTCTTCTCTTATAGTTAAGTTGTTTGTTAAGTTAAGGACAACCTATCTGTGAAGAAAGATGATTTTTCCCAGCAAAGAAGCTTTTAACATAAACCATAGTATGGTTGGGTTGGTTCAGGTTCTTCATGATCCAGTTAAACTTGTTGTATATAAATACTCCTACTAAGCTCAACTTATTTTGTAATTTGGTTAGATCTTCCGCACTAATGTTGGCTTTGTTTCGAGTCTTTGTAAGGTTAGTTACTATATACATTAACATTGAGATCAAGTTAGGCTACATGGTTTCAAATGTCCAAACGCTATTATTATGTTATCAATTTATGATAAAAATTTCGTTAAATATATTTATATATCCCTTTAAAGCTTTAGATCCAAGATGTAGTATGATGTTTTAGGGTGAATAAGCTTTTCTAAACTAGTGCGCTTGGATCTAAAGAAAAGATCTTAGTACTAGAGTTTAATCTAACCCATGGTCTAGACTTTGTTGTGGTTCTGAGATGATATGATAAGCTCAGATCATGAGATTTAAGGTTGTCTTATTCTTTGGAGAATGAAGATTTATAATATTGCCTTGATTGATCTTAAGCAATATCCTTGTTTTCCTCTTAGAGACTCTCAATTTTGAGATAAAGTGTGAGAGTTTGTGTGTGATCCTTGAAGATAAATAGAGACATGTGACTTGAGGCAGGGAAAGGCCTGGTCAAGGTCTAAATAGAGTGAAAGCGGTTGAATTTCCTTAATGTATAGAGGATTAATTGAAGGATTATATAGGGTCTCTTATTTGTGGCCATGGAAGCATGACACATTTCAAACAGTTTAATAACAACTTTTAATTTTAAGTAGTTATAAAAATTTATTTAAACATAAAGTAGACATAACAACATCCACTTATGTTATTTTTAAAGCATGTTTTAATTGATCTATTTAGTTCGATTGCAACATTAAATCTCCTTTTAATGCTTATTCATTTAGTAATGCTGAAAAGTTTCAAGCAAATGTTAGATGGGAATGAGTTAAATATTCTCATCTTTCCTTGTTGGCAGTTGTTTTGTTAGATTATTTTTTGGAAGATTTGATGAAAGATTTGTAATGTAGTAAGAGCTAAAGGCTCAGTTAAGATGTCCCCGCTAAATGAGCATGACTCGACTTCAGATGACCTCTTTCTTTGGACACTTAACAGATCCAGTATTATGTTGGCCATGCATAAGCTATGTCTCGCTGAGGCGAGTAGCAAGCTATGGAGAATAAGTTATGCACTAGCGAGTTTCCTTTTCAATGAAAAGAGACATTTGTAGCGTACTAGCATTTTATCCCTCGTATCGATTCTGCAGGGACTTCGAGAAGGGAATTGTACTTTTTTAAGAAAATGGATCACTTCCTTCTGATAAGATAAAACATCATCTTGAAAAAGATGATCAACTGTATGTTTTCTTTAGAATCAACCAACTTCGAATCAGCTGTTTCTAAAAAAAATTTATAACAGGAGAGAAATGTTTTGTTGAACTTGTTGGCTCTTCTCTAATTTTTCTTACAGTAAGAGGGTTCTCCCATTCGCTGATATAGGGAAAGAGCATGCAAGATTTTCTGATGGTTTTTAAGCTGCTGTGAGGGAGTACTCTATCTTTTATTTTATGATAAATGACAAGGCTTTATCTTTTATCCTTAGAGCCCTCTTTTAACTACTTATCTTTCTACAACAGTGTTATTTGATTTTGCCTTTGTTGTCACTTATAGTAAATACTTTGGATTTTGAGATTTGAGCTAGCAGGATGATACAAGAAGAAAGCCTTTTGTCCATTCTACGAAGAATCAAGGTTTTCTTTGTATTGAATAGCTCATTTTAACCTGAAAAGTGCCTTACAACAAATCTCTTTGCCAAAAAAATGTACTCCCTATTTAATGAAACTTAGATAATGAGTTTTGCTTTCTTGTTCCCGTAGTTAGCTATAAAAGTAGGAATGATTATTCTCTGTATAGTATCGTTTGAGTACTTTTATATTTGGAAGTTTGATGCTCACCTCTATTGTAATTTTTGTTTTGTTCAGCTAGATTGTTTATTTTTTATTTTTTATTTGAGAGGATCAATCCACTAACTAGGAGAGGAGCCTAACATGCGTAATGAGGAGAGAAGAGGCAGCTTGTACACTGTTGGATATCTAGTTACCAGTTAGCCTCCATTTCTTAGTAAATTAGTTAGTTATGGGGAACAATTAGTAACTATTTGCTAGACCACCCTAATTTTATTCTTTTTTTACTCATGAAATTGAAGTCCTACGCTTGCTTTGGATCTTTTAGAGTAAGAGCAATAGGAGTTAATTGGCATGGCATAAAGAAGACTTAATTTAATATTTCAGACGTGTTGCCCTGTGTTTTTAATAACTTATAATTCAAATCTAAAAGGTCCGTCTAATTTTTGAATCAAGAGGAAATAACAAACTTAATACTATCCCTTAGGACTTGATTGGCATGTTGACCCTTGTTTTTTAGATGGTAGTGGTTGGGCATCTCAAAATCTTTGAGGGTCTAACATTGTCGAATTCCTTCTATAATGCAATGCTTATTGATGTTATGACGCTCAATAGTGATGTGACATTTTTAACATTTGAATTAAAGTCTTCTTTGAACTAGAGTTGGTTGAAAGTTCTGTGTGGATCAAGGGAGGATGATTGTGCTTAAGCATAGATTAGTTTGGCATAATGGGCTAAAATGTAAGGTCAAGTTTACATGATTGGCTAATCCAAGGCAAGAAATTAAGGTGTTGGAGAGTCTTCTGAATCATAGCCTCCTGTTTATTTGCAGTATAGATTTGAATTGTAAGTGAACTCTTACTCGAACCTGTTTGGCTTCTTGAGTTGGCTTGTTTTTGGCTCATTCTAGTTAAATGATGCATGAAATTTAGTAAATTTTTATTATAGTTTTACTTCGGTTACTTATTTATTGCCAGTTGAACACATTAAGATGCCAGAAATACTTTACCCCACTGTTTCACTCCCCATTTGTAGGAATCTCTTCTTGGAATTCTTCATAGAATCTCATTATTTGGGATGTGAATTTGGAGGCTTAAGTTAGGAATCAAAACATTAATGTGGTTATTTTAGGAATCATTCTTGCTTGTGTTAATTTCTTATTCACTTAATATGCTTGATTTAAGTGATAACAATAAAATTTTTTCTTCTAGATTGTTGTTTTTTGTCCTAATCCGAAGTCATGGAAATTCCTTTAGGTTTACCTAAGGGGCCTCCCTACTTTTGTTCTGCAGATTAGGTTTTTCCAAGCCATTCTATTTGCATTTAGACTAGGAACACTAGGGACTAATTTATACCTTCTGAGCATTTTCTGCAACAAATGTCACGTTTTTAAAGTTGATCTTATCTTGTTGAGAAACAACAATAAAAAAAAAAATTGTGCATGTCGATTGTAATACAATTATGTTTCAATTACAACTTTCTTAAAGTTTGCTTTGGGATCAAGATATAAATTGAGTGAAATACATGCATCTTGTAGTTGCAACTAGGTGAGACTAGAATGTTATGAATCATCGAAACTTCAAAAACCTTCATAGTTGCTATCACAAGGTGTTGCACTCTTGTAATATCAGGTACGATGAACGGATACATAAATCTATTTTGTACTAAAAACCTAAAAGTTTGTACAAATTATATGAATAACAAAATTAAGCAAGAAGAAACAAATCTTATTTTATTTCATAAATAAGGGTCAACTAGAAACTGAAACTAGATCAGGGAATTAAATGAAATTTCAAAGAATAAACACACACCCAAATCCAAATTAAATACAATAACTAATAGATAAAGTGAAAATACCAAAAATAGTTTAATGCTGCTGAATAATCTGCTTCTGTGGTGATGTTCTACCAAACTCATTCGTATAATTTGTTATTAAAAAGAAAAATATTAACAAGTGAGTTTGTTAAACTGAGCAAATAAACGACATATATTAAAGCATAAGATATAAGGTATTGAGACATGCAACATGAAGAATAAAAACTAATGATTTACATATAAGTAATGATAGGATAATTATTGTTATTTTAATGGTCCAAATAAAAATGAGTTTATAATAACTAAAGACTGTTATATATTCAAATATTCTTGAGCAAAATTATGTTTATGATCATGAGTACGAGTGACTCTAAAAATGCAATTCTATACCAACATTCATATGCCATAATTTTAAGTATGCATATACATTATTCATACATGGCTCACCATTCATTTATCTTTATTAGATAATGTATTAATATTGAACTGCATGTATTTATATAGTTTGTTTTTACTACACCTTGAAATAAAGACACAAATTTCATGGATAGCCAATGTTTTTTTTATGATCAATCGGTTTGACTAAGCTATTAACAACGAGTTTAATACCGACGTAATAATCTTATAATAATTTGAATATTCCACACATCACGAGTCATTAATAAGTGTATTATTAGTAGTATGATTAACGTTCTGTATATATCGAATATGAATTGTAGAAATAAAATATGCTGTGTTAAAGACAAAATATGCAAGAATAATAAATACTGCAATGATAAGAATCAATTTAATAAATAGGAATTTATACAGCATAATGCAAAGCTAAATTATTGGTCTAAATTATTATGGACATGAAATCTGTATATAATAAATAATAGAATTTCAGTGGTAGAACTGACAATCCTAAAATATCTAAAAGCCTAATACAAATATACGTCTATCGTTTACTAAATAATAGTTACCTCGATAGAAGCGATACGATACACAATCTATTTGAGATTCAATAGAAGATGTCCAATGAAATTTCATTTGATGTTCCTACAACAAAAGTTTTAATTTGAACCTAATATCAAAGGGATGACACAATGAGGCCTAAGCCCAAATCTTTTCATAACCAATTATATATATCCAGCTTAGGTAACCGTTTCCAGATAAGTTTTCTCGACATACTGTATCAATGAACACAGAAATTTCACCTGCAACTGAGGGTGTCGTATAATAGCTTAATCAACTGAACTAAAACTATAATTTATATCCTGAATAATAATATATATGAAAACTTAATCATGTTAAAACTACCTCTACCGAAGATTAGGTGTATATGATGCGAGTAAGAGAGAAAGCAAGGAAGAAGGGGGAAAGAAGCTCATGATTGCAGTTGCTTAGCTAAAGAGGGGATGTCGACTGGAGCTGTCGAGAGACGAAGGAGAAGGTGGAGGCGGTGTGTGAGAGTGATCGTGGTTGTGTGGGAAAGTCACGGCGCTATCGACTCAATTGGGAAGGCAACATATAGAGTAAGAAAAGAAGATTCGTGTGACCAACATGATTGGGGAAGGAATGGAAGTCGAGAAGCGAAGGAAGGTCGCAAAATTTTTGCTTACAGATGCAACTCTGACATGTGAGAGTTTCAATATACAGAACAATAATCATCGTTAAATTAAGAACGTGCAATCATACTCACTGTGATAGTGTGGTTCGACGAAGCCTATGACGAAGCCTATGAACTAGGCCTTTATATATCTATCTATCTATCTTTATATATACTTTATATAGATAGATATATAGATAGATAGATAGATAGATAGATAGATAGATCGATAGCGAGAGAGACAGAGAGAGCACGTGCTAAAAAATAAAAATCTATTGGCATTTATATAAAATATCGTATTATGTGAACTTTTGGGAAGAAAATGAGGGTGACTCCATTACAATTAGCTTGTGCTATAACCTCCCACTCAAAAGGAAATCAAAATGTAGGGCTCAAAGGCACCTCATCTGATTTAGTGTCAAAGTTATATGATAAGATTGGAAAATAAAGGCAACATGGCATGTCCAAAGTAAGATGTTTTGATTGGAACATTAGCAAAAGAAATGTATGCATGATGAGAAAAATATTACGTCGTTAGTCAGGACATGCAGATGATGGTGTGGATAGCAACGCGACGTGATTTGATTCACACTATCATCCGCACGTCTAATTTTCTCTTGCATGATTGAATTGCATATAATGAGGAGCTCCTCAGTGCCTAAGTGCAGTATAAACTTTAATTACTATTTTGATATTTATTTTAATTAATGATTGAATAGAGTATTCTGATCTAAATGTTTTTTCTATATTTAAAATTGCAAAAGAAATTTTGTAACAGAGCACTAAGACGTCGTTCATCCTGATCTTCACCTGAGAGTGCTTTTCTAGTGTTATTTTTGTCAATAAAGCCATGGGTTTCAATTTTTTTTTTATGTGTTTAATTTTATTTTTATATTTCAAAATTTTGCTTTTTTTTAATCATTATTTTTTATACACTCAAAACACTTAAAATATTATTTTGAGTATTTTTAAAAATAATAATTATGTCAATGCACCAAATATATTTTATATTAGTAAAAATATAAAATATTATGATCAAAATTAACATAAAAAACAAAAATCAAATTTGTTCTCTAGTCAATCTTGTTGAAAAATTAATTGCGAGAAAAGTGTCAAAATATAGTCTTAGAGCTTATAACAACGCCTAAATAGTCTCTGAATTTTCAAATTGAGGCTAAAATAGTCATCATATAAGACTCTTGGAACTTGATTTTAAATAATGAGAGACTATTTTAACATTTCTATAAACTCAGGGACTTTAAAAAATTCATATAAATAGTCAAGTACTATTTATTTTAGCACTGGATTTAAAAAAAAAATTATTTAATATTTTGTGAAGTCAAAAGATTGAGAGAGAGAGAGAGAGAGAGAGAGAGAGAGAGAGAGAGAGAGAGAGAGAGAGAGGATGGACTTCTCTCCTAGAAGGGGGATTAACACTTTAAAACAAAATTTGATGTTCTTACTTCAAATGCAAAATCATAGCCATCATTTTTCATTGATTTCATGACTTCAATAAATTTCTAAAATCATTTAATTATCACTTATTACATAAAATATTTAGGGACATATGATCGCTTGTATGAGAGGATGACTATGATTTCATATATATATATATGTCTTGGAATTAAATATATAGAGCTCATGTTATTTTACATATATTTAATGGCTTTTTAATAAAAATCATCATTAAAATTATATTCACGATAAAAATCTTATGAAACTCAATCAAAATATATACTTCTATGTTGTAAAATACAATCTAGTTTACATTAGGTGATAGATTATAATACAAAGAGATAACTCCACTTAAAGAGTAGAAAATTCTTTCTTATAAGTGAATGCAAATAGACCCAAAACTATGTAAATCACACCTATTTAAGTAACATTTAATAATTTATTAAATTATTTTAAAGAGATTTATTTCTTACATGATTTTATGATACATAGTTTTTAATTCATAACAATTTAAAAATAAATAATATTTAAAAATACCAACTTAAATAAATCTAACAATTTAATGAAATACAAAAAACTAAGTAGCACCAACAAAGCTTAAAACCACAAAAATACTATACATTCACATCATAATAAACACAAGGAAAACAACATATGCCAAAAAAAATAAAAATAATAAGTAACATCAAATTAATTACACCTGATGAACAATCCATACCCATCAGACTATATATCCACATATGAACTTAAGCAAACAAGTAAACCAAGATATAAATTCCAAAACATTAATTTACTAACACCAACTTATCAGAAAAACCTACAAACATTCATAAAAATCCTTTCTTTTTTTTTTTGTCTTTTTTTTTTTTACTGATAATAATCAATAGCCAAAATCATCATCATCATCATTTTCCTCACCACAAAACTCATAACTGCTGAAATGCTTCACTCTGAACCTCCATTCTTCTTTGACTGCATCAAATGATATAAACTCAGCTCCCTGCTCCTCAGTCTTCTTCTTCAACATCTCTATATATCTCTCAACCTTCGGGCCTCCAGTATACCTCTGCCCAGTTTTCTTGTTGAAGCATTTGATGTTAAGAAGAGTCACTTCAGCCGGTTTGTTGAGCCCTTGACCGACGGGCGGCTTTTTGCTCTCGTCGCTGTACACGACGACCTCACGATGGTTGAACTGAACAATGGACTCGAGATCGAGCCTCCTCACATCACTTTCACCGAGGAATTTTATGCTGCCGTAGGATTTGCGGCCGATGACGAAATCCTTCACGCGGCGACAGAAACCGGGCTCGGCACGTTCTTTGGCAGCGAGTTCGGGGATGCTTGGTTCGCAGAAGTAGTCTTCAAGGGAGAGTTTTGGCATTAGGGCTTCGATGTCTGCGCCGTGTTCATAAGAAATGGCGGCCTCGCTGGCTCGACGGCTTGAAATTGAGAAGTGGGAGTCTTTGGTTCTGTTGGCATGGTTGTCTTTAAGGCCATTTAGGTGTTGAGGGGGTTTGGATGGAGTTTGTTCTGTATGGCCATTCTCAGCTGGGCTTTCTGCAGCATTGCATGGTGAGAATTATAAATAAGAAAAATGGAGAGTATATAGTATCAATATTGCAAATGGCATAGATAAGCTATATTAATTAGATGGAAGATTTACATGCACACCATTTAATTCCTATCTAATTCTATATGTTATTTTAATTCCTAAGTATTTAGGTGTATCTCAGCAGTAATAAATACCAAATAACTCTATGTTGGTATCTTAATATACTTCTATGTTGTAATACCATATCCAAGATTTACTGAATACTATCTGCATTAAATCCATGATCACAAATCAATTTGTGATTTTGAATTCTTAATACAATATATTCTTCCATATAGTAAATGAAAACAAGCAAGATCATTGGATGAAGCCCAGACGCACCAAAAAAAATTATAAATATATATCTATATATATGTAGCTCACCATGAAGATCAGCTGCACGAGATTCATCAACAATGGGAGCAGATGGCACTGCATGAATTTTACCTGGATAATACAATGAAATATCAGTAAACTTATATAAAGAATGATAATTTATACTGCAAATGAGGTTTCATAAAGCTGGCCCAAAATAGCTTGGGATAAGGCTAATGATGATGAACATAAACATTTTAGAAATGACAGAATGACACGATAATCAATTTAAATGAAATCCATCAGCGCGTGGCAAGAAGAATGGGCAGCCATGAATCCATATTTAGAAGTGACAGATTATCTGTGCGTGCATTTGTAAAATTTATCAGCACAAAAAAAATTTCCATTAGTTACACTAGTTCCAACTCCGAACAACTTGGAACATAGTTTACCATCTTATCATCAAATCAAGACTCAAAGCATTATACATATTAATGGCCTCCTAATAATACCAAAAATATTTTATAAAGTGCCAAAATAGTCCACTGACTATTTACATGGGGTCATTTTAGTCCCAGAATCTACAAAAGTACCAAATTAATTCCTATACTTTTTAAATTGAGGCTAAAATAGTCCTCAATGTGAATTGTTTCAACCCACGTTAAAAGACTCAAGGACAAAATTGACACTCCTATAGACTTGGGGATTAAAATGACCCCTTGCAAAAAGTCAGATGACTATTTTAGCATTTTTCTTATATTTTACAATTGGAAAGACTATTGCAAGAGATGCACCAATAAAACTAACTTGACTGCAGGTTAGCTGAGTTTTTTAATGTGGGATTTAGCAAGAAGTTTACCCTTGAAAGAGAATTTTACTTCCATTATATGGTTAATAATAATCTGCATTTCAAATTTACAATTTAATCGTTCAGGTTACTCAGACTCACAGGAGCTCCTTTTTTTTTCCATGAATGATAAATTGTTGACAATATGAGAATTTTTTAGGGAAATTTACAAACGTACCGCACAATGCTTATGAATTTACATATTTAACACAAATTTCAATCTTTGTATTTAACACCTCGGTGTTAAAAACCTATGCATAAAAAGGTATATTTGACTTTTAAAAAGCTAGAAAAAGTGGTATTTTTTAATGTTAAAAATTTGAGTATTATTAATATAAGTATTAAATTTTAGCTGTTATAAATGTAAATATATAAGAATTGTGTGGTATGTATACAAATGCCCCAGGTTTTTAACTGACCAAACTGCTTGGCAAGTACTTTACAGAAGTTCCATCAGTCACTAAACGCAATCAACAGTCAATACAGTAAATGTCCACGAATGCAATATACAATTGATTAAAAGAACGCCTTAACTCAAATGTTTAGCATTATCCTTGATCATCAAGTAAATTAGAGAATACCATATATAAATAGCTATCTAAACCTTTAGAAAACATCAATAATCAGAAAAAATAATAATAAAAAAAATAAAAAATTGAGCTTTACATATTTAAAAAGGGAAACTTACATGCATAGCACACAATTCTTATGTATTTACATATCTCAGACCTAAACTTTCATATTTACACGCATAACAATTTGGCGCAAAATGTGCATTTGTCTTCTAAAAAAAGTGATAAAAGTGCTATTTTTGATGTGATATTAAAGATTTGAGTGTTGTGTGTGTTAACTATGAAAGTTTAGGTGTGAGATATGTAAATACATAGAATTTTGTGCTATGTATGTAAATGCTCCATTAAAAAAAAGCTGGAATTGACAGTGATATTGCTTTAATTGAAGTCCCTTATAAGCATCACTAAGCTACTATAATTGCAGCTTGCACAACCTGCTAGTCATAAACAAGGAAAAAAAGAATGACAAAATCAAAAATTTATAGATTACCATTGTCGCTAGATGAACCGATGATATTTTTTGACACTGATTGTTTACTGACACCATTTGTAGAGGGCCATTGTTCAATTGGACGAATAATTAGTGCCCTTGGATTCTCCCTTGGGAAAATTAGTGCGTCTGCCTTTGGAGTCGTTGGAGCCAGTTCATCATCTCTGAAGAATGGTACCTGTGAAATAATAATTTTTTATTAGCTCATACTTCTGCCAAAGAAAATCACATGTAGTTAACAATATATAATAATAAATAAACGGGGAAATTACATACATAACACTCAAAACATTGCTATTTACAAACCTAGCACCCTCTAATCCATTTTTTGAATTTCTACTAAAATATCAAAATTCACGATAAAACCCAAAACCATGTTTTCAATTTTTTGTTGAATTCTCAACAAGGAACGCATAAATGCATCAGTTCAATAGTTCAAAGTCACCTGGCAGTTAGTTTTGTAAATAGCAATGTTTCAAGTGTTGTCTACATAATTCTTCAAAAAATCAGTTGATTAAAATTGAGACCGATTTGTAGATTAAGAATAAGCTAACCCTTTCACTATCGCTTTTAGGATGATATCTCCTAGCTGGCAACCGGATTCTTCTCTGTGAGACATGTCTAGGAGCCACTAAAGATGAATACCTTACTAGAGCTGGTTTGTCAGAAACCTGTAAAAACGAAATAAAATATCATGTCCATTTGAAATGTCATTTTTGGCACTAAAATAAAACCATTTCTTAAAGCAAGAAAGATCAATCGCTATGTTTATCTAGCAAAAATAAAGAAGATATGAAAAAATGTGAAAATAGTCTCAAATCCTTTTAAATATAAGATGATAGTCCCCCGAAGAACTATTCCAACCCCAATTTAAAGGGTTTGGGGGACTGATTTGATACTTTATACACTTTGGGAATAAAATGACCACATGTAAATAGTCAGAGGATTATTTTGATACTTTACTCAAGAAAACAAAACATAATACAAGAGCATAACCAGTGGTCACAAAATATAACTGGTAAGATTTCAAAAAACTTACAGGCATGCTCGAAATTCCATATTGAACTGAAGGGGTAGAAGAGCCCACACGGCCAATAGACATTTGAGGCATCACAGGGAGCGTTCCAAAAGGATTTGTTATGGACGTGGGTTGCATGACAATGTTAGCCTGAATAGCCGGGCTGCCACACAAGAAAGGCAAATAAGAAATTACCAGTCAGACTATCTATTAGAATATTAAAATATTTATTAATGCAGAATTCTAACACTATCATATAAAGAATTTCTTACGGGAGCATTCCCTGTAGAAATATTTTGGGGATACATATATATATATATATATATATATATATATATATACATAAGATATACCACAATTTGTGTATTTACGTAGCTAACATCTAAACAATAATGTTTACTAATGTAACACCCAAATCCTTAAATCATATAAAAAATCTCATTAACATTAACTTTTCTAAACTGAAATAAACCTTTTCATCTGTATATTTTATATGATTGAGAATGTCTCAAATACAATACAAGTAGCTATCAAAATGCAGGTGTTATATAAGTAAATACATAAGAAATGTATAGTATGTAAATCCCCCAAATAATACTTGGAAAATTTCAAGTGATTTTCATATTAAATTTTCCCAGAGAAGTGTTATATTTATTAGAATTTTTGCTCTTAAAAAATATTATTTATCATTGGCAGAGACATGTCCAAAATAACTGAGATGAATATATGAAAACCACCGGGATATTATCTACAGGCATTGCAACAAGGAATTCTCTAAATGAACTTTATCCAATTATACAGACAGCAACGTAAAAAAATAAAATAAAATAAAAAGATAAAAAGGATATATTGAAAGTAAATCTTAGACTGCAAAATTCCAATTTTAAACAAAAAAAGTAACTTAAATAAAAGAAATTGCAAACACATTTGTATTCTACAAATTGTTTCTTCACATGTTGCTACAATAAATAAAAATAGACATGCTAGTCCCAAAGTTCAATCTCCATGGAAAATGTCTAATAAACATGTGATGAAATTGTTTCCAGTTCCTAACTAAAGAAAATAACCCAAAAAAATGTGATTTTGATTTTTACCTAACTAAAGAAAAACAATTTCCTCTCAAACATGGCAGAATGCACCATCTTCACCACAATAAAAATAATTCTATGGATAACTAGTGATACAGTGTACTTGAACTCCTGAAACCTCATTATGCAGAATGGCTACGTGCATACAATCCATATGTCTGCTGAAAAAAAAATCCTTAAGCACCAACATATCTCATTTTATTATATAAAAGTTATTGTTTTACTAAGCATAGCATATTTTGTCTCCTGGTAGAGATATTCGAGGATCATGCGATCTTCGAGTTTCAAAAGGTAAAAAGAAAAAGAAAGATATTATGGAATTCCTCATGTACCGTCGTCTCTTTTTAGAGCTGGACACTGATTGTTTAAAGATAAAAAGGGAAATAAATGTATTTTAGAGTAGACAGACGCCTCAAACAACTCTAAAGAAGCCAACGACTATCTAAATTTATCAAATTTCAAGATAATGTTCGGAATATTTGAATATATAACAGAAACATACCTCTGTCCAAAAGTTCCCTGATTAAGGGAGCTGGGGAAGCTACCAAACCCTCCAGAAGGAGCTGAAATGAAGATTGCAAATGTGAAATAAGAAGTTACTTGTAAGTTCACGAATGACCTAAGTTACTATAAAAGGTGCTTAAAATTAGGTTCACAAACGAAAAAAAAAATTACATTAATAATTTGGTTTACCTATTTGTGCTTGCCCAAGGTTACCAAAAGAAAAGTTACTTGATGCCTGTGCAGGAGCAGACTGTTGAAAAGGAGTGGAAAAGGAGGGCTAGCAAGCAGAGGTACAGCGAAAAACAATGTCAGTTGGATTAATGAAAAGAAATATACATACATACATATGTATTAATTACAACGTATTAGTAAAAAATAAAAACAAAAGTAACATTCAGGTTGAAATTATGAGAAAAAATGCTAAATTTCACTTACAGCCGGTTGACCAAATCCCGTAGGATTGCTCAATGAAGGTGTTGAACTACTGAATAGGCTTCCACCGAAGCCAGTTGATGGCGTGCTGAATAGACTTGAACCAAAAGCTGGTGTGCTCTGTTGAAAACCAGTAGACTGCCCAAAGGGAGAAGGCGTTTGACCAAGAGCAGCAGTTGAAGAAAACAACCCAGATGACTGAGTGCTGCCAAAAGTTAGACCAGATCCAAAGGAAGAAGTGGATCCCACCATTGAGGAGCCAAAAATAGAAGGAGACGAACCAAATGTCGGAGCATTTCCACTTCCAAAAATTGAGGATGAACTGCTAGAGCCAAATCCAGACGAAGATGCCCCAAATAGTGAAGGGGTGGAAGATGTTGAGCCAAAGGGGCTTGCTGAGGATGAAGAGAATGGTGAGCTGAAAAGCGAAGTTGATGATGATCCAAAACCAGTAGAACCAAAAGCTGGAGTTTTGGGAGCAAAAGGATTTGAAGAGGTGGTGGATGAGAAAGGATTAGCAGCAGGCTGACCAAATGCGTTTGTTTGACCAAAAACACTACTTTGACCAAATGGACTTGTCTGGCCAAAAGAACTCGTTTGACTGAATGGATTTGATTGTGTTGATGTCGGAAAACTTATTCCACTTGATTGTCCAGCAGGATTTGGACCACCTAAACAAAGTAATAGAAAATACAAAGTTAACTGTAGTAAGCAAAATGCATGAACAAATCAAAACAATAAAGTACTAATAACAGGAGCATTGCTAGTACAAGGATCTCGATCAAAGGTGAATATATTATCCCTCAAACATATTAAACATTTGTATTGACAAGTATAGCATCACAAAATGGTGAAAATTTCTAATTAGATGACTATACGTCAAAAAGTAGAATGTTCCCCAAAGTCTACACAGAAATATATTTTCAATTCTTAGGATTTGTTTGATGAAACATTTTAGCAGAGAACTGTATACATTTTTTATATATATTTTTTGGTGGCTTTCTTTCTTGCTAAATATGATGTAATTTATGTCCACAATGACATTGCTGCCAGCATGAAGCCTAAATTTCAAACATTACAAGGTAAGAAACAAGTTGATAGGTCATCTTCAGCACTATTCCTTGCCAACATCAGAGGACTAAATGTGGCAGAGACCGAAAGAACCTGTGTTACTTCATACCTGGACAGATTGCAGCGACAAGACTAAGCCATTGCCAGTTTTCACCCAAAAACAAAGCATATGAACCATAGGCGAACTATAACACCTTAAAAACAGTAATGTATGAACTCTATGACATGACAAGTAATGAAGAAATTCAAATATCATTGCAGAATTCATAGTATATGCACTCAAATTCCCGAATATGTGCATGCTTACATCTACATAGGCATTGAATTTGCTTGAATAATACATCAAAAAATATTTTGTGCATACAGCACAAATATTCTAATAGAAAAGATCATAAATAATGGTGCTGATATATTTTATGAGTTGAGGTCAACATTATAAAAAAAAATTAA
The DNA here is from genome assembly GCA_022702705.1 of Papilionanthe hookeriana x Papilionanthe teres. Lineage (NCBI taxonomy): Eukaryota > Viridiplantae > Streptophyta > Magnoliopsida > Asparagales > Orchidaceae > Papilionanthe > Papilionanthe hookeriana x Papilionanthe teres. Next base: position 70,109,928 of record CM040426.1, on the reverse strand, counting down.
GTACATAGATAGAATGCCACATAAGGTGTACAGGAGGAGAGAAAGCAGGAGATGGATGCCAAAATAATGGGGCTAGGAATAGGATAGGAAAAATTAGCCAATAAATCCATCTAAGTCATGTCAAAGATATATTAAATAGGTAACCTTGACTAAAGTAATTTAGTAAAAATCATACATATTCCTTGGAGGCATTCCAAGCATACCCCAGATCTTGCACTATCCACCAATTTTATAAAAGATTAATGTAAATGAATTATCATAATGATATGCTCATGCATCCTAAAATATGCAATGCCATCTCATTTTTCGGCAATAAAGGTTGAAAAGAGATTTGTGTCAATCTCATCAGGGGACAAAAAAAATAATGTTATGTATTGTTGTCAAAAGAGCTTTCGTGTTCACCTGACAATTAGCTCAAGTTAGACTATTTTTTTTATAAAGTTGTATGTTTAACAAACCAAGCCCAAACAAGGCATGTTTGTTTCTGTGGTTTGCTAGTAAATTCATTATATTTATTTATACATAAAAAATGCATATATATCCAAGTGTGCATGGAAACTTACAAAAATTGTGTATATTTGCACTGGGATATTTATATTTGCATGGATATCTGCAGATATACATGGCTGCAATTATATTCTATAATTTATATAAGATGTTCAAATAGACTTAATGTTCATGGATAGAGTGTACTTGGTTCGACAAGTTCATGAGAAAAACTCGAATAAAATTTTAGCACATTTGTTTAACAAGCCAAGCCAAACAACACATGACAGCTCTACTCATTTATACCCCTACTGAAAAGAGAATGGTAGTCAATAAACTACTATACTGATAAACTTTAAAATTCGCGTGTTTCAAAATTTTTCTTTTTCTTTCCTATGCTCTGTATCCCTCAGTATTCCAAGATAACCTAACATCTACATATTTCAAGCATCCATTGTCATGTCCTTCCTCACCCACCATCCCCAATTAATCTCATAACATATCTTAAATAAAATTTCAGTCAAGTTTACCTCAACTAAATTAAGCCAAACATTTAAAATGTTTTGCTTGAGCAACACAAATAATGCTTTGATAACTTTTTGGTCTTTAGATCATCAGACATAAAAATCAAGAAAATCAAATTGATCTAGGCTGAAAGCCTCAAAAAAAAAAAACAAAAAAAAAAATCTTGTATCAAAATTTCCATGGAAGTAGCGTCACTAACACTTCCAAAAGGTTTTTCATGAGCATGCCAAACAACATGGCTAACACAAACACTAAGACAAGGGAAATATTAAGAGGCATACCAATAACTTGAATGACTTTATTAAGAAAGAATAAAGTGGTGGGCACTAAATTGACACACTTTTTTTTTACACTCCTTGAAAATAACAAAAACCAAGGTTTCAAGATTCCAAGTCAATATATTTAACTTCTATTGAAAATTTTCTTAAATATCATATCTTATACTTTATAAGCACTTTGAGTGAAAGATCAAGGTAGGTCATCACATTCAAAAATGGAACACCATTGGCATAAATGACTTCATACATATCAAAAGCACCCCTCCAATGCATCAAATCTACATTGAAAGCCTCCATCCACTCCATCAAAAGTGAATAAATTAAAATTTTGTACAGCAAGAGAAGAAATTTAAGATTTCATTGCATATAGCCTTTCCAATAACATGGAACTTAATACCTTGGTGTTCATAGCATTTAGACAATATTTGGAAAATTTTGCATACCAAATACGAGGCCTAAATTGCATGTTGACATGAATTTCTATAAATAGTTCAATTTTACAATATTTTACTCATGAATGGCTAACCCAAAATAAAACTGATGAAGCTGAATCTACAAAAAAAAAAAAAAAAAAAAAAAAGATCATGTGTTCAAAGAACCTAACTTTGAGAAAAATATTAACCCTAGGCTAAATACATAACATAAAAACAAGAATGAACACAGTCACCCACCAAATTCTGAAGGAAATGCATAAAAAGAAGGAAAAGACTCTCGAGAGAGATTCACTCAGGCGTCCGCAAGAAAAATTGCACAACAATATATCTTCAATGGATCAAGAAGAACGACAAATAAGTGGTACTTAGAAACTAACTAAATAAATAAATGGCGGGTGTAATAACAATGAATTCTCAAGAGGGAGTGAGAAGAAAATAAAGCAAAAAGAAAAGAAGCAAGTGGGGAACAAAGAATATAGTAAAGTACCATTTGACCAAAATAAAAAAGAATAAATATTTTTTTTTCTCTTTTTATTCATCTTTGATTATTTGAGTCAATACAACGGAAACAATAGCAACTCATAAATGAGAGAAAATCCCAAAGCAACTCTATATAATCATAAATAAAACAACTCACAAGAAAGCCACCTCTCTACCAACATTGGGCTTGCAACAAGCTAACTGACGCTAGAGTCTAACTTTTGCTATATGTAAGCACTGAAAATTTCCCCTTCTCCACTAATTATAGCAATCCCTGCTGCCTTTCCAAATTGCTCATCCAGAACTGACTTCCCCAATACAAGATTCTTTCCTTTTACTTCCTCAATTTGTTGTTGTCATCTTTCCTTTTTTATCATTGCTTTACCACCTCTCTCGGCTATTTAGGGAGGATAGAAACCGAAGCGGGAGGCATCACTCACCTCCTCTTATAGCCACTGAAACCCCTGTCCACGTCATGCCCCCTCTCGATTGTGGTTTCGCCCAAAACCATTGCCCTATTGACTGATCCCTTGCCATACAGTAGTGATTAAAACTAGCCAGGAAAACAACGACGAGTTTGTGGCATATCTTCTATAGTTCTCCCTCCTTTGTTGAACCGTTGCGATACAATTGCAAATAGAACTAATCAATGAACGATGTGATCGTGGCAAATATAAACCACTGAAACTTTTATCTTTATTCTCATTCTAGCAATTTCACAGCTCCATCCCCCTTACTACCATAGCTGAGGCCTAAGGTGAGCTCACTCCTTGATTTCTACTTATATTTTTTCAATAATATCGTTATAAATTTTAAAATCAATTAAATTTGTTATTTTACTTGGAAATATCATCAAATTAGAATAATGTTAATTTCAAATCAAACCCTATATCTAACCTATTAAATAATTAATTTTAATATATTTAATTGCATAATTGTTAAATTCTGAGGATTTTGATTTCTGTAGGATTTCTCATTCAACGTCGGTTGAACTAATAAATTGAATGAGGTAATTACCTGCTCTTTATTATATATAGGATAAACGAGCAATTTCTAGTTAGGGGTGTTACGCTTGCTATTTTTATTATCCCTAACTAATTGTAGGTTTGTCATTCGTACATTCATATATTTGTAGTAGATATCAATTCTTTTCATAATGAATTTCATGTGTATTAGTCTTAATTTATTTTGGTATAGACTCGTGTTTAATTGCTCGCAATTTATGATTTAAATATTTATTATTTCTTTTATGGTTTTGATAAGTTAATATTCATTATTGTAGCTTCATAATTGTTCATAAATGTTGGGGGACATGTAGTTATATTCATGTGCGTTAATTAAGAGTTATGAAACATATATGATATTATAATATTATTATGTCATAATTAAACCATTTTGCTATGGCTTGCTGGACCGACGGGTCCTCAGATAAATTAGTGGATTTTCATAGGATTGGTGCCTATATTTCCTTATTTCATGGTGTCATAGAAGACCGACTATACAAGTGTGTGTGTGTGTGTGTACACCTACTACACTTGTATTTATCAGGTAATATTAAAGAATTAGTAAACCCTCTATGTATAAACACACTTTATGTGTTAACCTATAAATATCTATATAAAAGTGCATATGTTCAAGTCACTCCTACTCATGATCATAAGTATGTGATGATCCTTTTGCAGATTTTGTTATGCACAGAATAAATTGTTCTTTTTTATTGCTTATATTGTGTGTCTCATTTCTTTTCTTTTATGCTTTAATATATAGTATTTACTAAATTTTATTTGTCAAATTCACTCGTTGATATTTTTATATAATAAGTTTCATTCAACGGCTTGTAGAACCAGCCTCGTAGGATCAGACTTAAAAAATCTAGATTTTTATTTGTTATATTTAGTATTTGTTGTAGTTTATTTGTTTTTCCCTCTTAAGCTTTGGGTAGTTTTCTTTGCTATTATTTCAATTTCCTTCAGTTGTATCAATTGTACGACTTTTATTTGTGAAATAAAATAAAATTTATTTTATTTTCTTATTATTATTATTATTTATATATAATCTTTTTTTGAGAATGCAAAATAAGTTCAATTATTTTCATGACGCCCTGTGTTGCCGGAGAGTACACTCATGGACCTGCGATATGACAATATCATACATAAACTTCAATTTACAATGTTCCACCACAAAGCCTTAGTTTGAGCTAAAATTGCCATTGAATTTTCCTAACAAGGTTAGTATATGAATGAGATCATTGCCAAAACCCTTGCATCCCTCAGATTCAGAACATTTTACAAAACCATGGAGAAAAAAGAAGTAGATGAGATCTCTATATTGTGGGTAATGAAGTGAATAGAAGTGATGTATAATATGAGAGAGAAACATGGCTGTATTGGTGTACTTTACAAGTTTATGAAAAATAGAAAGAAAGATTTAGAAACAAAGTAAAATTCAAGAAATAAAAAAAACATTGTATTGTTGATGCCAAATTAGCAACATATCAACTTGTACAATTTTCAATAAAATAATATTAGAAAATTAAGAAGAGACTGCAAAAATACTACATATTTCAATAATCCAATCAATAATATACGTCAATAAACATGAGGTCCTATTCATACAAAAACTAAATCATGATTAAGAATGAGGTTCCCCCATATCTTTATTAAAATTAAACTAATTTAAATTAAAAATAAATAAGGAAATTCAGTAACAAATGATGATGGTCATACAAAGACAGGAAATCCAATATACTTCAACTTACTTTGTTGCCCAATTCAACTCTTTACGGTTGAGCTATGATAATGAAAATCTATCATAACTAATTAGCTAATTGCACTTCATTATTTTCCCCAGAGAAAGAAGAACTCTCCCTTGGGGACTAAAAATGGTGAAATCACTTGGACATAGATTACATCTCAATTGCTTCAAAATTGTTATAGCCTCTTAAGTCTAAAAGTATATCGAATGCGCTCAATGAACAGTTTGAACTCGATTTGATTAATACTCACTCAAGCTGATAATTAAATACATTCGAATGTTTTTTAAATACTTGAAGGCTAAATGAAACAAGGTTAAACACAAACAAACTCATTTATTTATGTTAAATTGTTAATGAACAAATTTGTCGATTGCTTGAGTAATTTTTTTAAGGCTTTATATTAAACTTGATGGTAGCTCATATTATTTAATTAAAATGTATTTAAATATAATTTATTTAATCAATTATTTCATAGCAATATATTACATTATTATGAGCTTATGTTATTTTACCAATTCTCATCCATTATTTCTGCAATTTTGTGTTAATTGTGGAAGGGCATTATTGGTTATATTTGTATTGTGAGATGAAACCCTTAGATGATGGTTAGGATAATAATAAGTTTAGATAAAAATCTAATGTTTATTTTTTGGGATGAGTTTGTGGAAACTTTTAGGCAATGCTTTGGTCCCACTGCCAGCTTGCATAGTGTAGGAACAATAAAAAAATGCATTACAAAAAACAATACATGAAAATAATGCTCATGATTACAAGTTGAGCATTCCTTCTTCACTCGAGTTGAGTTGGGTGGAAACCTGTCTTAGTACTCCAAATGGCCTTTTGTTCCAGCTAGATTCTTCTCTTTACTTTAAGGTCATTTTTAATGCAGGAATGACGGTTGGGAAACCCCCTTTGAGAATGAGTAGAGTCTGAAATTTGGATCAAGAGACGTCCTAGTTTAAGAAAATGAGTGGATGCCATAGTTCTTGCTCCAAAACCCTTGACCCAATTGATAATGAAAACAAAGACATATATTATTGACTTGCTTAGCTAGCTGCTTTGATTGGTGGGACAGAAAGAAGAATTTTTCTCCAAGGAACTTTTTTTGGGTTGAACTTCAATTCTGACGGTCCATCTCAAGATTTTGATTCACCTAAGTACAACTTCTAAACTGGGCTGAAAAAGTGATTCGAATTATATAAACGGCAATTTAAAGTTCAGAGCTTTTGTGTGCTAATCTTCAACAGCAAAATTGGAGAACAAGTGTTATAGATTGAGGCTTGAAAGATCTTGCTCAGCAACCACTAAGTAACATGAATTCTAGAATGTGTTTAACATTGATTGAGACAACAAGAACATTTGAGAATGATTTGTTAGCAACTCCAGAAAGATGGGATATTGGGGAGAGAAAGGTGATAGTAATACCAAGTAGAGAGTCTAATAAAGAAGAGGTTCAAATTTAATTGATTTTATCAAAGCAGAAAAATTTTTTCATGTTCAACTGGTACTAGAAAAATGATTGAGTGAGAAGTGCTATTTTGAGAATGGACAATACTCGTCAAACTAGAAATCGAGCTAAACAATATCTTTTTGGTGAGCAATAGAAAAGATCCGAAAATTTTCCTCAAGGACAAGTGGCGAGATCTTGAGTGTCAAAATTTTTTAAAAAAATAGCAAAAGTGTCCACCAAATGAGGAAGAAAGCCTATAAAAGGATAGAAGCACCATCATTTCAAAAAGGAGGAAAATCTAAGGCTTGAGTGCAACCAATGCAGGTAAGGAAATATGATTTATCTTAGCAAGTAGTAGTGGAATCCTTGAATGTGGTTGATATGGACTCATTTAATTAGAGTGTTATATAGATTGGGTACTTCATATTAAAGAAGAAAATGTATTGAAGATAGCCTATAGTACTAGACACGAGCATTTTGAATTGTGGTTGATGCCTGATGGATTAACTAAGTGAACTTATTGCATTTATGAATTTTATGAATCAAATGTTTAAGCCTTGGCCTGATCAAATTGTGATTGCATTCATCGATGACATTTTGTTATACTAAAGTAAAGAAAATCTTGTTTAGCATTCTCATTGTTTCGGAAATACATCAGAGAAAATACAGCAAGGTGTTAGTTTTTTTAAGTATGAATTTTGGTTGAAGGGTCTTCTAAGGGCACAAGGGTACGTAACTAGACACTAGTGCATATCATTGTTCTCTCAAGGTGAAGGCAATCCCAAAAAGCCAATATAAACTAGCGTTTCAAAAGTCCATAGTTTATAGGGTCTAGCAAGTTACTATAAAAGCTTCATGTGAATTTATGCAAAATTCCATACCATTGTCTAGACTAACCTACTAAATAATACTATATGAATGCTATGTTAAATCATTAACCGTGATTAAATTTTTCAAAAATTAAATGATTGTTTAACCATAACTCCACCAATAACTATACCAACAAAAACTAAGAGATACCAAATTTACAATGATCTGATACTAAGAGGACTAAGATATGTCACGATGCAGTATGATAAAGTAATAGATTGTCTTAAAACAAACAAAAACTTAAGAACAAATATCCAACTTGGACTCGGTTGTTATAATTTTTATCCTGAAGATTTGTAAATTTCATTTGTATGAAGAATAAGTGAAGTGTTCACTTATAAACACCAGAATTTAAACTATATATTCACATAACAATAACTAAGCATAAAGTAGAAGAGCTCGTAAAAATTGATTAAAGATTAAGATATTGGCATTCAATACTATTCAGATGAAGTTGATATTATAGCTAATCCTGTTAACATTAAGTTTATATTTATTGTCAAGTGACTAGTCACTAAGCAAGTTCATTGATTAGAGAGATACGGAAATTGCATTTAGTAGTCAAAGCAATAGAAAAATATCAGATAATACTTAAAAAGTTTAAACGTTTAAGCCATATTATGAGAAAAATAAAAATTACACAGATGGAAGGTGAGAAATTCAATAAAATGATTAAGTGAGATCACAAGGAGTTCAGCATTCACAATTTCGGAAAGATGAAATTCAAAAGTCATCTTCGTGTGTTAGAAGATTTGAGATCAAAACAAAATTTTATATAAGACTCCGCATTCTAGCTATACTAGTTGTCTAAGCAGTACAAAAAAAACGTCTGGATGTGAAAGCCATATTTTGGTGACTTCAAATGAAAAGAGAGGTGTCTTAACTTTTCTTAATACAATTTTACATCAGACCTTACAAAAAGCAACCACCACCCAAAATGCAACTTTAAAGATTTTGATTAGTACTGTTAATGAGTACTTTGTGTATGATAAAATATTTTATGTGCTTTAACAAAAATACTATTTTGCAAAATTTTCTAGAGGAAATTTTTCTAATTATTAGTAGCTTTGTCATTATGTTGAATGACAAGGCTTGATATGATGTTATAAATTCCTCAGTGGATTAATATATTAGGCTTTATTTCATCGTCATAGTGTGTGTCAGACAAATAAGATTATGACAAGTACGCATTGGAGGAAAATATACAAAACTTATTTCAATAAAGGTAAAATTGCAACCAAAAAAATATGACAATATTTAGTCCAAAAACACAAATTTTGTGAGATTGAATGCAAAATAGTAAATATTTTTTCTTATATCTATTTTTCATAGGATAAGCAGCAAAATTGTGAAAAAGACAAGGACGTTATGAGAAAATTAAATAAAAATATAGCAAACATTGAATCATAATATTACTATTGAATATGAAGACACTGAGTTGTTGAATCCTGAGGAAATTAGAAAGGCAAAACAAAAGTTGTTGGTAATCTTCATAAATTATATAGTCTAATCAATAATGAAAATTCAGATACAATGGGTAAGAAACTAATCCCTAATTAATATTGTGGTTTCATCTTCCTTGTTGCATTCAAGCTATTTTAAAACTAAAATTTAATAATGAAATTCTGGCCATAAAAAATAGGATCATAATAACATAAAAATTAGTATGGTTCAGGTTATTCAAAAAAAAAAAATGTTCATTCACTTTTTTTGTTTTTTATCACTATTTAATTGTTGTGGTCATTATGATCCTATTTTTTAGGCCCTAAAGAGACAACTTCTAAAGGAGACAAATTGGGTAGCAATGAATTTCGTAGGAGTGAGAATGACAAGCTCTTTCTAAAAGAAGAAATGTTCATCTCATATATCAACATGCATATAACTTCATACATACACACATCTACTTCATAAAAACAAATATAACATCAATGAATCAAACTATGATTTCAAGAAAATAGTTGACCAGCTTTGCAGTTTAAACTATTATTCTAAACTGTACTTATTCACAAAAAACCAACATAAAAAATCATTAACAGCGATTCATCATAAGTTTCTTGATAATAATCTTTGCTAGGGCATTCAGAACACAAAAATTTCCGCTAATATCTATTTCAAATGCAATTTTCAACGATCTTACCTTTATCACCGCGTTGATAATCCTCCCATCTCAATTCCTCATGGCTTTTATCTTTGTAAATAGGCATTGCAGATATTGATTCTAGCTTTCCAGCAGGCTGTGTACCGGTAGCATCAGGCTCAGGCGTTGCAGTGTAAGGTGCTACTCTACTGCCTCCAACTTGACTCCCAAAAGTTGATTGTCCAAAACCAGGACTTCCAAATGTAGGTGTTGATGTCTGAGCACCTGAGTATATTAATCATAACAAGGCCCAGAGTGAGCATATACTGTTTAGTAAAGAAAGTAAGAATATGAATATTGAAAATATAAAAATTCAGCAAAAGTAATTTATCACCTTTCTATAATTGAAAAGCTCATTAAAAAAAAAATAATAATAATAAAAGTCTACAAAACAATTTCAAATAGCTACAAAAGACCAAAACCACATCAAGCCCAATTAACTATAGAAATAAGCTAGTGAAATACGTTAAAAAATCTTACCAAATGGAGAGCTTTGAGTTCCAAAAGGCGAGGGGGTTGAACCAAAAGGTGAGCTCCCAAATGCAGGTGTTGATTGGCCAAAAGACGACGGCGCAGAACCAAAACTGAAGGAAGATGTGCTTGTTGCACCAAAAGTTGGAGAACTGGAAGAACCAAAAGCTGGAGTAGTTGATCCACCAAAGGCCGGTGTGCTTGCAGAACCAAACAAAGAAGTGCTTGGAGCACCGAATGCTGGGGTGTTGGATGCTCCGAATGCCATTCCTGTATTACCAAATAATGGGGTTGATGTAGAACCAAATGCCGGCGCCGTGTTAGAACCGAAAGCTGGAGTGTTGGTAGCACCAAAAGCTGGGGTACTTGATGCACCAAACGCGGGGGTAGAAGCTGCACCGAATGCTGGTGAGCTTGTTGAACCAAATGCTGGTGAGCTTGTTGAACCAAATGCTGGGGTACTGGTTGCACCAAATGCAGGTTGACTTGAAGCACCGAATGGTGAAGAAGAACCAAACAAGTTGCTTCCAAATGCTGGTTGTGTTTGTTGAAATGAGCTGCCAAATGGACTGGCCTGGCTGGGAGTAGACCCAAATCCTCCGAAAGCTGGTTTTTGCCCAAAAACAGAAGATCCTAATAAAAATGAGGAAGTTAAAAAGAAAAAAATTACCAAAAAATTAAAAATTGTATGTGAAACTTAGGTGTGGGGCCTATAAGAGAGAACTGACTTCAAATGACAATAGATGAAAGGTTTTAAAGGGTGTGTTTGGTTGAATATTTTTTAGATTGTATTGTTATCCGGATAAAACCGCTATAAAATAGCAATACTATCTTTCAGATGTTGCCTGTTAGGTTTAAAATGTCGCCTTATTCAATAAATAAAATATTATTTAGAATAATTAAGAGAGATTAAAATTACTCTACTTTTTAAGCATGTAATATTAAAATAATTTGCATAGCATCTACTTTTGCGACAGGTATACTACCCGACTCTTAAGAAACTAAAGTTATCTGAAGTACCTCAATGTGAAAGAGAACATCAAATCAAACATCGCTTATCATAAATAAGATAATCTTGTATGAAAAAATAATAATAATTCGCCAAGCAGCCCCAAAGTTGGCAGACTACAACCAAATATTCAAAAAAGAAATAATGTTATTATTTATATTTACATTATTGCAGTATTTCAAAGATGAAAATTTGATAAGTATAACTTTTTCCAAGAAGATAAAAAAGCGTAGGATGCAAAAAACAGCTGACACTGAAACTCTTTCTACATTCCACGCAAAAGAGTAAGACTACTTGCACTCCTTTTGTTAACATTCAGATAACAACTGTAAACATATACTGCCTTTCTTGCTGCAGTCCATAGTAGAAATGGTGCCTGCACATTCTAAAAATGGCTTAAGATTTAACTTTTTCAAAAACAATAAGAAAAGGAGAAATAAAAATTCAAAGAAGGTTGTGAACATGTTATACATAATCAATTATGATTTCATACTATCATGTGCATAAAGACTAAGAAAATGAAATGGTTCCTACCAATTAATTCACTAAATTGAAAGCAAGTAAATATAATGAACATTAAAATCAAGTTCATTACCATATCTTAAATTTCACTTTTTCAAAAGACAGGATTGATCATAATAGCCTCAAAAAAAAATATTTATTCCATTGACATGAACTATAGATTTATTTTTAAAAAACATAGATTGATAGCACTCTGATGAAATACGACATATCTAAGGTAAAGTAACAGAACAAAAAAAGGAAGTCTAGACATATATAACTGCTGTGAATTTTTGCAAAAAATCTGAGGCCAAAAACTTATACTTTAAGCATTGTCCATGACTGCTTCTTAAGCTTTAGTTTACTACTAAAAATTCAGTAGTTACGTAGAAAAAGATATCATATGAATGCTTAAAGGTGCATCAAATGTTTGCATATGTATCTAAGGCATTGGAGGAACTAAAACACAGCTAGAAAATACAAATCATGATGTAATATTCAATGAATCATACCTATATTATAAGTAAGTATTGGGCTTACAAAATTTCAAATTCATGTATACTATTCCATCAAAAAACAGCGGTTCAAAAATATTTTAAAAAGAAAGATTTAGATACATATCACTCAATTCCTATGCATTTACATGTCTAACACATATATTTTAATTTTTACATGTATGCCAATTTACTCTTGAATGAAAAGGCGTATTTCACTTCTTGAAAGATAAAATAATCGCATTGTTCATGTGATATGATGGATATGGAGATATAAATTTAAAAATAAAAGTTTAAGTTTTAGATATGTAAATGCATAATGCATGAGTGGTATGTATGTAAATGCCCCATTCAAAAAATTACTCACCACCAAAAGAAGAAGACGAGCTCCCAAATGCTGGGATAGATGAAGCCCCAAAAGAAGGCATTGAAGTGCCAAATGCCGGTGAAGATGATGCACCAAATGCAGGTGATGAAACCTGCCCAAAAACTCCAGTTGATACACCAAATGCTGAAAGCCCTGTCTGAGAACTAAAAGGATTTGGACTCCCAAATGGCTTTGGAGCAAAGGGGTTATTCGTGGCACTGTTTGTTTGCCCAAAGACTGAAGGAGAACCAAATGGGCTGCTAGAAGACTGCCCAAAAGCTAAACATCAACAAAACAAGGTAATTAGGACATCTCTGAAGGCAAAGAAAAGCATAATTCACTAATATCCTTCAAAAAACACCTTATTAACAACAAAATCAGCCCAATTGTGAATCATAAACATGAATAAACGAGGGAGGAAGTATAAGCACATAGTGCGAACAAGAATTTCCAATCTCAAAAGCGCATTGAACGCAAATAAGCATTTAATTACAAGAAAAAACTAAACCCAGCTTCTTCAACATTCGACAATTCACAGAATCCATTAGCAGAATAAAAATCCATCCCCATCACCAATACGTTACAGAACTCACACCAGAACAAATACATAAACGATCAAAACGAAACCCTTAGCATCAGCAGCGAAAGAACACATCAAAAATCAAAAAACATAAAATCTCAAAAAAAAAAAAAAAAAAAAAAAACGCTAATTCTTCTCAAGCCATTACAAACTTCAATCACACCCCTCAAAATAAATAAATAAATAAATAAATATTAGCAAACATTAACTGATAAGTCCAACATGAAACAAAAAAATCAAATGCATGGAGAATCGAAAGATCAACATACGATTGGTGGAGCCAAACATGTTTGCAGATTACTCCTTCCACGTTGACAGACGACGTGTTCGAGAATCTGTGACAGAAGCAGAGCGAGAGAACGCGAGTACTGATATGCGTCCGGTACTCCACTGCTATATAAACAGAGAAGAGCGAGGGTTTTCCTTGCGGGAATTTAGCTTCAAAACAACGCTGCATAAAATAAATCGTTTAAATAAAAAAAAAAAATTAAAATAAAATAAAAATCCTAACGCGTAATCGAACGATCGAAAACGCCAAAACGCCAACGCTCACGTAATTGGACGCCGGAGAGAACGCCTGATCGAGAGGCGAACAGATCTCCGGCGCTCACCGGAGAATCGTAGGGCCTTCCGACGAAGATAGATGAATAAAAGAAAAAAAACTTCCAATGCGGACACTGTGCGAAGGAGAGAAAGGAATGAGAAGAGGTCGAAGGAGGAAGAATAAACCTTCGCACAGTGCTCGCGTGGAGAGATTAGAGGAAGAAGCCTTCGATGCCGAGCACATTCTGCAGGAAGGAAGCAGCGAGTGTTTGCGGGTCGAGTCGAGACCGAAGAGGGAGAAGGGTTGCCGTGTCGTCTTCGCATACAAAGGAGGGATGAGGCGGCTTTGGCGCTATAAAGCCAATCGACAGAAACCGCGAAGAAGAAGAAGAAAGAAGCGGCGGCGTAAAAGGCTTACCTGGATTGAGCCGCAACCGACGACGTCGTGTCGTGCTCCTGTTCGGGGGAAGGAAAGGCTTTGTTCCTGCGAGAGGTAGAAGAGCCTCGTGTGCTGTTGGGTCGAGCCGAAGCCGAAGGAGGGAGAAGAGGGAAGAGGCGACCTTACGGCTTTCTTGGCTTTGTGCTTGCGAAAATGAAGAGGCGGAAGGAGGTTCGTGAGCCTCGCGTGCAACAGACTCCTAAGCTCTCGCGAGGGTTAGAACAGCCAGACGAAGGCTTCAAGTTCTAGATGTTTATTGAGCAAATTAATAAAAGGTTATCTATTTATGAGTCTTAATTTAATTACTTATTATGTTACTAAAAATGAAAGATTTTGATGCCAAGGAGATGTTGGGTAATGTTGAGACCATGTCTTCCACGATTTAATTAAACTACAATTAAGAATATCACTCACATGCTATCTATTTTTCACTCTGCATTTCTCTTGGTTTCTATAAATAGCCTCATTTGGTTAAAAATAAAGTCAAGCCAAGTGAAGAGCCAGGCCAATACCAAGCAAGGGCCAAGTCAAGTTCTCTGAGAAAGAAAGAGAGGAAGAGAGGAAGAGAGAATGAGAGGAATGTAGAGAAGAAAATAGAGATTTTATTGTAAACGTCAGGCGTTCGACGATGTAATTTCTTGAAAAAATAAAATCGCATCTTGACTCCGTAGACGTAGGCAAATTTGTCAAACCACGTAAATTTGTGTGGTCGCTCTGCTGTTTGTTTTTTCTGAGTGTAATTTTTCTCGTTCAATTTTTCACTTTATTGTTGTCATTTTTCACAATAACTGGTATCACAGACTTGAGTTTGGATCTAAGGAAGAACGATGGGCCGATACAAAGTGATGACATCAGAGATCGAGAAGTTCAATGACACGGATTTTGCTTACTAGATGATGCAGATAGAGAACTGCATCTATGGGAATAAAGCTTAAATCTTCGGTTATTAGGAAAGCGCTAGAAAAGATGAACGAGGCGGAATGGAATTGTTGGATCGACGGAGTTTTGAGGGTTATATGATTAACAGCATGCTAGATCGGTTGTCCATGACATCATCGAAGGAAAAGAGCTACGACGGATCTCGTGGCGGCTTTATCGGAGTATGTGTGAAAAGTACATCGGCGAATAACGATGTGCAACTTTATGAAAAAATTATTCGAACTTGAATATGGCGGAAGGTGTGTCGATTACTTCAGCAATTTGAATGATTTCGACAATGCGAAATCGATTGTCGTCCGTTGAAATTGATTTTGATGATGAGATACGTTT